>SJYF01000519.1:2545575-2556492 GCA_006410515.1 Procapra przewalskii | reverse complement strand
TCTTATTTATTATCCACTGGGGGAGAGTTGCTGTCAATCAGGAAGGAAGAGAGATGCTGCCCAGCACAGACAGCAATGTAAGGGCCTATCGGTGACCCCTCTACTCTCCAATACACCCCTGCTCAAGAACTCTCAAGGGCTTCCCCAGTTGCTCAGCAGTAAAGAATGTGCCTGCAACGCAGCTGTGGGAAACATGGGTTCAATTCCTGGGCTGGGAAGATCCCCTAGAGGAGGGAAATGGCTACCCTCTCCAATATTCTTGCCTAGAGAATACAGGACAGAATCCCAGGGGCAGAGGAGCCCGAGGGGGCTACACAGTCCATAGGGCCTCAAAGAGCCAGCCACGACTGAGTGACTGAGCACACACAAGCCTGCACAAGGCTCTCAGTGGCTTCCCACTGCCCACAGGACCTAGTCTAGCCCAACCCTGCAGCCTGGCCCGGCCTATCACCTCCCAGCCTCCATGGCCACCCCTGATGCCCCTTCTCTGTACCCCGGGAAGGCACAGTCCTGCCCTCCACGTGGCTGTCTTTCAACGTGCCGCTCACACCTCATCCCAGGAGGCCCTTCCAAAATGCAGTGGTCCACAGCAACTTCCTTATTGAAACTCCATCCCAGCAGTGACTGGGCCATCATCTATCCAGTGGTCCCCAACTTTTCTGGCACCAGGGATTGGTTTCATGGAAGACAGTTTTCCCATGGACCAGGGTGGGGACAGGGGATGGTTTCAGGATGATTCAAGCGTATTACATTTATTGTGCACTTTACTTCTAATTTTGGTGCTGATCTGACAGGAGTACCATTCAGTGGCCTAGAGGTTGGGGGCCCTGTGATCTATACTACAAAATCCTGTTATTATCTTCAAGTGAATGAATCCAGTCTTACTGCCCCACTAGACTGAAAACTCTTTGAAGTTGGAGCATGGATTTATAGGAATCACAGGCGTAAAATAAAAACGATTGCAATTTGTGTGTTTACTGTGTGACAAGCAGGTAAATTACAGGCATCACCTCATTCAAGGTCTAGAGCAAGCCAATGAGATGTGTGCACCGATGACCCTGTGGTGAAGGCGGAGGAAGCAGCTCCAAGGCAAAGAAAGGTGCACACCCGAGGTCACGCTGGAGGCAGGGCTGTGATGCAAACTCTGTCCACCTGGCTGTGCTCTCCCCTACCCCCGCCCCACCTGCCGTCCCCCACCAACAGTGCTGGGCGAGAGGTGCACACTCAGGCTGGCAGGCGGGTGGAGGCTCACTTACTGAAGGATCTGCATTCACCTCTGGGAAGAACACTGGCTGGGGAGCCACCTAGGTAGCGTGCGTGCTTTATCGCTCAGTTGTGTCTGACTCTCTGCGACCCTCTGTAGACCTGGGTTCAAATCTTGTCTCTGATCGCTTCTCGGCCTTTTGGCTGAGATGAAGTGTAGGATCATATCTTGTCTCCACTAGACATGTGAGCTGTCCGAGCACATCACTTAGCCCTCCAGGACTTCACTTTTAAAGTGGACTTGCTGATACTCCCCTGTCCATCTGCTGGGGGGTTAAATTAGACAATGAACAGAAGCACTGAGCCCAACGTCAGGCACATGGTTGGCGCTCTGTAAAGTCAAAGTCATTTGCTTAGCTGGGGGAAGGATCCGCATTTGGAACCTGGGCCGCGTGATTCTTCAGCTTCAGTGGCCCCCTGCCCATCTCCCTGCCCCTCCCCACCTGCAGCTGCCCTTCATCTGCGCCTCGTCCCCACAGAGGGTCTCGCACCTACAGCTGCAGCCGGACCGTGCACATCCCCATTCACCCTGCTCCATCTTCCACCCCTCTCCCCCAAGACGGGTTTTCCTTTTGCTGTTTCTTTACCTGCAGGGGAGGTCAGGGGAGAAAGCTTGGTTGTGTGACTGCCAGGAAAGGCTTCAGAACTTTTACCTCAATCAAACAGGTCCTACCACGTGACAAGCAAACACATATTTTTTTGCTGACTGAATCAACAAGCGATGGTTACCAGTATCTACCATGTGGGTTACCCTGGACCCAGAAAAATGCACAAGGGCCCTGGTCATGCAGGGCTTCCCAGGTGGCTCAGGGGTAATGAATCTGCCTGCCAGTGCGGAGAAAGTGAGTTTAATCCCTGGGTTGGGAAGATCCCCTGGAGAAGGGAATGGCAACCCACTCCGATATTCTTGCCTGGGAAATCCCACGGACTGTAGCTGTCCATGGGGCTGCAAAGAGTTGGACACAAGTGAGCAACTAAACAGCCCACCGTGCAATGGATGCTCCGCCAACATATACAAGGAGGAAGGAGGAGGGAAAGAAGAAAACAGGGAGGGGGAGCACACTAGCTTTTTGGCCTTTGTACCTAGGCCCTTTGACCTAGAATCTCCTTTCTCCTCTGCCTTTGGGTAATTAATAACCATCTGCACCTCCCCAGCCAGCCTGGATCCCACTGCCTCCTGGGGCCGCATTCACCTCCAGCACAGGGACATTTTGTAACTGTCTGTTTACTTCTCTGCCTACACACCCAGCCTCTAAACTTGCTCAGAGTTGATATCTGGGGTCCTGGGCACAGGACATGGTACACAGGAATGTTTCATAAATATTTGCCCTACGGGGTAAGAAATGTCTCTGGACCCACAAGCCCAGCAGTCACAAGACAATGAGAGGCTAACACAGGACAGCTGGAAGCTGCTGTGGGCGAAAGCCACCAGTGAAGGGAAGAGGAGGCTGAGAAGGATGGGGGTGTGGGGCCCCAGAAGGCTTCCTGGAGGAGGAGGAGGAGAAAGCAGGGTGGTAGGGAAGGAAGAGCTTGTTGTTCAGGTGCTCAGTCGTATGCAATTCTTTGTGACCCCATGGACTGCAACACACCAGGCTTCCCTGTCCTTCCCAGAGTCTGCTCAAACTCATGTCCATTGAGTCAGTGATGCCATCCAACCATCTCATTCTCTGTCACCTCCTTCTCCTCCTGACTTTAATCTTTCCTAGCATCAGGGTCTTTCCCAATGAGTTGCCTCTTCACATCACGTGGCCAAAGTATTGGAGCTTCATCATTAGCATCAGTCCTTCCAATGAATATTCAGGACTGATTTCCATTAGGATTGCCTGGTTGGATCTCCTTGCAGTCCAAGGGACTCTCAAGAGTCTTAATTGGAAAGCACCAATTCTTCAGCACTCAGCCTTCTTTATGGTCCAACTTTCACATCTGTACATGACTCCTGGAAAAACCACAGCTTTGACTATACGGACCCTGACTGGCAAAGTGATTTCTCTGGTTTTTTAACACGCTCTCTAGGTTTGTCATAGCTTTCCTTCCAAGGAGCAAGCATCTTTTAATCTCATGGCTGCCATCACCATCGGCAGTGATTCTGGAGCCCAAGAAAATAAAGTCTGACACTACTTCTACTCTTTCTCAACCTATTTGCCATGACGTGATGGGACTGAATGCCATGATCTTAGTTTTCTGAAGGTGTCTTATAGATAGCATCAAAATCCAAAATCAGTTGACTTTAAGTAAGAGAGATTGTTCTACATGACCTGGGTAGGCTGATGCAATTGATGGAAAGGCCTTAATAGCAGAACTGAGGTTTCTCTAATGAGGAAGGTTAGCCTGTGGTCACTGCCAGGGTCTCCTACAGAGTTGCAGCCTGCCCTCTGCACGCCAGCCTTGCCCAGCCCACCCTCACACCAACACTTAGTATGGAATCTGCTGGTTCTGCTGCTCTGGCTGAATGCTGACCGACAGAGGTGGCCACAGGGGTGCAGAGCAGGGGGAGCGGCAGGCCCCCTGGAGGGAGACAAGTACCCTGGAGTGACTGCTGCCGCAACAACAGGCCAGCCTCAGCTCACCCGCCCAGCCTGCACTCTGCACAGGCTCCCGCCTTCCCTCTCTGCTCCCCCAGTGCCTCTTTGGGTCTTTGCCTGTCACCTTTCCTGCCACAGTTGTCAGAGCCAGCCCACATGTCACCTGTCCAGAGCCTCCTGGGCACGCTGAGCCCATGTCCTGCACCTCCCAGGCAGGCTGTGGTTCAAAGGTTCTAGTGACACCAACACAGTACCTGTCACTGCACCTGTTATACTACACTTCAAAGAAGGGGAAACTGAGGCTGAGAGAAACGGAGTGGCGGGAACAGCCAGTGAGGCTGGTAATGGCCTGCACTGACCCACACTGCTGGCACGTGGTGGGGCAGTACTCCCGACTCCAAACGTGGGCTCATTCCGTTCTCTATTACCAGCTCTGTCTTCGGCTGCTTTGCCCAATTCTTGAAGGCAGGGTACACGGTGAGTAAGTCTTTTATTTTTATTTATTTATCTCATTGTTTACTTTTTTTTTTTTTTTTGGCTATGCCAAGTGGCATGCGGGATCTTAGGTCCCCAAGCAGGGATCAAACCTGTGTCCCCAGCACTGGAAGCATGGAGTCTTAACCACTGGACCATCAGGGAAATCGCAGCTAGCAATATTTTTAAACTTCCCCTGCAGTGCTCAGCCTGGCACTAAGATTGAAGTGGCACACCACAAATACCTCTGCCTGTTTCTAGTTGAATCTGTGGCATCATGCCTGATCTCAAGTGGAGCTCAAAGCCATCTGGACTCCTTGCCTCTGCCACTCAGGAGGGCAGCTCATTTCCCAGTGACACGGGTGTGTATGGATGGGCTCTGGCGGGGCTGGGCTCCTCAGGGTGCTCTGGAAGGGTTAACAGCACCCAGTCCCCTCGGGCCCCCCTCTGTGTGCTGAGGGCTTTCTCAGGAGGCAGCAGTCCTGTAGGACCCCTCCTACCAGCAACCACTTGGACTTTGGGGGGGCCTTTGTGCTTCAATAAAGACAGTATTACCCAGTTGCAAAGCTTCCCTCCTTTCCAACCCTCCTTGCTGCCAGGGTTCCCGCTAAAGGTGAAGCGCTGTCATTCAAGGCCAAAGAAAGGGCTGAATCAAGACGCTAAACTCTTTTGACTTCATGTGACAATCGACGGCTCTCCCCAGACCAGCGGTGTGAGAGCTCCCAACGCCGCACAAAGGACCCTCAGCAGCGGCTTCGGGTGTCCTCGGGTCCCGGGGCTGGAGGGCAAGAGATCTCCTCGCGGGGCTCTCTGCATGCATCTCATGAACGCTCTAGTTTCCTCTCTGAATGCAGACAGCAGCGGGCGCTGGGAGAGCCCCACCACCAAGGCCGTCCCCACTTGTTTCAGGCTGCAACAAAGGCCACTTGAGGGCCCAGAGACAGCGCTGCCCAGTTCCTTTCCTGGGCCTGTTTTCTTCCCTTTCACACATCTTTCCCTTTCACTCCCCCTGCCCCCTTTGCTGCTGCTTTACGCCTCATTGAATCCATCAGCCACTTTGCAGGGTGCTCCTGAAGAATAAATTTTCTGTGTGGGGCTCCTGATGGCTCCCCTGCTGGCAGCTCCAGCCTGCCTTGGTGGCAGTGGGGTGGAGGGGGCGGGGAGAGGCACACACTCGAGGAGGAGCTACTGATGCCCAGCCCCCAGCCTGCATCTCCATCTGGCAGGTCAGGGGTAAGCTGGCTGGAGCAGGCACCCTCACCTGCCAAGGGGCCCTACCCTGCTCCTCCCCAATCCTAGAGGCATCCATTCCCCCAGGATCTTAGCACAAGCAGCTTAAGCCCTGTGAGCCTCTGTCTTCTCATCTGCAAAATGGGGATAACAACCGTACCGTTCTCATCTGTGTGTGTGTTGGTCACTCAGTTGTGTCTGACTCTGCAACTCCATGGACTGTAGCCCTCCAGGCTCCTCTGTCCACGGAATTCTCCAGGCAAGAATACTGGAGTGGGTTGCCATTTCCCTCTCCAGGGACCAAACCCGGGTCTCCCACACTGCAGGCAGATTCTTTACCATCTGAGTCACCAGGGAATGCTCAGTGGGTTAATGTAGCAAGGGCCTTGGAACAAGGCCCAGATCAAAGTGCCACTTCAGCATCTTCTTTACCATTAGCATCATGCAGAGGAGGCAGGCTGTTTAAGAGTCGTTGTACAGGGCTTCCCTGGTGGGCCAGTGGCTGAGTCCACCTTGCAACACAGGGGATAAGGGTTTGATCCCTGCTCTGGGAAGACCCCACATGCTGTGGAGCAACTAAGCCCCTGCCCCACCACTGCTGAGCCAACGCACTGCGACTGCTGAGGCCCTGACGCCCTGGACCCATGCTCAGCAACAGGAATGCTTGCTGCTTAGCCGCTAGGTCACGTCTGACTTGGCAACCCCATGGGCTGTAGCCCACCAAGCTTCTGTGTCCCACAAGAGGAGGCACTGCAGTGAGAAGCTGGCATGGTGCAACGAAGCAGCAGAGCCACTCACTGCAGCTAGAGGAAGCCCACACCCAGCAACCAAGACCCAGCAGAGCCAAAACTAAACAGGTAAACGAAATCAAAAGGAAAAAAGAGTCTCTGTACAGATGTACCAAACAGAAGCAGACTCACAGGTACAGAAAACTAACAGGTGGTTACCAGTAGGAGGATAGGCGAAGGGAACTAAGAGGTACAAACTGCTAGGTATAAAATAATAACTTACAAGGGTGTAAGTACAGCATAGGAAGTGGAGCCAATGTCTTAATAACTTCAGCTGGAGTTTAATCTATAAAATTACTGAGCCACTATGTTGTACACCTGAAACTAATATTGTAAGTCAACTACACTTTAATAAATGGAAAAAAAAAAACAAGAGTCCTTGTACCACCTCCAACTCCTCTACTTGTTGGTGAATGAAGGAAGGAAAAGAAAAAAAATCAATTCAAGGCTATTTGCAGCTGTTTCTGTGTGAGTGCGTCTGTCTGTGTGTTTTCTTTTTTCCTGCCTTGGTGTCCTGGAGCTCTGAAAAGGATAAAAACAGTGGTCTAAAGCAGTGAAAAGGCAGGATTCTTCTTAAAATCCCAGCTAATCCTGCAGCTTCCTTTAAAGTGGCAGCAGGAGGAGGGGAGAGGGGTCCAGAATTGTTTCTGCAGCACCCTCCCCTCCCAACCACTGCTCCTGGAGACCAGGAAACGAGGGGGAAAAATCCATAAATCATTCTCCAGAGGAGGACAGAAGGAGGAACACTCAGGGAGGCAGAGCAGAGAACAGGAGCCAGCCTGGGGCTGTGGGGGCAGCAGGAGAGGGCACCTGACTATCTGGTGGGCAGGGAGGGCTGCCTGCAGAGGGCAAAGCATCCAGGCAAGAGCTGGGCCAGTCACCCCATTCAAAAGTCAAAAAAAGAGGGCTTCCCTGGTGGTCCAGTGGTTAAGAATCCACCTTGCAATGCAAGGGACAGCAGTTCAATCCCTGGTCCAGGAAGATCCCACAAGCTGTGGGACAACTAAGCCCATAAGCTACAACCACTGAGACCGCGTGCAGCAACTATGGAAGCCCATGTGCTCTAGAGCCTGGTTTCCACAGCAAGAGAAGCCACCACAGTGAGAAGCCTGCGCCCTGCAACTGGAGTGCAGCCCATGCTCTCTGCAACGAGTGAAAGTCCACCAGCAGCAACGAAGACCCAGCATAGCCATAAATACATTTTTTTTAAAAAAAAAAAAAGGTCAAAGAAGAGAAAGTTCTCAAACTCTGGTGCACCATCAGGTCCTGCAGAACGAGGATGCCACACTGGAAGGCGTCTCTGATTGGACCACCTCTCTCCGTGCACTGCACCTCCACCCTGGACACACACTAACTGGGTTCCCTAACCTCTCCATTCCGCAGCCCCCGCCACCCCCGCCACCCATTCACAGTGAGTAGCCAGAGCCAGTTTTTAAGGAGGAAAGCCAGATCATGTCACCCTTGCTTAAAATCTTCCAGTGGTTCTCCACTGCTCTTAGAATAAAATCCCCAACCGCTCAGCACAGCTGCAAGGTCTGAGCCCTGCCCTATCACATGCCACCATCCACTCCATCTGGCCCCAGTTCTGTGTCACCTCTCCAACTCACCAGGTTCTTCCCCCACTTGAGAATTGCATCTGTGCTGCTCACCTGGACACTCCCTTCCCATCCTTGCCATCCCAGATGGGGGCCCCACTCAGTAATGTTTTCCTTTACCCCCCTCACCCCAAGGAGACCTCCTGCCTTCATTCTTCCTGCTCCAGCCCCCATTCTCTACCCACAATATTCCTATAACTACTCATTCTTCATCTGACAATCAGCTTCACAGTCTGACTCACTCACCCCTAAAAAGAGACCCCCCCCCAGTCTCATACCTGGCACACAGGAGGTGAGCAATAATCCACTTAGTGGATTAATAAAATAATCAATGAGTAATACTCACTGCAAGTGAGCATTTAGATACAAAAACCCAGCACATTTGGGAGCTGGCAAGACTGGAGTGAGATTTTTAAGGATCCTTCGGAAAAGCTCTCCATCCCAAATCACCACTGTGACTTTCCAGTGTCTCAGATGGTCCATATGCTTTGGGCGACAACAATTTTGATGTTAGTTTCTTTTTGCGTGGCAAACAGTTTTCATGAATTAGTTTAACAGATGAGAGATCCAAGAACTTCTTCTGTGAAGGGCCAGATAGTGCATATTTTAGGCTTTTGGGTCCACATACTCTGCAGCAATTACTCAACTCTGTCATTGTACCAGCACAAAAGAAGCTGACAGCAATGCAGAAAGATGGATGTGGCTGTGCTCCAGCAAAACCTTATTTACAAAAGCGGGTCATGGGTCAGATTTTCTGTGAAAGACCAATGCTGACTGATCCGTGGGTCAGGCTAAGGACTAGCAAAGCCACAAGAGAAGGACACGTAGTAAAGGTGAGTCTTTACAATCTTCAGCAAGCATGCAGAGCAGGCACTAGGATCACCCTACTCTAACGTTTCCGTGCTATAGTACGATAACACAGAATAAAGACAAGAACACCTGGAATTTATTTTAAAATTTGTAGAGCATAAAGGATTTCAGTTGTGTCATTTTGCATGTCAGCAACAGGCTTCCCTGATAGCTCAGTTGGTAAAGAATCCTCCTGCAATGCGGGAGACCTGGGTTCGATCCCTGGGTTGGGACGATCCCCTGGAGAAGGGAAAGGCTACCCATTCCAGTATTCTGGCCTGGAGAATTCCTCAGACTGTATAGTCTGTGGGGTTGCAGAGTCGGACAAGACTGAGTGATTTTCACTTTCAATATGTTTGTGCAAATGGGAAATTCTAAGAGCAATTTTCTCTCTGGAGGACCTGGGGAGCTATTGTTAAATGTCTAGGTGGGTGGGTGAGTGGATGGATGGACAACAAAAATGGAGAAGACAGGGTGTTTTCTAAGGTGATTATAAGGTAGACTTGGTTAATACTTAGACGAGATGTTAGAGGAGCAACTGTCCAAATGAGTTAGTGGTTTCAGGCCTATGAGACCACAGAAAGGACCTGGTGGCAGGGATGGGCAAGATGAATCTGGTGACAAAAAACGAGTAAAAAGCAAAGACTTCAACAAACAGACATTCATATGAACAGACATAAATTGAGACACATACCCTACACACTTTACAAAAATTTACTCAAAATGGGTCATAGATCTAAATGCAACATGCACAACTATAAAAAGTCATCTAGGGAAAACCTAGACTTTGCATATGGCAAAGACTTTTAGATAAAATATAACACCAAAAGCACAACCTGGGAAGGAACTAGCTGATAGGTTGGACTCCATTAAATTAAAAATTTCTGTTACGCAAAAGACAATGTCAAAAGTATGTGAAAGCAAGCTACAGACAAGGAGAAAATATTTGCAAAAGACACATCTGATAAAATACTGTTATCCAAAACTCACAAAGAGCTCTTAAAGCTCAACAATAAGAAAACAAACAATCAATTACGAAATGGGTCAAAAACCTCAATGGACACCTCACCAAAGAGATATACAGATAGTAAATACGCATATGGAAAGATGCTCCACATCACCTGTGACCAGGAAAACGCAAGTTTCTATAAGCAGGAAATGCCACTACATATCTGTTGTTGTTTAGTTGCTGAGTTGTGTCCGACTCTTTGTGACCCCATGGACTGTAGCCTGCCAGGCTCCTCTGTTCATGGGCTTTCCCAGGCAAGAATACTGGAGTGGGTTGCCTTTTCCTTTTCCAGGCAATCTTCCTGAACCAGGAATCAAACCCGAGTGTCCTGCTTGACAGGTGGATTCTTTACCACAATGCCCTCAGGGAGGCCCCACATACCAGTCAGGATGTAGGACAGCTAAAATCCAAAGCACTGATGATAGCAAATGCTGGCAAGGATGTAGAGCAACAGGGATTCTCTTACACTGAAGGTGGGAGCGTAAGATGGTACAGCCGCTGTGGAGACAGCCCAGTAGCTTCATATAAAACTAAACATACCCTTACCATAAGAACCAGCAGTCAAGCTGCTTGGTATTTATCCAAAGAGTTGAGAACTTAAGCCCATACAAATGCTATACATGAATCTTCACAGCAGCTTTATTCCTAGTTGTCAAACTTGGAAGTACCCAAGACATCCATCCACAAGTGAATGTGGTACCCATCCAGACAATGGGATATTATTAGTCAGTGATAAAAAGACATGAGCTATCAAGACACAAAAAGACATGGAGGAAACTTAAATGCATCTTGCTAAGTGAAAGAAGTCAATCTTAAAAAAAGCTACAAATAGTATCATTCCAATGATATGGCATTCTAGAAAAGTCAGAAGTATGGAGACAGCAAAAAGATTGGGTTTTGGTGGTTGCCAGGGATGGGGAAAGTGGGGGGAGATGAACAGGGAGTGCACAGATTTTTAGGGTGGTCGGTCAGTTCAGTCACTCAGCCGTGTCCGACTCTCTGCGACCCCATGAATCGCAGCACGCCAGGCCTCCCTGTCCATCACCAACTCCCGGAGTTCACTCAGACTCAAGTCTGTCGAGTCGGTGATGCCATCCAGCCATCTCATCCTCTGTCATCCCTTTCTCCTCCTGCCCCCAATCCCTCCCAGCATCAGAGTCTTTTCCAATGAGTCAACTCTTCGCATG
>SJYF01000519.1:2520666-2545567 GCA_006410515.1 Procapra przewalskii | reverse complement strand
GGCCAAAGTACTGGAGTTTCAGCTTTAGCATCATTCCTTCCAAAGAAATCCCAGGGTTGATCTCCTTCAGAATGGACTGGTTGGATCTCCTTGCAGTCCAAGGCACTCTCGAGAGTCTTCTCCAGCACCACAGTTCAGAAGCATTTAGGGTGGTGGAACTACTTTACATGAGACTTTAATGTTGGAGCCATGTCATTATACGTTATGAAAGTGAAAGTGTTAATCGCTCAGTCGTGTACAACTCTTTGCAATCCCATAGACTGTATCCTGCTAGGCTCCTCTGTCCATGGACTTCTCCAGGCAAGAATACTGGAGTTGGTTGCTATTCCCTTCTCCAGGGGATCTTCCCCACCCAGGGATTAAGCCAGGGTCTCCTGCACTGCAGGCAGATTCCTTACTGTCTGACCCATGAGCGACTCAGGCATCAAGCATTGTGTGTGTGCTTAGTCGCTCAGTCGTGTGCGACATTTCAGGACCCCATGGACTGTACCCCGCCAGGATCACACATTTGCCCAAATTCACAGACTGTACAACACCAAAAGTGAGCCCTAATATAAATTATAGACTTTGGGAGAATATGATATGTCTAAGTAGGCTCATCAGTTTTAACCAATGTACCACTCTGGTGGGGGTTGTTGATAATGGGGGAGAGAACACAGTGTCGGGGCAAGGAGTAGATGAGAAATCTCTGTACTTTCTGCTTCACTCTGCCGTGAACCTAAAACTGCTCTAAAAAGAGAAAATCTCCAAAAGCAAAACAAAAAAACAAGAACACAGGAAAATCACAAAGCTGTCTCCATGTCTTAGCCACTTGATTTCAATTATCCAGACTGAAAAATGTTTATCATCCAGAAGATGACAACTTATTAACAGCTTGGAAGTTTCTTCCTAAAGGAACCAAGTGTTTCAGAATCCTATATTTACTCATTTACAATTGAGAAATGTTCTTATTTATTTTGTTAATCCAGACCTCTGGGAATTTTCAATACCGTCTAGAGAGAGGGGATGAATAACTGTGTGGAACTAAAACTGGGGCAAGAAAATAAATGGCTTACTAAGCCCTTGACACATGCTCAGAATCGGATCTACATGTTTTCTTTGAAGCTGGACATGAGCCCCCAGCTGGAGGTATCAGAACAGATGAGGACCAGTTTTAGGGAAAGCAGGGACCCAGAACTGAATTCCAGCTCTGCTCCTTCCAAGCGGGATGGCCTCAGGCAAATTTCGTCATCTCTCTGGGCCTCCACCTCCTTACTTGTACAGTAGGGTTTGGACTGAAACCCTCCCAGCCCGGACAAGCTGTATCCTAACATTCCAGAGCTGGGTCTCTGCCGTTAGGACCCCCTTGCTCACAGGACCCGATTCTCTAGTTCTGCTGCTTCATGTGGGCACTACTACACAGAACCATAGCTGCTCATCTGTCGGTGTCAACTGCACCCAGTGTGGAGGGCACACTCTGCGGGGGCAAGACTGTCCCCCGTCCTCCCGGGTGCATCCTGGCACCTCACAGGGAGCCCCCACACAGGTGGGATTCACCCTTTCCACAAAAGTCTACTAAGCAGCAGTCATGTACCACTTGCTCTGCACTGAAGCTGGAACCCAGAGACTATCTCTCCAGCCAGAGCAGCCTCTTCTGAGTGTCCAGGTTGCTCACTCAGACCCTGGGAGACCCTGAATGTGGGTCTGTGATGTCAGAAGGATGGAAAGTGCTAAGGAAGGTACAGGAGAAGAGGGAGCTGAAGGTCACATGCAGCGATTATCCTTCGTGGGGTGGGGGACACCAATACCAGCACAGCCTCGGGGCCCACATACTGCCCCGCAGACCAACGGAGAGCAAGGTCACACCTCTACCTGCAGCGTTGCCACAGCCTCATCTGGGATCTACTTATTTGTGAAGTGAAAAGACAAACTGTTAGTCTATCAGCTGTGTCTAACTCTTTGTGACCCCATGGACTATAGCCTACCAGGCTCTTCTGTGCATGGGGTTCTCCAGGGAAGAATACTGGAGTGGGTTGCCATGCCCTCCTCCAGGGGATCTTCCCAATCCAGGGAATGAACCTGGGTCTCCTGCATTGCAGGCAGATTCTTTACCGTCTGAGCCACCAGGGAAGCCCTGATCCCAAATCCACACTTACAGAAGCACCTGCCATGAGGCAGAGCCTACAGTGTCTGCATCCACTCCTGAGCAAGGGTTGTGGGGTCTCAGCTGAGTTACAGTCAGGGTTACAGTTTTTGCCTTGGAGATGGGATGGAGCCAGGAACTTTCCCTCAACTTGATGAAATTTCAGAAATTTTTCCCGAGGCCCAGGTATGGATAGCGGGCTGAAACTTGGGGTGAAGAGGAAATGCCAGCTCGGGCATGGCCTGGACAACAGCAGGAAGATGGAGTCCCTCCCGCTTCCTTGAACTGACCCCTGAGGGCGACTCTGGCCAGAGTCCTGCAGGCAGGTGGCAGGGGCGACTTCTGCCCACTCACTAAGACTCAGATGACCTGCGTTTATTTTTAACTGCTTTTACATAAAATCTGAAAAGCCTTTGGACTCTGGGCTCACATCCAAGGTGGGGTGAATAAACAGGAAAAAATAAATAAATAAAAGCATCAGACCCTAGAGCCCACCTGCTGATCTGGGGCCTCCTAGTCTCCTCGAACTGTCAGATGTGACCTCCAGATACTTGTCGTTGATAAGCAGCCAGGGAAGTCCCTCATGCTGGGAAGGAAAGACTAAGGGCAGGAGGAGAAGTGGGTGGCAGAGGATGAGATGGTTGGATGGCATCACCGACTCGATGGACATGAGTTTGAGCAAGCTCTGGGAGATGATGATGGACAAGGAAGCCTGGGGTGCCGCAGTCCATGGGGTCACAAAAAGTCGGACACGACTAAGCAACTGAACAAGGCAGCTGGGCCACCAGAGCAGGTCCTGACCCGATACTTACTCACCATGTGACTGAACAAGTCCCTTTTGCTCTCTGAACCTCAGTTTCCTCATCCATAAAACATGGCTGTGGATGGACCAGAGAGTCTCCAAGGAGCCTTGCAGGTCCTGAAACCCACATCTCATCCTGGACACTCACCCTGGTCTTGGGCATGGAACATGGAGAAGAGCCCATGAAGCCCAGTCTTAAGGAAAAGACTTAATTGCTCATGTCAACATTTCCCTTGATAGGAACATTTAGCTGCATCCAATAGTCACAGGGCACCTACTATGTGCTCTTAACAGCCTCTCCATAAGCCACCTGAAAGGAAACTATCACTGTCCTCAGGTCACATGTGACAGGATTGATGATGCACTCACCCAGAGCCTGGGCTATGCAGTCACCAAGGCGTGGGGTCAATCCCAGCCCCTCCCCCTTCCCCACTTGAGTGCTCTTGAGTGTCCTTGTGGGGTTATATAACCCCACAAATCCTCAGTTTCCTTATCTGTACAATGGAGATAATGCCAGCCCCTGTGTCTCATGCAGTTGTTTCAAGCTCTGAATGGAATGGGCTTGTGAAGCACTCAGTATCCATCATCCTGCCTCCCCCCAAACCTCTTCTGAAGTCCCTCAGCATGTAGCCTGCTGGTCCTTCCTTGATACTTCCTTGATACCTCCTGCCTTGGGATTCTCTGACACACAGGCTTGATGGTCCCGCCAGTGGTAAGCGGTCCTGTCTCGGGACTGAACTTCCTCC
Source organism: Procapra przewalskii (assembly GCA_006410515.1). Classification (NCBI taxonomy): domain Eukaryota; kingdom Metazoa; phylum Chordata; class Mammalia; order Artiodactyla; family Bovidae; genus Procapra; species Procapra przewalskii. Next base: position 2,541,897 of record SJYF01000519.1, on the reverse strand, counting down.
CGCCATGGCCCACACCCAGGCCCGAGAGCCTAAGGCCACACATTCATGTGGAGAGCCCACACATGTGCACACATCAAAGGCTCATCTTCACTGACCTCCCCACAGCCTTGAACAACGGCCACCCAGTAAGGCCCCACTGGCCCTGCGTGAACACTGGAAAAGCTGGTCATCGTAGTAGAAGCAACAAGAGCACCAAGCAGGACAGGGCCCCCGTCTGTTTCAGATGGTTCACGAAGCACTGTCACACATCACCCGTGGAGGGGAGAGGCTGTGTTTTATTCATCTGAGATGCCCACTGAATAATGCCAGGTATCAAGCAGATACTCGGAAACTATTTCTTGGATGAATACGTTTGACAATAAGATTTTTAAAAATCACCATCTGCTTCTCACACTTAAGATCAGTTCTCCATTCTGCTCAGCGTTAAAATGTGCAGCCATGCATTTCAGTCTTGCAACCACCCGGTGAGATGAGCTCACTTACCAATCCGTTTGGCCGAAGAGGAAGCAGGCTCAGAGAAGGTAAGTGATTCACCCCAGGTCTCAGTCAGTGAGAGACAGACCTGGGATGTGGACCCTGATTTTAGATCCTGGTTCTCGCCCCCTGCAGTCTGTCTCCTCTTTTTTAGCCAAAACAGGCAGTGGCTGGGGGCGGGGGGAAGGGAGTGGTGTATGGGAACAGGATGCATGTAGATTGATAATGCAATGATTTTTATATTTTGGAAAAACAGAAAAAAAATCCTATTGTCTTTAAGACACAAACCAAAGAAAGCAAAGATCGGCAAAATCATCTCATCTGAAGGAACATGAGAGTCTCGATTCCTATTTTCTGGTCCCTGAGGCACATTCAAGATTACTTTATAGTACGTCCTCAGCCTCCTGATAGCTCATAACACGAAGCTTGCTGACGTCTCTTTTGTGTCCTTCTAAGTCCTCTCACTCAGGTCTGCCCACCTCCCACATTTTAGCGGTTGCTTCTTCATCCCACCTACCACCTTGGGAGCTGAGGGGACCATCTTTTGCAAAAGGTCCCAGAGTCATTAAGTTCTTACTTCCTCAGAGGTTTTGTCTCCATGCATTGCCTCCGCCAATGACTTAAGAGTAAAGCTTATGAGCAACTGCCTACCAGAGGCTGGCAGCCAGGGACTATGACATGGTCAGGGTGACACAGGAATTTTAAAAAAGCTCTATTTTCCTCTTTCCCACAAATGAGGAAGCCAATGGTGGCTCAGATGGTAAAGAATCTGCCTGCAATATGGGAGACCTGGGTTTGATCCCTGGGTCGGGAAGATCCTCTGGAGAAGGGAATGACTACCTACTTCAGTATTCTTGCCTGGAGAACTCCATGGACAGAAGAGCCTGGCGGGCTATAACCTATGGGTTCACAGAGTCAGACATGACCGAGCAACTAACGCTGTTCATGGCATTGACACTCAGCCACAGGACTGTGGACTGTGGCCAACCGAGTACCCGTAGAAGCAGGTGGCTACTGCTCAGCTCAGCCAAAGGCTGCCAGGCAGGTACACAAGTCCAGTGGTGCCCAGTCTTCCAACTTTCCAAGGGACAACGGAATCCTGTTGGCTTTTTTCATATATTTCAAATGAAATAACCTGGTTTCTACATCTTGGTAACAAATTCTCCTCCCCTTCTTCTTTTTTTTTTTTTTTTTAATAAAATACACGACTGGGCTGGACTTGGCCATGAGCTGCACATGTGAGCCTTGCGGCACAGACGGCTGCAGTCATCAGACACCCTCTGCTCCCCTCGCGCCTAAGTCTCTCTTGGCAGCTGGTGAGGCCGTGCCTCAGGCTCTGGCCAGCGGATTGGGAGTGCAAGAGCCGCCATGACTTTCAGGCCAGGGCAGCTCAGAGCTTGCTGTCTGCTCCCATCTTTCTTCTCCTATGGTCCCTGCTGGCTCAGCCATAAAGAAACCACCTGCAATGCAGGAGATGCGGGTTTGGTCCCTGGGTCAGGAAGATCCCCTGGAAAAGGGAATAGTAACCTACTCCAGTATTCTTGCCTGGGAAATCCTTCAGACAGAGGAACCTGGTGGGCTACATCCATGGAGCTGCAAAGGGTCAGATACGACTGATCGATCAGAAAACAAACAACAGTGAGGCAATGGAGGCCACGTGGTACAGACAGCGCAGAAGGATGGAGGCGGCTGACCTTCCCCTCACGGACTGCAGGTGGGTGAGATCCAGGTCCATCAGTGGAGACAGCCCGTGCCACCCGCCTGAGCACATGCCTGGAGCCCAGGTCCTCATCACAAAATCCCCCTGGTCGTAGTTTAGCACGCCCTGCTTTCTAAAGCACTTCAACTCTCCTTTCCATATATGACTCTCAACCCAGGAAGAAAACAGGACGAGGCTTTGCTATTTCACAGGTGAGCAAACCAAGGCACAGAAGGGGGAGGTGAACAACCCTAAGGCATATGGCGAACAGATAGTGGACAGGGGATTTCAACTCTGGGCTCCAGAGTGCTGCACAGGCTCCTCCTAGCTCCCAATCAGGAGCTGATGCCCCGGGCGCTCTCTGGGTCACCTGTGAGCCTGTACGAGGACCACTCGCCCCCTCCCCTCCTGCAGCGAGCTGAAGATCCATCTCTTACCTTTCCCGTGGACTTGGTCCCCTTCCAGATGCAGAAGTAACAGATGGTCCAGGCCGCCAGCAGACACAAGGCCAGCTCCCAGCGCAGGTCCCCAATGTGCTCGATCCCATCCGAGATGGCCAGGACCCGGCGCCTGCAGAATGGAGGGCCCAGAGTCATGGAGGCTGGAGATGGCCCGCATGGACCCTACCGTGGGCAGGGGCTAGTGCCGCAGAGGGGCAGGGGCAGGCCACTCAGCCATGCGCCCACCGTTCACCAAGCGTCTCCTCTGGGCCATACCAGGGCCGGGTGTGGGGGTCTCAGAAAGGAACGAGACCCAGCCCCCAGCCGTCCTGGATTCACCCTGCGGGGTGAAGGGGACTGGATGGGAGTTCGGAGATGGCGTATGGGACAGTATGGTAAGAGCCATGTGAAGGACGTCCAGGAGAAGCACTGAACCTAAATTCAGGGATCCCAGGAGACAGCAGGACCGTCCATAAACACTCCAGGTCCCTCCCTGAGGGGTGAGGGGTGATGACACATTCCTGCTGCACTCAGCTCTGGCCAGAGGACCTGCCGTGGCCAAAGGCACACACAGCCCTTCAGACGGCGGCATTCAGAGCCAGGCGGTGTGGTCTGCCCTGTTCCTGCACACGAGTGTGGCTGTCCTAACAGAAGCATGTGTCCAAGCGGCCCTCTAGAAGCTCAAGTTCATGAGAGGATATGTGAGCCTTCCGGCCACCCTAGGTCAGAGCCGCTGTATGAGCAAGAAAGAAACTGCTCAAAGACAGTGCTGGATGATGCTACTTGTACGAGGAATCTAAAAATACAGCAAACTAGTAAATAAAACCAAAGAGCAGCAGACTCACAGATACAGAGAACAAACTAGTGGTTACCAGTGGGGAGAAGGAAGGCAGGGCGGGGGAAATACAGGGTAGGAGCTTCTTTAAAAAAAATTATTACAGGGTTATTACAGGCCTTCCTTGGTGGCTCAGATGGTAAAGCGTCTTCCTGCAATGCAGGAGACACAGGTTCAGTCCCTGGGTTGAGAAGATCCCTTGCAGAAGGGAATGGCTACTCACTCCAGGATTCTTACCTGGGAAACTCCATGAACAGAGGAGCTTGGCGGGATACACAGTCCCTGGGATTGCAAAACAGTCAGATACGACTGAGCAACTAACACACACGGGAATATATAAAGTCATGTGTGGGAAACTTTTCAAAGTTGTAAAGCACTGTGGAATTTAAATAATCATTCATTCAAAAAAACCAGAACTCGATGTCTTCAAGCTAGTAAGATCTTTGTTACTGCAGCCCAGCCCAGACTATCCTGACTGCCATGGGGATCAGAGAAAGCTTTGTGGAAGAATGATATTTGAGCTAGAATTTGAAGGATGATTCAGTTTAGCCAGAAGAGGGAGTGGGTAGAGAGAGTTTCAGGTCCAGGGACAAGCATGAGCAATGGCCAGAAAACAGAGCATGGGGTACTCGGGAGACGTGGGGGCCCAGAGAGCAGAAGGGAGAAGCAGGGCAGATACACAGAGGAAGCATCATCAGGAGCCCTGAACAGCGGGCCAAGGGGCGGGGGTGTCCAGGGGGCCCAGGCCACAGGATGCATCCACCCACAGCCTCGCTTGGAACCCACCCGTCCTTCAGAGCTGACACGGGCCTGTCTCTCACAGCAGATCCTGGGGCTTGTGTTTCTCCAGAGTCAGACTTGCCACGCTCCATACTGTCCAGAACCGTGGCATCAACACTAGCCCCCTCCACACTTGCTCCACGAACCCCATTTTGGCTGCCAAGCCACCCCCACCAGACCATGCCAGTCGCCTGGGCACTCTGGGAACGTCCTCTGAGAAAAGCAGCTCCCATCCCACCAAGCATGAAAGCCTCCCTCAGTGTCTATCTCCCTGGGAATCTACTCGGGGCCTGATTCTGCATTAATTACTCAGTGACAACAATTAGCCCTGGTCTGCAGGCTCCCTCTAGCCCCAAACCCTGCTGGAGAAATCAGGCAGGCCCCTAGACAAAATTGGGCTGCATAGCGTCAGGAATTTACTCTCAAGAAAGCCAGCTCTTACTAGACTGAGAGCCAGAAAGGGGAACGTCGACTTAAATACACATTTACTGAGCACACACTAGGTGCCAGGCACTACAGTACGCTGAGGATAAAGCAGCACGCATGATGCAGCTCTCGCCCTATACCAGGAGGAACTGGGCAAAAGGAAGTACAAGCTGTTTGAGAAAGAAAGGAGACAGCTGCTTCGTTATAAGGGTTACTTTATTTGTTTATCATGTCTTAGCAGTCTTTGGCTTTAATTTGTTTTAAAGTGAGGGGCTGTATTAAATGAAACTTCTATGAACATCTATTCTTATAACATCCTGGAGAAAGAAATGGCAACCCACTCCAGTATTCTTGCCTGGGAAATCCCATGGACAGAGGAGCCTGGCGGGCTACAGTCCAGGGGGTCACAAAAAGTCAGATACAACTGAGCAACTGAGCACATTCTTATAACCAAGTCACAAGATTCAGAGCATGGTCTTTGTGGGATGCCTGCTGAAAATGTAAAAATTCCTGGGTCCCATCCTGGACCCATCAGGTCTGAATCCTTATGGAATGGTTCTGAGGAAGCTTGCATTTTGCTACATTTTCCCAAGGATTGCTCGTGCAGGGCAAGGCTTGGGTATCACTGCAGAAGTAGAATTTCCTGGTAATGAAGGAATAACTTAGAAACAACAAGGCTTTTTTTTTTTTTTTCCGAGAGAGAGAACATGAAGGGAGGGGGCTTCTCTAATGTCTCAGACAGTAAAGAATCCGCCTGCAATGCAGGAGATCCAGGAAGATCCCCTGGAAAAGGGAATGGCAACCCACTCCAGTATTCTTGCCTGGAGAATTCCATGGACAGAGGAGAATGACGGGCTACAGTCCACAAGGTCGCGAAGAGTCAGACACAACTGAGTGACTTTCACTGCCACTATCACTACTTGAAGAGGGAGTTGGGGTCTCTGAGAAGTTACTGAAGGGATGCACTGTCTCCCCAGAGCAGAGCAATACACTGCTGTGCCCACTCAACCCCAAAATTCTGCAGGAACTTGAAGGTGCTCACTGACTTCCTTGTCTCCAGACCAAGAGACTCTTAGCTGAGGATGCCTACTCCCACCTGACATATTGCATGCGATCTCCCCACCCCTGGCCCCTGAAAGCTTCCAGAACATCCATCAGCCAGCCAATGGGAAAGGACAACCCGGAGCAGAAGAGAAAGTGGCTAAGGCAGAGGGTGATGTCTGGGGTACCAAGGACTCAGATCTAGCAGGGCTGCAAGCACACACATGCCCTCTGACTGATGTCGTGGTTTTTCTGAACAGAGCATCTGAAACTAGAAACAGCGCGGGGACCTGGGGACAAAGAAGGGGTTAGACCTGCCAGGAGTGAGCTGGCACAGGCCCCCTCGGCCACATTTTGGAGGCTGCACACTTTCGAGTCATGCAGCCAGCTTCAGGGCCCTCTCGCTTAATTGAACAATCTAGTTCCCAGAATGGGAAGCACATTACTAAAAGCTACGCGGGATGAATGGCTCTTTTGTTCCACCAGACACTATTTGAAAACATCCTCAAACTATTTTCTTTAGGTTTTACCAACGCTGATTCTAACTAGCAATGGACCTTGAGTTTCTAAAGAAAGGAGGCTCGGGGGGCCAGGTTCTCAGCCTGCAGGGCTGTGGGGTTGTTTTCAAACCCACAAGGACAGCCTTTGAGAGCCTGGGGGCTGGGACACTCAACTCCGGAGACTTGGAGAAGGCACAGCTCTTCCTGGGGAAAAAAAAAAACTTTCTTAATGACCCTCCCCCATGAAGTGCTGGGACAGAAGAACGGTCTGAATAAAGAAGAGTCTGCTGCCAGCACCCTGGCCAAAAAGGACCTAGGAACAGACCTCCCGACACCGTTCAGGGGGCAGGAGGTGCTGAAGAATGCATGGGGCCCTTCGGAGGCATTCATTGACCTGGGTTATACTGTGCACCTACTGTGAGACAGGCAGGAAAGCAGGTTCTTCATGTGGCATTTTTTTTTCAGGCCATTAAGACTATGCCTGGAGATTTCCAGCCAGCACTTGGAGGTGTAACGTCTCTGCTTCTTCAGCCCTCAGCACATACAGAAATGCCTGGGCTCGAAACCGAGCTCTGCTCCTGACCAGCTGCGTGACAGACCCTGGGGAAGGGACATCACCCCTTTCCATAGGTTTTCTCTTTGTTGTTGTATTTTTCTCTTAGTATTTTTTTTAACATTTATTTGTTTTTAATTGGAGGTAATTGCTTTACAATATTGTGTTGGCTCCTGCCATACATCAACACGAATCAGGCATAGGTATACACATGTTCCCTCCCTCCTGAAACTCCCACCCCATCCCACCCCTCTAGGTGGGGTTTGAGCTTCCTGCACCATGTAGCAAATTTCCACCAGTCATCTAGTTTTACATACAGTAGTCTATGTTTCAATGCTATTCTCTCCATTTGTCCCACCATCTCCTTCACCCCCTGACGTGTCCACAAGTCTGCTCTCTAGATCTGTGTCTCCATTGGTTTTCAAGCAGGAACTCATCTTACCCTCCTAACAATCCTTGAGGAAGCTACAGTTATTATCATCCTTTCAAAGATGGGGAAACTGATGTGCCAGGCAGTCAGGTAACTTGCCCAAAGTCACTGAGAGCAAGTGACAGGGTCGGGATCTGAACCCAAGGATCCTGGCTCCAGGGCCCAGACATTCACTGTGGTGCCTGCTCCTTAGACTCCCCCATGACATGAAAATCACCCCTTCCTCTCTTTACAAATCAAAGGCACGTACCCCAAAGCTACTTCACGTGTCTTCGTGTGCTGGGTAAAAGCAGTACCTGGCACGCATCCTTCATGCATTTATCAATTTATTCAAGCAGCGCTTATGAAGGTATCTTCAGTGTATCGGGTACTGCGCTACACTTGGCGCCCTTCAGGCGCTCACGGTCCACTGGGGAAGACAGCCCAGTGAACAGAGCAGAGTGCAGAGAGGGTGAGGACAGGGAGCAGCAGGGGCCCCTCACTGCAAGTCTGGCCAGTGTCAGGATGTGGGGGTGGGGTGGGGAGGTCCTGGGGAGCAGGAGACAGTTAACCAAGAAGAGAGAGGCATTGGGGGCAGAAAGGCCACCGAAGGCAAAAGCCGGGAGGCTGGAACCAGGGCTCCGGGAGGCCAGAAAAAGGCTCAGTGTGCAGCAGGCAGCAGGGTGAGACGCAAGGGCGAGGACAAGGCTGGCGTGATGAGCAGGTGAGCCTTGTGGAGGGGCGGGGGGCCCCCTGAGGGTGATGGAAGCCTAGGAGAACCTTACAAAGGGGCAAGGCTCCATCAGGTGCATGTTTTGGAAAGCTCTCTTTGATTGCAGTGTGAAGACTGGACGGTAGGCGTGGAATAGAGCAAGGTTCCCGGTTTCCCGGTTTGGAAATTTTGCATTAACTAGGACAATAAAGAAGGAGGGGATGGACTAAGGTAGGGAAATGACTCTGTAGGGGAAGAGGGGGCCTGAGGAGCAGCAGGGACACCAGGTGGCTCCCTGGGGGTAGCAGATAGCAGGGAAGTGGGAGGTCCAGGCTGACACCAACTGTGTACCTGAATGGATACACGGGGGTGGCGGGGGGGAGCCATTAGCTGAGCAGGAGTGAACTGTTAAGTAGGATAGAAGAGGAGGAGGTGGAGAGTCAGCCAGTTTTTTAGATAAGGTGATTTTGAGATGCCTGTGGAACACCCAGGAGGCTGCAAGGGCCAGAGGCAGCTGAGCCTCTGGCTGTAAAAGCTCACAACAGAGATGCAGGGAGGAGACCGGACCTGATGGCCAACATCAAGCGTCCGGGGAGAGCACGAGGGCAACTGGGCAGAGGTGGAGAAATGAGCAGGAGGGGCACCCAGAGCCCCATCATTTACAGGCAGAGAGGATGACGGAGGAGCCCTTTTAGGGGACAGAGAAGGGCTGAGCATCCCTGGAGAAGGTGGCATCGGCAGGCAGAGGGTGTCTTTCCAGCAGCCTGCTGAGAGGGACAGCGCTGTGGGGTTCGGAACCCGGGAGGTAGGGGAAGGAAGGAGAGCTGCTCAGCCCTGGTGGGGCAGACTTCAGACAGCGGGGCATGTGGGGAGGCGAGACCTGCTGAGACGGATCTTTGCGGAAGCTGCTCTGACGGGGTCGGAGGCTGGTAGTTCTTGGCCACAGGGTATCAGAGCTGTCTTACATTTGTTTTATTTGCAGGTTGGCATGACTGGGAAAGAGTCAGGAGGGAGTGAAAAGTTTCAAATACAGGATGGAATGGGGGACAAGGGAGGAAGGGGTGGGTAGAAGTTTCTGAGATGGGCAACAGGGGCAAAGTCCAAAGGTGCAGATGTCATTTCTGCAGGAAGAGGAGGGAAAGAGTTGGGGAATCCAACAGGTGAGTTTAAAAGCAAACCATCTTTGTTAAGAAATTCTTGGAGGAAGGAACAAGAAGGAGCTGGTGGCAGAGGTGACTGTGGCGGGTGCCACGCAAGAGTCCTCGTATCTCACACATTCAGTCCTCACGGCAACACAACCACCCCAAGGACATTCTTATACCCATTCTACAGATGGGGCAACTGAGGTCCAGAAAGGCCAAGCAACTGACCCAGACTGGGACCCAAAACAGAGTTCTGATGATGATGCCCACAGCCTTGGCAGAAGCTGGCCCCACAGAGAGGAGGCCTTCTGCTCAAGGCTTCTCCTCTGTCCTCCACGGTCTCAAGGAAGTATCTAGATCTGATCCTGCAACACCCTCATTATCCTCTCCATACCCCCCCTCCCTACCCCTTACACACAGAGGGGCTGAGTCTGGAGGGGAGCCCCACACCCAGCAACTCCCTTCCAAACACCAGCTTCCAGACCTAAGAGCGGTTTGACCTGAGGAAGCAGCGGTGGAGCAGGTCCTTCTCCCACCGTGGCAGACAGCCTGGGGCAGGCAGTGTGGGGACAGGCCCCCAGCTGGTGGGGGGGCCTCATCTTAATGTCCAGCATGTAGCCAGTATACACATCACCTTTCTTTAACCTGTCACGGACGGGAGCGCTGCCGGGGTGTGGAGACCGCCCTAAATACTGGTACTGAGGGGCCGAGCTATAAATAGCCTTGCGTGGGCCTCCTCTCCGGTCTCCCAAAGCAACAAACAAAAAAGCAGTTGATCACCCAAACAAATGCGCCTTCCCTGCCCCCTTGGGGTTCTGCTCTCACCTCCCTGGCCCATTGTGGGCCATCAACTCTCCCCGTGTCAGGGGTCTGCTCCTGCAGGGCCCTTGGTGGAGGCACCAAACCGAGCTGGGGACTCAGGGCAAGAACCCTCCTGGCAGGATTCCCTCGGGAAAATGACCAAGTGTTACCTGCGGGCTGCTCGGTGCGCTAAGAACAGGGGCTGCAGTGAGGAAGGCAGGTGACTTTTGCCCTCAGGGAGGAGACAGGTGATGACAAGGACAGGGACAGTTGGCATTTCCTTCCTGGCCACTGAGGTCAGTGCAACCATGATCCCCAGTTTACAGATGGGAAAACCGTGGCTTAGGGAAGCAATGTGCCCAGAAAGGCAGAGGCTGGAGCCACAAGTGCTCAACTTGAAAGATAGAGCTCAGACCCACAGCCCTGTCTTGAGAAGATGTGTCACTCAGGGCTGACAACAAGGCAATGAAGCTGGTCTGTAACGTGTGGAGTTCCCACACCAATTTCTTCTGTGGCTGCAGAAATCCTCCCAGATCGTATGGAAGTCCCCTCCAGTCCTGAACACATTCTATACGCTTCCGTTCCCCAGGATCTATCCCACAGTTCTTTCTTCCAGGAATGTCCCTCTCAATTCTCACATGCCTTTACAACTGTGCCTGTCCTTCAAGCACCAGCTCAAATAATACAAAGCCTTACCAAGTGCTTCCTTGGTCTGTACCTGTAAACCGAGAACCTCCTTCACCTTGAAGATGCAGTGAGCATCTATGTCGACCTCTGACCTAGAAATGCCTGGTGCACAAACTGTTTCTTTATAAAATGCCAGACAGTATGGATTTGGGCTTCACAAGGTGTATGGCCTCTGTTCCAACTATTCAACTCTACCCTTGCTGTGTGAAAGCAGCCAGAGACAGTTTGTAAACAAATGCTGTGGCTGTCTTCCAATAAAACTTTATTTACAAAAACAGGCAGCAGATGGGTTTGGCCCATGGTTTGCTGACCTCTGTCCTAGGCTAATGCTTCCCAAAGAACACTAATCCTGTATGGCACCCTGAGGTCATACAGGGAGCTCACTGAGGAATGGCTACATACTGTAGCCCTCTTTAGAGAGCCCCAATGCTCATTAGAATATTAAAGGCTCTGAGAAGTCCTGCAATAAAGGCATCTCTATAGCTCTGTCTCTCTGGGCTTCCCTGGTGGCTCAGATGGTAAGGAATTTGCCTGCAATGCAGGAGACAGGGTTCAATCCCTGGGTCAGGAAGATCCCCTGGAGAAGGGAATGGCTACCCAGTCCCGTATTCTTGCCTGGAGAATTCCATGGACAGAGGAGCTTGGCAGGGTACAGTCCATGGGGTCAAAAAGAGTTGGAAGTGACTGAGCAACTAACAATAGCTCTGTCTAACCCAATGTTTCCCAAACTTACTTAGAACTATTCTTCATTAAAGTGCAAATTAAAACCAAAATGAGATGCCACTTCATGCCCACAAGGGTGCACCCATGAGGATGGCTTAATCAAAAAGCTAGACAATAATAAGTATCTTCAAGAACATATGTGAAATAGATGAGCAGTCCAAGTTCGAGGCATGAAACAGGGCACTCAAGAGTCGGTGTACTGGGACAAGCCAGAGGGATGGACTAGGGAAGGAGGTGGGAGGGGGGGATTCAGGACTGGAGGACACATGTACACTGTGACTCATTCATGTCAATGTATGGCAAAAACCACCACAATATTTTAAAGTAATTAGCCTCCAATTAAATGAATAAATTAAAAAAAAATTACACCAAGACAAGCAATGACACTGGGACCAGAGAAACCAAAATGTGTACTCGTCCCACCAAAAATGTACAGTGTTTTCTGTCAAAATATCGAAATCATAATATCAATCATACATATTCAAGAATTTTTGTTGAACTTTGACTCCTAAAAATGTACTATTCTTTAAGTATAATTTTTTCTATCTTGTCACTTCCTTGTTAATTAGTATAAAAAATAATATTTGGAGTAACTCCTTAAGATAGACCCATAAAAAGTATATTCCTAGCCAATCTGAATAAATCAAGAGCATCTGCTAAAAAAAGAAAAAAAAAGGAATACAGAGAAATGGAACGCATATATTTCTGGTGGGAATGTAAAACAGTTTAGCCACATTGGGAAAGTTTGCCAGTTTGCTAAAAAGGTAAACATAAAACTCAGCCTTTGTAAAACCCCTGGGTTCTTCAAACCCCATCTGAATGCAGAGTGCCAATAGCAAGGAGAGATGAGAAAGCCTTCCTCAGGGATCAATGCAAAGAAATAGAGGAAAACAACAGAATGGGAAAGACTAGAGATCTCCTCAAGAAAACTAGAGATACCAAGGGAACATTTCATGCAAAGATGGGCACAATAAAGGACAGAAACAGTATGGATCTAACAGAAACAGAAGATATTAAGAAGAGGTAGCAAGAATACACAGAAGAACTGTACAAAAAAGATCTTCACGACCAAGATAATCACGATGGTGTGATCACTCACCTAGAGCCAGACATTCTGGAGTGTGAAGTCAAGTGGGCCTTAGGAAGCATCACGACAAACAAAGCTGCTGGAGGTGATGGAATTCCAGTTGAGCTATTTCAAATCCTAAAAGATGTTGCTGTTAAAGGGCTGCATTCAATATGCCAGCAAAATTAGAAAACTCAGCAATGGCCACAGGACTGGAAAATATCGGTTTCCATTCCAGTCCCAAAGAAAGATAACGCCAAAGAATGTTCAAACTACCAAACAATTGCACTCATCTTACACTCCAGCAAAGTAATGCTCAAAATTCTCCAAGCCAAGCTTTAAAAGTACCTGAACTATGAACTTTCAGATGTTCAAGCTGGAATTAGAAATGGCAGAGGAACCAGAGCTCAAATTGCCAACATCCACTGGATCATCGAAAAAGCAAGAGCTCTAGAAAAATATAAATTTCTGCTTTATTGAGGATCACAACATACTGTGGAAAATTCTTCAAGCGATAGAAATACCAGACCACCTTTCCTGCCTCTTGAGAAATCTGTATGCAGGTCAAGAAGCAACAGTTAGAACCAAACATGGAACAACAGACTGGTTCCAAACTGAAAAAGGAGTATGTCAAAGCTATATATTGTCACCCTACTTATTTAACTTACATGCAGAGTACATCATGCAAAATGTCACACTGGATGAAGCACAAGCTGGAATCAAGATTGCCAGGAGAAATACCTCAGATATGCAAATGAAACCACCCTTTATGGCAGAAAGTGAAGAGGAGCTAAAGACCCTCTTGATGAAAGTGAAAGAGAAGAGTGAAAAAGCTGGCTTAAAACTCAACATTCAAAAAACTAATGGCATCCAGTTAAAAACATCATGGCATCCAGTCCCATCACTTCATGGCAAATAGATGGGGAAACAATGAAAACAGTGACAAACTTTATTTTTGGGGGCTCCAAAATCACTGCGGATGGGGACTGCAGCCAAAAAATTAAGACACTTGCTTCTTGGAAGAAAAGCTATGTCCAACCTAGACAGCATATTAAAAAGCAGAGATATTACTTTGCTGACAAAGGTCCATCTAGTCAAAGCTATGGTTTTTCCAGCAGTGATGTTTGACTGTGAGAGTCTGACTATAAAGAGAGCTGAATGCCGAAGAACTGATGCTTTTGAATTGCGGTGTTGGAGAAGACTCTTGAGAGTCCCTTGGACTGCAAGGAGATCAAAACAGTCAATCCTAAAGGAAATCAGTCCTGAATAGTCATTGGAAGGACTGATGCTGAAGCTGAAGCTCCAATACTTTGGCCACCTGTTATGAAGAACTGACTCATTGGAAAAGACCCTGATGCTGGGAAAGACTGAAGGCAGGAGAAGGGGATGACAGAGGATGAGATGGTCAGATGGCATCACCGACTCAATGGACATTAGTTTGAGCACCCTCTGGGAGTTGGTGATGGACAGGGGAGCCTGGCGTGCTGCAGTCCATGGGGTTGCAAAGAGCCAGACACGACTGAGTGACTGATTATTCAAAAATAGCCCCAAACTGAAAACTACCCAAATGCCCATCAACCCACAGTCAGACAAATGAAACCAGGAATATTAGCCACAAAAGGAATAAAGCAGTGACACAGGCTGGAACATGAACGAAGCCTGGAAACATTTTGCTAAGTAAGTGAAAGAGGACGTTGAGCAAGGACCACACATTGTATGACTCCACTGAGTATGTGATATCCAGACTATATGAACCCAAGAAACAGATAGCCGGTGAGTAGTTGCCTGGCAGTGGGACTGAGATGAACTATACATAGGCATGAGAGATCTTGTTAGGATGATGAACATAGTCCAAAACAGTCTTGTGGTGACAACTTCACCCTTGACAAGTTTACTCAAAGGTCATGGATTATATACCTAAAAGGGGTACAATTTATGGTATGTAAATATACCACCAAGTCATTTAAAGGCTATTAAGAAGGAAGTGCTCCAACATGCTTCTGCCTTTCCAAAGCAATACGTCCAGAATGTGCAGAACACGCTCTGGCAGAGGTAACACCGTGCAGGTTATCCTGTGTCACAGCCACTGCCCAGAGCAGACTCAGACTCCAGGAAGGTGTGGACCTTGCCATGGACCACAGGCAGCAAGTGGCAGAGCCTGGCCTTGTACCGCCTTCTCCTGACCCCAAGCTCAACACCTATTCTAGTCCCGCATGGCTGGAGGGTAAGATCCAGCAATACAGGAGGCAATAAGGAAAGGCATCTATACGCAGGGATCCCAGGCAGCGGAAAGGGCCTCGCTGCCCCAAGGCTGGGGTCCCAGCACCCTCGGGTCCTGCCTTTTCCCCCTTGGCAGGACTCAGCATAGCTCCAAAGTGCTGTCCAAGCCTTCCACACCTCCCCGAGTATAGCAGCACTGTATTACAAGTGGCCGAAGGCTCAGAGAGGGTCTGACACCACATTCTGTGTTAAGGCTGGCAGAGTCACTGTCTGCTACAGAGTGGGTGGTGGGCAGGAAACACATATGACATGGGAAAAGTCCTGGATGAGAGATCCGGTGTGGGAGTGTGTATGTGTGGGGGGGGTCTTCCCTGGTCCTCCCTCAACCCTTGCCAGTCCAGGGTATCCCACCAGGAGGCCTCCATTCTTTGAATGTCACCTGAACCACCTGAGCTGTGGGGTGGCAGTGGGAACAGGCTGAGGATGGGTAAGATGCAGGGGCGAGAGGAGCTACCACTGTTGATGGACTACTGGCCCCGCCCCACCTTCATCGCTGTATGCTGACTGCGCCTGCACCTGGAAGGGTGGCGGGGCACACCTGTCTCTCCAGGGAGGAAGCTCAAGTTCAGAATTGCATGCCAGGGTCCCCATGAGTGAGTAGGAGAGTCAGGTCCCAGCCCTGGGGCTTCTTCCTAATCTTCCAGGTCTTCCAGGGGAAGCATGGAGCTGAGTGTGCATGTGTGTGTAAAATCTGGAGAGTTTCAAACACTTTTTCTTGGCTTTATCAGAATACAGAATTGAGACAATGCACTAAAATTTGGGAGCAGGCGCTTCTGTGTGACTCTGCCTGAGCCTGAATTAAAGCCATTCATGAACCTCTTGTGCCACCAGCTGCGAGACCACAATACACACTGGGGGGCCAGCCTCAGTCTCCATCTGTCATCACAGCAGATCAGAGCCTGCTTGCCTCACATACAATGCCTGGCTCGGCTGGAAACCAGTGTTCTGCTAAAAGCAAGGTTCAAGTCATTTCCTAAAGGTGTCTCTTGAAATCCAAGAAGGCATAAGCCAACAGGTTTTCTGTGTTTTGGTTGTGCTGGGCGCTGGAGACTTAAGTCCTTCCTCATTCATCCCTCCCTCCCTCCATCAATTATATAGAGCTGTGGGGCTGGAGAAGACTCTTGAGAGTCCTGTGGACTGCAAGGAGACCAAACCAGCCAATCCTAAAGGAAATCAACCCTGAAGATTCATTGGAAGGACTGATGCTCATGCTGAACCTCCAATACTTTGGCCACCTGATATGAAGGGCCGACTTGTTGGAAAAGACCCTGATGCTGGGAAAGACTGAGGGCAGGAGAAGCCGGCAGCAGAGGATGAGATAGTTGGATGGCATCACTGAATCAACGGACGTGAGTCTGAGCAAACTCCAGGAGATAATGAAGGACAGGGAGGCCTGGCGTGCTGCAGTCCATGGGGTCGCCAAGGCTCAAACACGACTTAGTGACTGAACAACTACAATCTGTTGCAAAACTCTCCCTTTGAGAACCTAGTGCCTCAGGACTGCAGAAAGGAGGGCCAGGCCAGTGGGATTCTGCCCTGAGATAAAACTGGCAGTTGATGGCGTTTCAGTCACGGGCAAGAGGAGCATGCAAGGAAGGGTGGAGGGACACAGCAGGGATCAGAGAGGCCGGCTCTCAGCCCAGCTCCGGCTCTTGCTCCCCAAGAAAGGCACTCTGGATGAGCCCCTTAACCTCTTCCTGCCTCAGAATCCCCTGAGATGAGAATCTGTCCAGTGATGCCGTGCCATCTCTCCCATGGGCGGGTGGAGTAAATGAAGCGATGGGCCTGGAGGGCCATGCTCGGGGCCAGGGTACACAGCAAGTGCTTAGTAACTAACCATGACCTCCTTTCTCTTCCTGCACGCATCAGGATGTAAAAGGAACCTCAGACACAACTCTTGCAGTTCAGTAAATCCCTGCTTCCCATGACTCAGTGTGAGACACCCACTATTTGTGAAAACAAATCTCCTCATAGCAGATTTTATATACAAGTATCTTTACTCTAATGTTCAAGAATGAGTAATATTTTATAGATCACAGCTCTTCTGCAGTTACTAAGCCCAACTGTTCCTCCTCCTCCTCCCCCTCCTCCTCTTATTTTCCAGACAAAGAAAATGAGCTGCAAACAGATTCAAGCAGTGAGCGCAAAGCTGATAAGTGGAAGCAACAGTATTTAAATTCTTGTTGTCTGGCTTTAAAGCCCAGGTCTCTGTCTGCATCCTCGCATCTTATCACTACACTTCTCTGGAACATTTCAGCACCTGGATACACAAGCAGTGCCTCTACCCCGAGCTTCCGCTCTCAGCATCGGGTTCAGACCTCCTTATCTATTTACTGGTCCTTCTACGGCCGCGGGGGCTCTGGGCAAGCAGGGACCCCTGGTGTTGACAAGTCAGGCAGACAGTTGCCAGCAGCAACGAGAGTGAAGAAGCACTGCTCTCTGCTCTGTGTGGGGAGGCCTGGTTTGTGCTTCAGGGATGGTTATCCAGGGAGGATCTGATGGATACGAGCAAGTATGAACAGCAGACTTAGGCAAGTAACCCCTCCCTGCCTTAGCATCATGGAAAATAAAATCGCACTGTATGCAGTTTTTTCCTTCTTCTCGTCAGACACACTTCCTACATTTTTCTACAAGAAAGCACAGGTGACTTTGGCAATAAGGAAATCAAGTGTTCACCAGAGAACCCACTTCCATAAAGGGGAGCTGATCTAAGAGATGAATGATGTTTCTGAACCTGGGAATACACTTCAATACACGGGGCAAGAGTGAACTAAGATGACACTGTCCCCCACAGGGTTAAGAAACTCACTCACTCACTCATTCATTCACTCTTCCATCCATGCATGTTAATAAATATTTATTGAGCACTTACAAAGTGCTCTAAACAGGACAGTCCTTGCTGGCATAGGGCTTTTAGTCTAACAGAGAGACGGAAAGAGAACAAACTAGTGAATAAAGGCACAAGGCTTTCAGATAGTCCTGTGTAGACAACAAAACAGACAGATGAGGTGGAGAAGGACTAGGGTACTGACTCAGCTGGATGGGCTGGGAGAGCTTACTGAATGACATTTGAATTAAGACTTGATGATAAGAAAGAGCCAGATACACGAGGAACTGGTGAGGAATCTTCTAAGCAAAAGGACTCTTCCCTACAAAAGCCTGAGACTGCGCCTAGGACAAGCCCGGGACAAAGGGCACCAGTCCAGAGAAGGGGAGTGGGCAGAAGGGAAGATGAGGCTCTGAGGGAGGCAGGGGCAACCCCAGAACCACAGAAAGAATTAAGAGTTTCACTTCAGCAACTCTGAGCCCAAATTCTGTGTCCAAATGAAAATCAACTCAAGTGGCCATGTGATTTAGAAATACACAAATTTTTAAAACCTCCTCCAGTAAGAGAAACCAAAAAGACAAGACTGCATTCTTCTGAATAAAGATGGAGAAGAAATTACCCTTAGAGCTTAACGCAGGCTTAGCACACAATATGCTCACAACAAATGTGTGCTGAACGGACGCCATGCAAAAAACACTTTCAACTGTACGCATGGCGAACATGCACTTGCTTGCAAAACCGGGGACAAGAGAGATGAGAGTGTCTAGAAAAGAAAGTGAAGACAGAACGCAGTCCATCTGATGCCACAATGCTGGTTACTCTCTTATAGCATGCAATCCCCACAGGGCACATGGGCTTAAAATGCAGAATTGCAAACATACTGAGATAAATGCACAGGTGCCAGACGCATAATGAGTTACTAAGGGAAACCAGGGTGGCCTGATTTTGAAATCTGACATCAAGAAGACAAGCCGCCCCTGCCCCACAGGCCCCCTGCCCAACCCAGAACCTGGGACTGACCCGGAGCCTGAGCTGTTCTCAGTGGCCAAGACAGTCATTAACTGTTCCCTGAAAGGGGAAATGAACCTTCAAGATGCCAGAAGCCCAAGGTCAGGGCAAAGGCATGGCCAGCCATGGGCAGGGAAGTAGCACCTTATAACTGATTTTATGAGATCCACAGGCTTGTTTCTCCTCCATTTCTAGAGGGCTAGGACCACAGCTTCTACTTCTACCACTCCCAGCTATGCCAGTTTCCTTCTCACATGCACCAGGAGCTCAGGCGTTTGCTGAACGAATGAACAAGCACCCGGCCGAGGTAGTTATTCTGACCAAGGCGTGTGGCCCTGAATGAGATCCCTGGGGTTACAGGCAGCAGGGACAGGACACTAAGAGCACAGCATAGGCAGGAATCAGACACACGAGGAAACAGCAAAGCGCACCAGGAAAAACACACCTTCGAGGACACTTGATCCAATACTTGAAGCGTTGTCACATAGGAAAGGAATCAGGCCCATTCCCTCTAACACCTCTAACACCCCAGAAGCCAATCTTTGGCTGAATTCAAGAACTTCCTCCTAGCATGGCATCTGCCAGGCTGTGTTTAGTGGAATGCTAGCATTCCGGGGTTGGGGAGGGCAGGGGGATGAGGGGACAGATTCCAAAGGACTGCACAGGAAAATACGCTTGGGAATTTGAGTTAATCAAAGGTAATGGATATTCTTATTGGAGGGCACAGCTTTCAGCCCTTCTCCAGTCTATGTGGTCCCAAGTAGTTTTTCACAGGATGCTACGAACATCTCACAGCGTGTCTCACGTTCCAAGTCCACCTCTGGGGAAAAGATGAGTTAGAGCTGTCTGATGCAAACATCTTGCGAAGGAAGGAAGGAGCGCCACACCAGAACTGGGCAGCTTTAAGGGTGCAGAATCCAACTCTGCATGGAGAGTGAAAGTTTAGCCACTCAGTCGTGTCCAACTCTTTGCGACCCCAGGGACTGTAGCCCACCAGGCTCCTCTGTCCACAGGATTTTCCAGGCAAGAGTACTGGAGTGGGGTGCCATTTGCTCCTTCAGAGGATCTTCCCGACCCAGGGATCGAACCCGGGTCTCCCACATTGTAGGCAGACGCTTTACCACCTGAGCCACTGAGGAAATGCACAACATAGATGATACAACTACAATCAGAGTAGAAAACTGGAGCCATGGGCTCATTCTGCCATCGACTTTCATCTTGAACGACCAAGCAGCAGGCATAAAGGCCCAGCTACACGTGAGGACAGACTAACTGTCCCCTCCCACCACTTGGTGTCCAGATGCGTGGGCAACATGGATATTATGGGCTTCCCAGGTGGCTCAGTGCTAAAGAACTCACCTGCCCATGCAGGAGATGCAAGAGACGCAGGTTCAATCCCCGGGTCGGGAAGGTCCCCTGGAGGAGGGCACAGCACCCCACTCCAGGATTCTTGCCTGGAGAAGCCCATGAACAGAGGAGCCTGGCGGGCTACAGTCAATAGTGTTGCGAAGAACTGGGCATGACTGAGGCAATTATGTATGTATGCACACATGGATATTACAAAGGAATCCTCGAAGCAGCCAGTGCTGTCCTGAGGAGCTTAGGGATAAGATGAGTACTTGCCAGAGCCCTCTTTGACTCTCCTCATGTACTATTTTCTAGAAAATACTGTCTGCTTGCCTTCCTCCCATGTACCTTTACATTCGGTAAATATTCTTTGAGGGTCTTCCATATGCCAGCGGTGGGGAGCAAAACCTGAAAAGGTGCTGCTTCATGACAGCCTCCTGGGGAATTCAGACAAACATGCTGCACAAATAAGAACTTAATCCAGGTTTCCCATACATATTACAAAGGAAATGAGTGGTACAAAACAATGTAAGTTACATAGAGACCTCGTCCAGTGTAGGACTTCGGGTTCTGTTCTCTAAGGGTCCACAGAGACCATCTTTTGCCATCCTCAAATGTGCAGGTCCAAAACATTCCTATAGGAAACTATAGTCCACTGGGGCCGGAAAAGGCCAGGTGGCGCCGCTCCCACCCCCCCCACACAAAGCAGCCTCCGCTCCGGCACAATGTCACATGCATGGTCAATCTGACTGACTCAGTAGGTCATAGTCAAATAGAGCATTGCTGACTCAGTGGGTATGAGTTTGAGCAAACTCTGGGAGATAGTGAAGGGGGGAAGCTGGGAGTGCTACAATCCATGGGGTCATGAAGAATCAGACACGACTGAGCAACTGAACAACAACAGTAGGTCTGGACAGAGCTGGCGAGTTTGCATTTCCAACCACGTGATGCTTCTTTGCCAACCACATTAGGTAGCACTACTTCATCAGGCATTTTAAACGACCTAAATAAACTGAGGGCTATCCCATGTTCATGAACAGAGGCTCAATCACAAAGGTGTCAGTTTTCTCAGATTAACCTATAAATTCATTATCCTCCCAACCAAAGTCCCCACAGAGTTGTTCTGTTCTTTATTGTTACTGGTTTTTTTTTAACTTGACAAGCTTATTCTAAAATTCATCTGGAAGACTAAAATGATTTTGGAAAACAGCAAAGTGAGGGACCTGTCTTGTGGGTTCAAGGCTTAAAATTAAACTTTAGGTATAGTACCAACACACAGTTAGCAAAATAGATGAAGCGATCGCAGTGCCCTCAAACAGATCTATGCTTTTAGTAAAACTTTATATGAAAGATGGCATTACAAATCAGTAAGGAAAGGATGGATGATTCAGCAAATACTGCTGGAGAAATTGGTTATTTCTATAAAAAATAAAACTGGATTCCTACTTCATATCTTATATAAAACAATATTCCAGGTAGAT
>SJYF01000519.1:2491847-2512293 GCA_006410515.1 Procapra przewalskii | reverse complement strand
TACTGTTTCTCTTTCTGCTTCTCTGGTTCTCCTCTCTTTCTCTGGTCCCCCTCCCAAAGAAATTGGGTCTTTCTCATTACATTAGCCATCCAACTAAACGCTGATAGCTCCCAAACCTCCACTCCCAGGTGCTGTCCTGCATATACTCAAAAGCAGAGATCCTGTGGAGTGTTTAGAGTGAGAGTGAACTGGACTCAGATAGATCCAGGCTCTGCCCCTTACGAGCTGTATCACCTCTGCCTCAGGGTTCTCCTCTGTAATGTGGGGTTAATATCAGTCATGACCTCATGGGCTGAGCTTGAGGGATAGTTGTCTTGAGCACAGTTGGTGCTCTGTGAGTAGTATTTTTTATTTTTATTGTGATCAGGATGATGGTGGTGGTGATGTCATTCCTCTGCTTAAATGTCTTCATTGGTCCTTCTTTTCCTACAGGATAAAATCAAATCCCTGACCCTGGTATTTTGAATTACGCCCACAATCTGATTGTCCCAGACTTACCTTCTAGATTGATTCCATCTTCTTCCATGCTAAAAACTCTGCATCAGCATTTTCATTTTCTTTGCAGTGATCCTCAGTCCTGCATACAGAATGAGCAGTCAAGATCGTCTTTGACCTTGATGGTCCCTACACATAATAAGTGCCTAGGAGTTCTTTTGTTAGGTGAACAGCTACATCTGAAATTAGAGATATATTCCTGGATTTTGTTATTGCAATATTAGGCTATACCCCAGAATCTATGTAAACCTCCTTTAAATCTAATTACATTTTCACTTTGTACAGCCCATCAGCATAGTTAGCTACGGAATTGACTTCCTTTGAGCAGCTTGGTTTTACAAGACCTGCTTGGGAAGTAACATGAACTAGCAGCACGAGAGGGTGGGGAACTGGGCTCAGTTCTGCTGATGGGTGTCATGGGATTGGCTACCTCCCATAACTTCTGAGCTTTGATGTCTCCAGTTCATTAACATAAGCTGATTATCCTCATTTCCCATGGTGGTCTTCAAGATGAAGCAAGACCTTACGCAGAGAACTCTGTACAAATCCTGATGTCCCAAACTCACCTCTCGAGTTTTAGCATTTCCCTTTATGAAAGTTAACCAGGTCAGTGTCCTCTTGCTAGAATTCAGTAAATAAATATTTAAAGTCCATCTCCATGATTATTTCATGGCTCTTGAAAAGCCTTCCTCTTTTTCCTCTGTCTTTATCCGGAAGACCCCATGTCTCCCTTATCGTTTCACAGCCTCAACTTTGGACTTTTTCTATTAGGTTATTTCTTTGTTTAGGTTCAGTGACCTGATGAGTGCACACCATATCCATGGGCTGGATGTCCTTAGGTTGGAGCAGAGATGGGGGTACAAGGCATGTCTCATTTCCAGAGCCGATCCTGATGCAACATAGCATAGTCGTTAGGAACATCGGTTCTATCATCATACTTCCTGTGTTCAAAGCCCAGCTCCACCACCTAGGCAGATTACTCTAAGCTTCAGTTTCCTTATCTGTAAAATGAGAATACTAGGCATATCCGCCTTTTAACTGCTATGAGAGGTAAATGGGTTAGCATTTGAAAAGCACTTGGAATCTGGGCCTGATGTAGATATTTTGTTAAACAAATACAGAAATAGTCTTCAGAGAACAGAAATGCCATGACTCCCTAACTCTTTTCTTGGAGGGGTGTGTGTATGTATGTGTGTGTGTCTGACTCTTTGTGATCCCATGAACTGCAGACCACCAAACTCCACTGTCCATGGGACTTCCCAGGCAAGAATACTGGAGTGGGTTGCCATTTCCTCCTCCAGGGGATCTTGCTGATCCAGGGATTGAACCTGCGTCTCCTGCATTGGCAGGCAGATTCTTTACCACTGAGCCACTGGGGAAATCCCATTCCTGAGGCAAGCATTAGAAGTCTTTTATCTTCTAGAATCAGCAATTACTGTCCTGAAGGCTTATTTAAACTTCAGCATTGTTCATTCATTCATTTACCAAATACTTAATGGTTCCAGAGCTGTTTTTCAGGTCTTGAGGCAGGCGGATAGAAGGCCTGACCCAGGGGGATGCTAGAAACCCCCTCAGACCACCTGGGGGAAGCTGATGATGATATTTTCAGGGGTTTTGCACCCACAATTGTCGGTAGCTTGAAATCTGTCACGGTAGTTGTATTTACACCACAGAAGTCTGCACTGCAGAGGCTGCAGACACTATCAGTCCTACCCACCCTACCCAGCCGGCGTACCACCTGTGGTATGGGAGGAGGCAGCTGCTAGTCACGGAGTCACAGTAGTGAATGGAAAGTCGGTGGTATGCACCACGAAGGAAAGGTCTTCTGCGCTAGGAGACCTTGTAACTGAGAGGTCCAACCTCTTCAAGGAGGTGTGGGTAGCTGACAGGTGAGCCAGAGCCTGAAGGGACAAGAGCAGTGGCCTGGAGGAGGAAGGATGTGAGGGTCCTGATAAATGATCTCTCAGGCTTCGGCTGGAGTGCAGAGTGGGGACACCTTTAGCGGTGGGCAGTATGAGCAGCTTTGTGTTATGAGATTACTGTTGCTGCAGTGTGAGAAGTGGGCTATGGGGCAGGGTGGGGACAGTGAAGAGGCTACTGCAGTGATCATGGCCAGAGGAGAGGATGGCAGCTTAGAGGAGGGAGGTGTCAGTGGAGAAGAACAGAAGACGGTGGAGTAGAGTGAGAGATGGCGGGGTGAGGGGTTGGGGAGGGGTGAAACGCAGAGGGCTCAGCCTGGGACTGGATACGGAGGACAGGACGAGGGAAGGCGCAGTGTCAGGTAAATCTCCCGGTGGGTGGAGCTCAGCACCCCTCAGTGGGGTGATGGTCCTGCTCACCTTTGTCTGGGTGTGCCCACCGCTGGCTCACTCGGGGACTCGAGCACAGTCCTCAACTGTGTAAATGACTGCCGGACCGAAAACCTGCATGGCAGGACCAGGATCAAAGACAGGAAGCAAAAAGGCATTGGGTACTGGAAAGAACTTCCTGCAAGTTGTCTGGTCTGAATAGTCTGTTCCAGGGGATGGTGAGCTCCTCAGAGCTGGAGTGTCCGGGTAGAAGCTGGACCGGCACGTGGCAGGGACACTGCAGGGAACTTATGGATGGGATTCCCCAACTATGGGAGGCACAGAGAACACAGTTTTCTGGAAATATCTTGCCCAGTTGTTGTTCAGTCGCTAAGTCATGTCCAGTTTTTTGCAACGTCATGGGCTGCAGCACACCAGGCTCCCAGGTCCTTCAATATCTCCCAGAGTTTGCTCAAACTCATGTCTATTGAGTCAGTGATGCCATCTAATCATCTCATCCTCTACCTCCGCCTTCTCCTTTTGCCTTCAGTCTTTCCCAGCATCCAATGAGTTGGTTTTCTGCATCAGGTGCCCGAAGTATTGGAGCTTCAGCTTCAGCAACATCCTCCCAAAGAATATTCAGGGTTGATTTCCTTTAGAATTGACTGGTTTGATCTTGCAATCCAAGGCACTCTCAAGAGTCTTCTCCAGCACCACAGTTGGAAAGCATCAATTCATCATAATTACCACCATCTTTTTTCTGATAAGCTTACATTTTTCTAATAAGTCTACAATCCAGTGATGGATGTGTGAGTTCCAAGCCTCGACGGACTGTCTTTCTGTTCACCTGCTTCTTCAAAATTATTTTCCAAGTCAGTCTGCTGGTCCAGGAGGAAAACAAGATACAGAGCAGAACCTCCCCAGCTGAGGTGCCCCCAGACAAACCCAAACTGAAGCAGAGTCTGCAGTGACCCTCAGAAGGATGAGCAAACCCAGCCCAGGCTGCCTCCTGATGATGATTTGGGAGAATGGCATTGAAACATGTATACTATCATGTAAGAAACGAATCGCCAGTCAATGTTCGATACAGGATACAGGATGCTTGGGGCTGGTGCACGGGGATGATCCAGAGAGATGATATGGGGAGGGAGGTGAGGGGGGTTCAGGATTGGGAACTCTTGTACACCTGTGGCGGATTCATGTCAATGTATGGCAAAACCAACACAGTATTGTAAAGTAAAATAAAGTAAAAATAAAAATTTAAAAAAAGCCATAATAGTCAAAGCCTGTTGTTTTGAGCCACTGATTTGGGTGAGGCTTATACACATTTGTTCAGGTCCTTCCCATTCTTTAACACCCCCCCTTTATGCCTTAGGGATGAGCAGCTCATTCCCTCAAGACCATATTAATGCTCACCTTCTTCACAAATTCTGAAATTCCTTCTCCACCTTCTGAACTCTTGGGGCTCCTTGATGACTGAATCTTCTAGCGTGAGGCTTTGTTTTGCAGCCCTTACACATCAGACCTAGGACATGCCTCCAGGCAGGTCCCTGTGGAAACATTTTCCCCTGCAAGCCCTCAGTGTTGGCTTCAGGCAAGGTCTTTACTGGTAGCACCAGAATTTAGATGGACGGATGGGGGAGACTTGCTGGTAGTCCATCCCTCTCCTTGACCACTAGCAATCTCCGTGAAGTCTTCACTCCATCTACTTATCTCCTGCCATGATGTCTGGGACAGCTGTCTTTTACAGGAAAGAAATACTAAAAGAACTACCTGATTTTCCTCTGAAATGTTTGCATGAATGAGCACCAGTAGATGACAGATCTGTCTGTATACTGTAGTAGATGGAATGATTGGTCCTGTCTCTTCAGTCCCCCGTAGTTGTGTTCATATCCTCATTCTTGCTGTGGCCCCATGAGGGGCAGACTGTCCTTCTCCTTACCTTTACTTTGGGCTCACCCATGCGATTCACAGTGGCCTGGCCAAGCAGTGGTTTGACTGTTCTACACAGTTGGCTTTGCCCTCTTATCTGCTGACATTATTGTGAGAAGAACGCTCCCCACAGGGCTGCTGTCTTCACAACCCCCACCCAGAAGCAGACAGTGGGCCTTGTTACACAAGGGGCTGATGCACTTTTTTAAAATTTTATTTTTGGCTGCACTGGGTCTTTGTTGCTTCACGAGAGCTTTCTCTAGTTGTGGCAAGCAAGGGCTACTCTGTGGTTGCAGTGCATGGGCTCCTCATTGTGGTAGCTTCTCCTGTTGTGGAGCACGGGCTCTAGGGCACGTGGGCTCCAGTAACTGTGGCACATAGACTTGGTTGCTCCAAGGCATTTTGGATCTTCCTTGGACCAGGGATTGAACCCATGTGCCCTGCACTGGCAGGTGGATTCGTAGCCACTGGACCACCAGGAAAGTCCCTGACTGACACACTTTTCACAGGCTGCACTTGGTACCTTGGTACTCCTTACACCACTCTGGGGGAGGAATGATATAATATTTCCGTTCTACAGATAATGAAACTGAAGCTCAGAGAGGTTGAGCCCATCGTCCAGTGGAACGAGAATTGAACCTCCATTCTTTCTCTGACTTACTCTTTGACCCGCCAGGTCTGACCACAGTCCTCTTCCAGCCAGTGATTTCACTCACATGAGCTTTGCCTTTTCCTGTCTGATCTAAGCAGAAAAAGGAGGGGACAGAGGAAGAAGTCCTTGTCCTCTTCCTTATCTGAGCCTGAGATCATTAGCTCAAAATTTAATCACTACATCCTGGATGTGAACCCAGGAAGAACAGCCCCATCTGGGCCGTTTCTGGAGTAGAGTCTTTCCAAGTTTCCAAACCCTGATTTTACACTTGGACTTTGAGCCACAGCCCTTCTGGAGCTGGGTGGGCTCTGTGTTGTGAACACTCGTGGTTCCTCACTTCTGAGCTTCCCTATACTTGTATCTCATCTCCCTGATGTCCTGGCTCAGACGTCTGAAGCCAGTGACATGTCAAGACCTTTATGTTTACCTATGGGTGGGGCTTACAGAATGACCACATCTGGCCAACAGGCTGTGTGTGCTCAGCCCCAGCGGCACCATTCACATCGTCACTCGGGAATTGTGCAACGTGGTGGCCCTGACCCTGTTAGGACACATAGCAACCCTGACCCTAGGTTACACTGCTGGGAGATGGCTACCCTCCCCGTGGGCTCCAGATATACAGTGACTTACAGCTGTACATCAAAATTGCTCAGATATCTCCAGTGAGAAGCATAAGCTAAGAACTGGGTGACAATCAACGATACATCCAGCCCCAAATCATAGCTCTCTGGGTCCATTTCTCTGTTAACAGTAATCCCCAAGCAATGTTCTCTACACCACCTTGGTTTTTTGTTATCCATAACCAAAAGAAAAAAAATCAATGGGGAACTTTTAAAGAATTTTTCCTGGTACCCTAATTTCCTCATCCCAGAAAGAGCCTGCAGTTGCCTCCACAGTCTGCTGTGTGCTAAGCAAGGTACTGGGTACTAGTGACGGCTCAGATGTGATATTGGCCTTTCAGCAAGTTAACAAACAATCCAGTGTGGTGGGTGCTCAAATAGAGGTGGAAACAAGGTCCTATGGGAGCACAGGGGGAAGAGTGTCCTCATCCTGGGGAACTGGATAAGGCTTCAGGGAGGAGGTGTCATTTGCACTAAGCCCTTGAAGTATGAGCAGGCATTCAGGTGGGCAAAGGGGAGGAGGCTGTGCCACATAGAAGTAACAGTATAGGCAGATGTACAGAGGTGTGGGGATGCTCACTGGTTTGGGGCAGGCCAACTCAGGTGACTCTAGTGGTAAAGAATCTGCCTGTCAGTGCAGGAGATGCAAGAGACACAGGTTCGATCTGTGGGTTGGGAAGATCCCCTGGAGAAGGAGGTGGCAACCCACTCCAGTATTCTTGCCTGAGAAATTCCAGGGACAGAGGAGCCTGGTTGGTACAATCCATGGGATTGCAAACAGTTGGACATGACTGAGCACACACACACACAGAC
Source organism: Procapra przewalskii (assembly GCA_006410515.1). Lineage (NCBI taxonomy): Eukaryota > Metazoa > Chordata > Mammalia > Artiodactyla > Bovidae > Procapra > Procapra przewalskii. The sequence continues at coordinate 2,505,493 of SJYF01000519.1, read as the reverse complement.
ACACACACACACACACACAACTACCTAAGACTGAAGTGTCTGGCAGAGTAGCCACCAGCTGCACGTGGTTACTAAGTGCTTTAAATGTGGCTGGTCTTACTGGAGAAATAAAGCACAGTCCAGATTTTGAAGACTTGGTATAAAAATGAAGAATGTAAAACAGCTCATCAATATTTTTAACATTGATTATATGTTGAAATGGTAATATTTTGGATTAATGGGTATGATATTGTGATATATAAGAAATATGCATTTAATCATTCAGATGATCAAACTCTAGTTCTCATATGCTTTTAGTCTTCATCTACAGTTTCTGGCTCATAGCACTCAAAACCCTTAGGATTTCCTGAATGAAAAGGGCAATAGAAACATCTTGTGTCATATTTGGTCTCTTGTCCTCAGTCCCTAAAATCAGGGAAATGGTATGTTGTTATTCATAGCAAGTCTCTTTCCACCACAGCTTCCAGTCATAGCATGAGGTGATTTTTGGTAAACACCTAAAAATGAGGTCTGATGGCCAGGAGAACCAACCATTAATAGAGGGGTGGAGCTTTCATTCTCACTCCCTGATTCTAAGGAGGGGAGAGGGGTTGGAGGTCAGATTACTTACTAATGGTTAATGAATTGTGCCTGCATCGTGAAGACTCCATAAAACCCAACTGGATAAGACTGGGAGCACTTCTAGATTAGTGAACAGAGAGCATCCTTCCCATGCCTTGCCCTGTGCCTGTCTTCTATCTGCCATTCCTTAGTTATATCCATTCATAATAAGCCAATTATCTAGTAAGTAAGCTGTTTCTCTGAGTTCTCTGAGCTCTAGCACAGTAATCAGACCCAAGGAGGGGGGAGTGGGATCCTGGGATTTAGAGCCTGTTGGCCAGAAGCACAGGTGGCAGCCTGCACTTGAGCTTGGCATCTGAAGTCGGGGAGGGTGCAGTCTTGTGGGACAGAGCCCTTAGTCTGAAGAATCTGATGCTATTTCTGGGTAAATAACGTTAGAATTGATCTGAATGGTAAGACAATGAGCTGGTGTCTTGAGAATTGCTTGGTGGGAGCAGAAAAGCCCCACCCGTATTGGAACTGGTGATCAGAATCATCTATTGGGTTAAGTATAATAGGATATTAAAATTAATTTCATCTTTCTCCTCACACTTTTTAAATGTGGCTACTAGAACAGTTTAAATTACTTATGTGACATATTTCTATTAGTCTATAAAAACTGGAGCCATAGCGGGCAATAAATTCAGATCTGAGCCTTTAGATTGGCTGTGGGCTGAAATGAGCCCGTACGCACGCCCGATTCGCCGCACAGCTGAGAGCACCCATCACTCACTGTCAGATGGCGGCCAGCCTCTCCACACTGATGGGCGCTCTGCGTGGTCCCCGAAGAATCTGTGCTTTCAATGCTGCTGTGAGCGCCGTGGTGGCCGCAGTCCCCGGAGTGGCAGCCAGAGCGTGAATGTCCTAGCTTTTCCAGTCCGGTGCTGCCCTGTTGAGATATATTGAGAAGAGGTCCAGACTCGCATTCCTGGGCTGCCGAGGAATATATTCAGACTGCTAAAAACCCAGTCTGAGTCCCAACCAAGTAAGCTCTCAGGGGCCCATTTGAGGTCTTGAATCAAAGCTATTGCCAAGCCCAAGACAGACAGCTTCCTGCCAGAGGCTGAGAATACAGCCCTGACTTAGAGATCAGCCCCCACCCCCACCCCAGCCAGTGGGCCATTTGCTTCTCATCAAGCTGTGAGTTACGGTGCACTGTGCCCATTTCTAAATGCCCATCTGTTCTCCTCTTTGGAGAGTGGCAAGGGGACAGGTGTCTGTCGCTTCCCCAAGTAGATTTTTCTCAACTGTCTTTCTTGCAGATTCCCTCACTCAGTTCCCAACCACAAATAGTGTGTGGTTTGCATATCTTTGTCTCCTCCAATTTACATTTGAGCAAACCAGGCTGAAAGAGTTTGAATGACCCATATAGCTCATAAGCGGCCTATGGCTTTCAAAGCCATCTTCCTGTTGCCTCCCAAGGCTGTTGACCTGGCCTCAGCCTGGTTGTGTTATGAATGTTCCCAAGCTCCCGTCACAGAGCTCTGTGTTAGTTAAGAGAATGCTAGTGGCTGTAACTCATGAACACAGAAATCCTAGTGCTTACATACATTTGAGATTTCCTCTCAGTATGCAAAGCCCACTCAGGCATTTTCCATGCAGTGATACAAGGGCCCAGGTTCCACCCATGTTGAGGTCCTATTAATTTTAATATGGGGCTCCTAAGATCTCTGCCAGTCACCTCCCTGGGTGCATGTGCATGCTAAGTCACTTTAGTTGTGTCTGACTCTTTGCAGCCCTATGGACTGTAGCCCACCAGGCTCCTCTGTCCATGGAATTCTCCAGGCAAGAATGCTGGAGTGGGTTGCCATGCTCTCCTCCAGGGAATCTTCCCGACCCAGGGATTGAAACTGCGTCTCCTGCAACTCCTGCATTGCAAGTAGATTCTTTACCATGGAGCCACCCTGGAAGAAGCCCCCATGGCTGTGTGAAAGGACAGAACATAGCTGAGATCCTGTTTGGGGATGTCACAGGGCTTCCCTGGTGGATCAGTGGGTAAAGAGTCAGCCTGCAATGTGGGAGAGCCGTGTTCAATCCCTGGGTTGGGAAGAGCCCCTGGAGAAGGAAACAGCAACCCACTCCAAAATTCTTGCCTGGAGAATTCCATGGACAGAGGAGCCTGGTGGGCTACAGTCTATGAGGTCACAAAGAATTGGTCATGACTGAGTAACTAACACTTTCAATTTCACTTTCTGTTTGGGGAGAAAACATCAGGCAGCAATGGCATTCCACTTCTAGGGCAGAGACCCCAAATGGCGATGTCTTAAATAGAGGAGGTTTGCCCCTCTTCCCTGCCTTCTTTACCCTGCTGTTCAGGGCGCAGACGTGGTCTTGAGGCACCTTGAGCCACATGGTTGAGAAAATTACCCTGGGGATGGCAGAGCCCGTAAACCTAGGCTGAGTCCCTGAATACATGGGGCCGAGTGTGCATGCCAGTGCCGTACTGCCTGCCTCCAGACTGTATGCAGGAGAATAGCGTATCCATCTCCTTTAAGCCACTGTTGTTTCGCATACCTTATCCATGCAGTTGAACCTCTATTCTAAATACAGGGAGCCCACTCTTTTTGTCCACAACAGAACTCTGGGCAAACAGTGGATGGAAAAAGAGTTAGCCCACAAGCCTCAGACCTTAGCTCAGGTGCTTAGGGGGTCTGCAGAGGGAATAACATTGTTTGGGCATATCATGATGTTTCTTATTATGATAAAATAGATATAACCTGCTTGGTTGGATGGCATCAAAGACTCAATGAACATGAGTTTGAGCAAGCTCTGGGAGCTGGTGATGGACAGGGAAGCCTGGCGTGCTGCAATCCATGGGGTCGCAAAGAATTGGACATGACTGAGTGACTGAACTGAACTGAACATAAATTTACCATCTTTAACTATTTTTAAGAGACCAGTTCAGGGGCATTAAGTACAACACTGTTGTTTTGCCATCACCACCATCAACTCCAGAACACTCTTCATCTATCCAGACTGAGACTCTGTACCCATTAAACCCTAACCCCCCCTTCTCCCTTCCTCCACCCACTGGCAGCCACCCTTCTATTGTGTCTCTAGGACTCTGACTGTTCTCGGGACCACAGGGAAGGAGAACCACAGTCTTTGTCCTTTTGTGACTGGCTTATTTCACTTGACATATGTCCTCAAAGTTCATTCACCTGTCAGAATCTCCTTCTTTTTTAAGGCTGAATAATATTCTGTGTATGGATGGATCACATTTTGTTTACCCACTCATTTGCTGATGGATGCTTGGGTTGCTTCCACCTTTTGGCTATTGTGAGTAATGCTGCTATGAAGAAAAGATCTCCACAGGAAGAGGAAGAGAAAGTAGAAAAGGCATGCTTGCATCCTGGGCCTGGAAGTAGTGTACAACTTTTCAACTCATGTATCACTGGCCAACTTTTCAACTCATGTATCACTGGCAGAAACTAGTCGTAGTGTGTACTAGCTGTCTATTGAATAACAAGTTACCCCAGAACTCAGTGGCATAAAAACAGACATGCGTGGGTGTTGTTTAGTTGCTGAGTTCCACGTCCTACTCTTTGCAACCTCATGGACTGTAGCCCACCAGGCTCCTCTGTCCATGGGATTTTCCAGCCAAGAACACTGGAGTGGATTGCCATTTCCTTCTCCAGAGGATCTTCCTGACTCAGGGACGAAACCCACGTCTCCTGCATTAGCAGGTGAATTCTTTGCCTCTGAGCCACCAGAGAAGCCCAGATATATAGTACCTTATGATTTCTAGGGTCAGGAAATAAGGAGCAGATTCACTGAGTGGTTCTGGCTCAGGGCTTCTCATGAGACTGCAGAGGACCTGCTTCCAACATGTCTCACATGACTGTTGGCAAAAGGCCTCAGTTTTCTTTGCCATGTAGATCTTTCCCTAAAGCTCACTGAGTGTCCTCAGAATGTCAACTAATATTCTCCAAGGGGCTTCCCTTGTGGCTCAGTGGTCAAGAACCCCCCTGCCAATGAAGGAGATGCAAGAGACATGGGTTCGTTCGATTCCTGGGCTGGGAAGATTCCTTGGAGTAGGAAATGGCAACCCACTCCAGTATTCTTCCCTGGGAAATCCCATGAACAGAGGAGCCTGGTGAGCTATAGTCCACGGGGTTGAGCTATAGTCCAAGAGTCAGACATGACTGAGCATACACACACACACATTCTCCAAAGTAAGGGATCCAACCTAACCTCAGAAATTATACACCATCATTTATATATTATTCTGGTTACACAGGTCAGAGATGTAGGTGATACTCAGTGGTGTAGTTCAGATCCAAGTCTCTGAGAGGTATCATGAGAAAAAGTATAGATGGGAGTTAAATTTTGGGACTGGGACCCCAGGAAGCGGTAGAGCATGTCAGATAAGAGCACTGGTCTTGGGGTCAACAGCTTGGGTTCAAAATCCACTTAAAATTCTTTGTTCTTAAATGAACACTCTCACCTCTCACTAGTCCGTTTTCCTTTGGTGTTATAGAGTTGCTAAGTCATGTCCAACTCTTTGTGGCCCCATGAACTGCAGCAGGCCAGGCTTCCCTGACCTTCACTATCTCCCAGAGTTTGCTCAAACTCATGTCCATTGAGTCAGTGATGCCATCCAATCATCTCATCCTCTGTCACCCCCTTCTCCCCCTGTCCTCAATTTTTCCCAACATCAGAGTCTTTTCCAATGAGTCATCTCTTCGCATTAGGTGGCCAAAGTATTGGAGCTTCAGCTTTAGCATCAGTTCTTCCAATGAATAATCAGGATTGACTTCCTTTAGGATTGACTGGTTTGATCTCCTTTCTGTCCAAGGGACTCTCAAGAGTCTTCTCTAGCACCACAATTTGAAAACATCAATTCTTTGGTTGGTGCTCAGCCTTTTTAATGGTCCAACTCTTCCATCTGTATATGACTACTGGGAAAACCATAACCAGTTTCCTTATAATAAGAAAAAACCATTTGCCTCATAGGATTATTAGGCCTGTTGATCTAATCCAGTGTTTTCCTAATCTTTGCTTTGTCTCCTTAATGCTTTTTTCATATTTGTATGCCATCTGTAGAGTTACCTAATATTTTTTATACTTTATAGCATCTTTATTGATATATAGTTCACATAATACAACTTGCCCATTTAAGGTATACAATTTAGTGATTTTAGTATATTCACAGTTGTTTGAGTGTTACTCTCATCAGTTTTTGAACACCCCAATTTTCATCACCCTAGAAAGAAGCCATGCATACTTTAGCAGTCACTCTCCATTTTCCCCAGCTCACGGAATCTCCAGCCCTGGGAAACCTCTGATATGCTGTCTGTCTCTATGGACTTTCCCATTATGGACACTTTATATAAATGAAATCATAAAAATATGTGGCCTTTTGTGTCTGGCTTTTTTCATTTACATAATGTTTTCAAGATTCATCTACATGTAGCATATAACAGAACTTTATTTTTTATAGCTGTAAAATCCGTTGTATGGATAGGTCACATTTTATTTATTCATTTGTCTCTTGATGAACATCAGGATTGTTTTCAGTTTTTCACTATCGTGACTAATGCTATGAACATTTTTGTGTGGACATATGTGTTAAGTTCTCTTGGATATATTTAGGAGTGAAATTACCTGGTCATATGATAAATCTATGTTAAGCCTTTTGAGGATCTGTTAGACTGTTGTATGAGGGTTACAATTTCTTCAATATTTATTATTATCTCTTTTGAAAAATTGTAGCCATTCTACTTGGTGTGAAGTGGTATCTAATTGTGGTTTTCATTTGCTTTTCCTTGTCATAGACTCATTTTGTTTATATTCAAAAGGAGATTTTACATTCTTACTCTAAGTGGAAAGACTACCATTTACCATAAACAGATGGTAACCCCTTAATGCTATAACTATCAGAGTGACTCTTGTCTGTGTTTCACAGGCTGTAGTTGATGTTTACTGCATTTTGGGAAACATGAATATGGTCTAGGTAATAAGTGTGGAGCTGCATAGGCAGAAGAGAGTCTTGTGTTGTGTTGTGTTGTGTTTTTCCAGGAAGAGGGTAGGGTAAGATTCAGAGATCCGAAGATCCATGTTGAAGAGAGAGGTCCAGCTAGTGGGAGAGAGCAGCCTTAGGAAACTGGAAGCAACCAGGATGTGGATGGTGAGGATTTATGAAGCGGTGTTAGATGTAAAACCTGCTGTCTGGCAGCAGTGAGAGTTTAGGGGTTCTTTTCTCCAAGTCCTTGTTGATCTTAACTCCTTTTCTCATACTTGCAAGGCAGGCTACCGTCTGTGTTCTTAGGGCTCAGAGGGCAGCACTGGGTCTGATTCAACCTTAGACACCTTTCCCCACCGTCAGTACTTCTGCTCAGACAATGTTTGAGGAACACAGGGCTGGTCAGGGAGTCCTGACCTGGCAGGTGAGGTTCAGAGGGTGCAGAAACCTGTCCAAGTTCACAGGTTTATAGACAGGAGACCTGGGATTAGAATCTGGGTTCCATGACCCTCCTACCATGTTTCTTTCTGGAAAGGTCTTCTTGGCTCTTCATTTCACCTGTTTGTATTGTGAGATGCCCACAGATTTCTTGCTAGTAGATTGAAATTTTCTGCTCACAGCGTGGTTCATACCAGCAGCAGCATCTGGGAGCTTGTTAGAAATAGAGTCTTCAGCCCCACCCAGACTTACTGAAATCAGAACCTGCATTTTAACAAATGCCCGGGTAATATAAATTAAAAGATGCTTGCTTCTTGGAAGAAAAGCTATGACAAACCTAGACAGTGTATTGAAAAGTAGAGACATCACTTCGCCAACAAAAGTCTGTATGGTTGTATAGTCAAAGCTATGGTTTTTCAAGTAGTCATGGATGGAGGTAAGAGTTGGAGCATAATGAAGGCTGAGTGCCAAAGAACTGATGCTTTCGAATTGTGGCACCGGAGAAGACTCTTGAGAATTCCCTGGACAGCAAGGATATCAAACCAGTCAATCCTAAAGGAAATCAACCCTGGATATTCATTGAAAAGACTGATGCTGAAGCTGAAGCCCCAGTGCTTTGGCCACCTGATGAAACGAGCTGACTCATTGGGAAAAGATACCGATGCTAGGAAAAGATTGAAGGCTAAAGGAGAACAGGGTGTCAGAGGATGAGGTGGCTGGATGGCATCACCTACGTAATGGATGTGGGTTTGAGCAAACTCCGGGAGATGGTGAAGGACAGGAAAGCCTGGTGTGCTGCAGTTCATGAGGTCGCAAGGAGCCAGACACCACTGAGAGACTGAGCACCAGCAGTAGGTCATCTGAATGCACATTCCTATTTCAGAAACCTGGGTTAAGAGATAACCTTTACTTTAGCACCTACTATCTGCTGGGCTCTAGTACATGCTAAGCAAGCAGAAGGTCTCAGACCAGTCAGGGAAACAGATGAGAAACCAGAGATCACTGACCTGTCACTGGCTTTTATTTATGTATGTACTTATTGCTCACTGAAAAAGCAGTTGCTTTGTCGCTTTTCCTAAAAATGAATCGCTAAGAATTCAGTGGTGGCTGCTCTAGGTGGTGTTTTATGTCTGTCCAGCATGCTTTGGGGGAAGGCAATGGCACCCCACTCCAGTACTCTTGCCTGGAAAATCCCATGGATGGAGGAGCCTGGTGGGCTGCAGTCCATGGGGTTGCTAAGAGTCGAACATGACTGAGCAACTTCACTTTCACTTTTCACTTTCATGCATTGGAGAAGGGCACCCCACTCCAATGTTCTTGCCTGGAGAATCCCAGGGACAGGGGAGCCTGGTGGGCTGCCGTCTATGGGGTCGCACAGAGCTGGACACGACTGAAGTGACTTAGCAGCAGCAGCAGCAGCACACTTTGCCTTTGTCCTCTTTCAGATCCTTTGGAAATTCCTCCCGTACTCATTTTTAATTCAGAAATGTTTATTGATCACCTTTAAATGCCAAGACCTGTCCTAGACACTTGACAACAGTGGTCAAGAAATCAGACAGAGCCCCTCTTTTCAAGAATCTTCTTTATATTGTAGTAAGGAATGAAAACTAAATAATACCAAAGAGTAATAGATATTCTGGTTAAAAATAAAAATGGCAAAAGGGTCATCTTGCACCCCAAACTCTATCTGGGCATCTACTCTTGGAGAACCTCCAACATTTGGTGCCAGAGCTGGTCTGAGAAGGCAGGTCACGGGCTGTTGGAGCTAGAACCTCACTGCCTGGGTGGTAAGAGGGCCTGTGGCTGGTAGCTGACACAGCAGAGACAGCCCACTTGTTATAACTTTCACAAGAAGGGAATCTAAGGTGGATCTGTGGAAGGAACTGCTCTAGTAGGCATGATGCATTGGGAGACTGACAGGGATGGAGGACACAGTGGGGTACACGGGGTTGATGGCCATGCCCAGGCACCACTGAAGCTTTATACCCAGGGGTCACAGACTTTTTCCTTAAGGGCCAGACAGCAGATATTTTAGCCTTTGCAGCCCATGCAGTCTGTTGTAACACTCGGCTCTCCTGCTGTGGCACAAAACAGCAGTAGACAATATGTCAACCAATAAAACTTTCCCCAAACAGGCTGTCTGCCAGATTTGATCCATGAGCTGTGGTTTGCTCATTCTTACTCTATACTGAAGAAAAGTAGTGAACAGCTAAGGGTGACTAACCAGACAAGTGATTGCTTTTGAAGAAGGAATCTTTCTTTTTTCTTTTCTTTTTTTCCAGTAGCAGAGAGAAGAAAGCTGAGGGCCAAAGTCAGGACTCCAGGATGTCATAATTTGTTGTTGTTCAGTTGCTAAGTCATGTCTGACTCTTTGAGACCCCATGAATGCCAGGCTTCTCTGCAGCACTCCAGGCTCCTTTGTCCTCCAGTATCTCCTAGTGTTAGTCGCTCAGTCGTGTCCAACTCTTTGCAACCCCATGGACTGTAGCCTACCAGGCTCTTCGGTCCATGGGATTTTCCAGGCAAGCACACTGGAGTGGGTTGCCATTTCTTTCTCCAGGGGATCTTCCCAATGCAGGGATCTAACCCAGGTCTCCTGCACTGTAGGCAGATGCTTTACCATCTGAGCCACCAGAGAAGCTTCTAGAGTTTGCTCAAATTCATGTCCATTGAGTCAATGATACCATCCAACCATCTCATCCTCTGCTGCCCCCTTCTCCTCCTGCTCTCAATCTTTCCCAGCATCAGGGTCTTTTCCAATGAATCTGCTCTTCAAATCAGGTGGCCAAAGTATTAGAGCTTCAGCTTCAGCTTCAGCATCAGTTCTTCCAATGAATATTCAGGGTTAATTTCCTTTAAGATTGACTGGTTTGATCTCCTTGCAGTCAAGGGACTCGAGTTTTCTCCAGCATCAGACTTCAAAAACATCAATTCTTTAACAACACTCAACCTTCTTTATGGTCCAACTCTTCACCTCTGTCCATGACTACTGGAAAAACCATAGCTTTGATTATAAGGACTTTTGCTGGCAAAATGATGTCTCTGCTTTTTAATACGCTGTCTAGGTTTGTCATAGCTTTTCTTCCAAAGACAAGTGTCTTTTAATTTCATGGCTGCGGTCACCATCTGCAGTGATTTTGGAGCTCAAGGAAAGAAAATCTGTCACTGCTTCCACTTTTCCCCCTTCCATTTGTCTTGAAGTGATGGGACCAGATATCATAATCTTAGTTTTCTTTAAATAACAGCTAAATAAACATCTCAAATTCTCTGTCCAGAATTCTGTTGGTTTTCATCATGCACTCAAGAGTGTTGGTCACTCAGTTGTTTCCTACTCTGCGACCCCATGTTCTGTAGCCCACCGGGCTCCTCTGTCCCTGGAATTCTCAAGGGAAGAATACTGGTGTAGGTAGCTGTCTCTTTCTCCAGGGGATCTTCTCCACCTCAGGATCGAACCTGGGTCTCCTGCCTCGCAGGTGGAGTCTTTACCATCTAAGTCACCAGGGAAGCCCTTTGCACTCAGAGAATCACCTTCTTTTGATAAATGTGACATTCATAAGAAAAATATTCAAGTCATAATCATACACGTGGGTGAACTTCACGGGGTGAGCCCATCATAACCAGCACCCAGATCAAGTAATAGAACAGTACTAGAGGACCCCTTATGCCCCGTCTCAGTTGCCCTGCTCCTAAGAGTACCACTACCTTGACTTTCAGCATGGGTAGATTACCCTTCCCTGCTTACAGACTGGATAGAAATGAGTCCTACTGCATGTAATTTTACATGTCTGGCTGGCGGTTTTACTCAGTATCATCAGCGTAGCCTTCATCTATATGTTTGTAGCTTGTTTGTTCCCATGGTGTGAATATATTGCATTGATTAATTCTACAGTTGATGGTCATTTGAGTTGTTTCCAGTTCTGGCTATGAGGAATGGTGCTTCTGTGAACATTTTTGCATATGTCTTGAACATATAAAAAACATATTCCAAGCCCATGGAAGTGCAGCATCTCCTTTTTGGGCTTCCCTGGTAGCTCAGCTGGTAAAGAATCCACCTGCAATTCAGGAGACCCCAGTTTGATTCCTCAGTCAGGATGATCCCCTGGAGAAGAGATGGGGCTACCCCCTCCAGTATTCTTGGCCTTCCCTGGTGGCTCAGGCAGTAAAGAATCCACCTGCCATGCGGGAGACCTGGGTTCAGTCCCTGGGTTGGGAAGATCCCCTGAAGGAAGGCATGGAAACCCAGTCCAGTATTTTGGCCTGGAGAATCCCATGGACAGAGGAGCCTGGTGGGCTGAAGTCCATGAGGTGGCAAAGGGTCAGCCATGACTGAGTGACTAAGCGCGCACGCTTGAACATATGCACACGTCCTTGTCAGATGTATTCCTAAGTAGAAATGCTGGATCATAGGGTACTTGTATGTTTGATTTAATAGATCCTGGCAAAGAGTTGTCAACATGGTTACACAGTTAACACTTCTACCAACAATATATGCTACTGCTACTGCTAAATCACTTCAGTCGTGTCCGACTCTGTGTGACCCCATAGACGGCAGCCCACCAGGCTCCGCTGTCCCTGGGATTCTCCAGGCAAAAACACTGGAATGGGTTGCCATTTCCTTCTGCAATGCATGAAAGTGAAAAGTGACAGTGAAGTCGCTCAGTCGTGTCAGACTCTTAGCGACCCCACGGACTCAGCCCCCCGGGCTCCTCCGTCTATATGTGAGACTACTACTAGGTGCTCTACATTCTTGCCAACGGTTAGCATTTTCTGCCTTCTTAATTTTAGCCATTCTGATGGGTGAAGAATGGTATTCTATTGGGCTGTTAATTTTCATTTTTATTTTTTTTTGTACTTTTCCCCTGTCTACTGAACATTTAGATGTTTTATTTTGTGAAATGCTGTTTAGGTTGTGTGCCTATTTTTCCACTCAGTTTTTTTGCTGTCTTATTTACTTGTAGGAGTTTCTATTAAATTCTAAATATGAGTCTTGTCAGATGCACATATCATAAATATCTTCTCCCACTATGTGGCTTTCCTTTGCAATAACTTTTGTGTGCTCTTATTTTTAGTTTAAGAAGTCTTTGCATACTTAAGGGCATATAGGTATTTTCTCATTTTTCTTCTAAAAGTGATATTGTTTTATCTTTCACATATAGATATCCCATCCGTCTGGAATTTATTTTTGTGTATGATATGAGCTAGAAGGATTCTTCTTTCCCCAGATGGTAATCTAATTGCTGTGGCAGCATTTATTAAAAAGATCATTCATTCATCACTGAATTGCAGTGACTCTGTTGTGTTACCATATATGTGTGGATCTTTCATGGACCCTCTGTTTTGTTTCATTGGTCTATTTGTCTGTATCTGTGCTAATACCATGCTGTCTTACTTGCTATAGCTTTTTGTTTTTTTTTTTTACTACAAGTTGAAATCTGGTAACATAAGTCCTGAAACTTTGTTTGATTCTTCAAGATGGCTATCTAGATCCTTTGCATTTCCATACATATTTTTAAAATAATTTCTCAATTTCCATAAAAAACCAATTAGGAGTTTTGATGTAGATTGCACTGAATGCAATCACATGAAAGATAATTAACATCTCAACAATATTGAGTCTTCTTATCATGAACATGGAATTTCTCTCCTTTTATTCAGTTCTGCTTTGATTGTTCTCACTCATGTGTGTAATTTTCAGTCTGCTACTGCTGCTGCTAAGTCGCTTCAGTCGTGTCCGACTCTGTGTGACCCCGTAGACAGCAGCCCATCAGGCTCCTCCATCCCTGGGATTCTCCAGACAAGAACACTGGAGTGGGTTGCCATTTCCTTCTCCAGTGCATGAAAGTTTAAAGTGAAAGGGAAGTCGCTCAGTAGTGTCCGACTCTTAGCGACCCCACGGACTGGAGCCCACCAGGCTCCTCCGTCCATGGGAGTTTCCAGGCAAGAGCACTGGAGTGGGTTGCCAGTGAGGTCTTAAACGTGTTTTGGTGGACTTATTCTTTGGTATTTGACATTTCTGATGGTTTTCAGTTCAGTTCAGTTGCTCAGTCGTGTCTGACTCTTTGTGACCCCATGGACTGCAGCACACCAAGCTTCCCTGGCCATCACCAACTACCAGAGCTTACTCAGATTCATGTCCATTGAGTCAGTGATGCCATCAAACCATCCATCTTCTGTCTTCCCCCTTTTCCTCCCACCTTAAATCTTTCCCAGCATCAGGGTCTTTTCCAATGAGTCAGTTTGCATCAGGTGGCCAAAGTATTGAGTTTCAGCTTCAGCATCAGTCCTTCCAATGAATATTCAGGATTGATTTCCTTTAGGATGGACTGGTTTGATCTTCTTGCTGTCCAAGGGATTCTCAAGAGTCTTCTCCAACACCGCAGTTCAAAAGCATCAATTCTGCGCTCAGCTTTCTTTATAGTCCAACTCTCACATCCATACGTGACTATTGGAAAACCAAAGCTTTGACTAGATGGACCTTTGTTGGCAAAGTACTGTCTCTGCTTTTTAATATGCTGTCTAGGTTGATCATAATTTTTCTTCCAAGGAACAAGCATCTTTTAAATTCATGGCTGCAGTCACCATCTGCAGTGATTTTGGAGCCCCCCAAAATAAAGTCTGTCACTGTTTCCATTGTTTCCCCATC
>SJYF01000519.1:2451008-2461433 GCA_006410515.1 Procapra przewalskii | reverse complement strand
CTCTGATGCTGGGAGGGATTGGGGGCAGGAGGAGAAGGGGACGACAGAGGATGAGATGGCTGGATGGCATCACGGACTCGATGAACGTGAGTCTGAGTGAACTCTGGGAGTTGGTGATGAACAGGGAGGCCTGATGTGCTGCGATTCATGGGGTCGCAAGGAGTCGGACACAACTGAGTGACTGAACTGAACTGAACTAAACTGAAGCCCTGCCTCTCTCCCAGACATTTCACCCAGAGTACATCAGCTCTGATCTTGAGAAACCCCCTGAGTACAAGCATTCAAGAGACATTCTCTTCCCAGCCTGTTGCCGCCACTTCCCCTTCAGAGTACAATGTGGTCGTCTGCACGTAGAAGCTAGAGAGCCTTGTCTTGGGCCCCCTCCCTACTCTACCTCCCTCTTTGCCTCTTTTTCACTTTTTGGTGTCCACCACCTACGTTCCCTTCCCATAGGCCTTCTGTTCAGCTGGTAGAAACCAAATCACTTTCAGGGTATCTTCTGCCCAAGAGGCTCCACTCCGTTTGGTCAGTAGATGGAAGGAAGGGTTGCAGGGGCAGACCTTACAGAATGGCTGGGTCCTTCCCGCCACTGGTCACTGTGCCTGAGATCCCACTGTTAGAGCTTCAACCCTCAAGGACACCAGCTAGTGACATGAGGACGCGATTCCTATGTTGTGGCAGAGGGTTTGCTTAGTGCTCAGCCCTGACCAGGTCTGTGGTGTCAGGCTTATCCCTGTCTTAGCCTCAGTCTTGCCTGGTTCTGGAAGGGACAGCTCCAGGTAACTCCTCCAGCTCACAATCTACCCTTTAGATCCTCTAACCTGATAACAGTGGCATATCTCTGTTCGTGAGACAGCAGGCTCACTGTCCCACTCTGTTTGGCTCCATCTCAGGCCAGGGCGGGAGGCTGGAAGGAACAAAGCTTCCTTGGTGGAATTACAGGCACCACGGTAGGGACTGAGTGATGTCCACACAGGAGGTCCAACCTAGGGGACTCCAGCTGACTTAAGTGGACCAGTGAAAGGATGAGCTCCATGCTGCTCTTGGATATCTTTCCAGAGGGTGGCTATACATTACTCTCCACTGCCTAATTGTCCCTGGAGAAGGAAACTGAAAGGTCTTGTGGAAGTTATTGCCTTGACATGTTGACTGAGCTATTTCCCCTCCAGGTGGGTGACCCAGGTCCTGTGTATGTTGGGCAGAGACCAAAAATAGCATCCACTGACTTTAAAGCCATGTCCCCCAGAGCATTTCCCTCCTGCACATCCGAGTTCCAAAAGGATATTTCTTAAAGGTTAGGCATCTCCTCCAAGAAAGGCATTTTGTTGTCTTGCCTGAGCAAAAAAATGTCCTTAAAACGATTCCAGTTGACCCTGCCAGCCTGAGCAGGAGAAAGATTCCGTCTACAAATGTCAATATGAGGGTAAAATTTGAAATACTTTTAAATCAGTTTTTTAAAAAATAAAATACATGCTTGAGAGTAAAAAATCAAGTAAAGCAGAAGATCTGAATACCCAGCCTAATTTTTCAGGAATTTATGGCAAGAACAAGCATGTTACCAGCACCATTTCCATAGGTTCATCGATCAGCATAAGCTAAGTTATGCTTGGTAACAAGTAACCCCAAGATCTAAGTGGCTACAACCACCAAGATTTACGTCTTGCTCAAGCTGCTTGTCCACTGGGGATTGGCTGTGGGGTTGTGTCATGTCTCTTTCACTCGATGACCCAGGCTGACAGAGCATCCCTGTCTGAAACATCGCTGTCTCCAGGTGGCACTAGTGGTAAAGAATCTACGTGCAGTGTAGGAGACCAGAGTTCAGTCCCTGGGTTGGAAAGATCCCCTGGAGGAGGGGACGGCTGAGCATTCCAGTGTTCTTGCCTGGAGAATTCCATGGACAGAGGAGCCTGGCAGGCTATGGTCCAGGGAGCTGCAAAGAGCCGGACATGACTGAGCCAAACACTTTCCCTTTCACAGCAGGAGGGAAAGAGAGAACTCAGTGACACCAGGCAATGACTCTTAAGCCTTCTGCTGGCAAAGGACATGTGTCTCTTCCTCTCATGTTTCATTGGCCAGGATAGAGCTCATGGCCACGCCAGGGGTCAATGTAGAGACACCAGATATTTTGGTCAATTATTCAACCTTTCATCATAGGCAAAGTTCAGAATGATCTTCTGTCTTCAATGAAGGTGCTGGCTGTTTATTCCCAGCACCCCATGAACCCTTTCCCCTGTAGAAGACTTTGTTGCTGGCACATCCTAAGTGTGTTGTGTGGAATGCTATTTTTCCAATGTCAATAAGTGCTGGGAGACAAAAGGTTCTGTGGTTAGGTAAGTTTGGGACGCGTTGGGTTAAAGAGGGGTCTTTAAGACAGCAGCTCTCAGAATCTTTAATAGAATGTGAATTGTTGCATTTGAAGAAGGAGAGAGTCAGCTGGACCTCCTGCCTGGCCCCTCTAAGCCAGTGTTCCTGACTTTGGTTGCACACTGGAATCGTCTGGGACGATTTGAAAGAAACCCTAATGTGAAGGCCACATGCTAGACCCATCTCTTGGGGGTAAGATTCCGTGTGTGTGCTTCTTAACACTCCCCTGGCAGCCATGGATTCCAACGGCAGCTCACTTCTAGGTGGATGATAAATTTGAGAATTGACCTTGCACAAGCTTGATCTAGCAGCCAACTGATTTTTAGCAGTTTCTTTCATCTACTAAGCAGACAGGCTTGAACCAGAACGCTCAGGATGGTTCAGATATATAAGAGGAATATACCTACCCCAAAGAAACTGATGATCTAATGTTGCAATGCTGACAGGAAACTTCTACTATATAATTGGTAGCACAAGTGGCCTTGTGTCTCTGGGAGGAACTTAGAAGTGCAGGGGGCCTGGAGTCCCCACCAGACATGTGCCAGAATAGCCCCAGATTTGTCTGTGAACTCCAAATGAAACCAGTCTGTTTCTATGGCCTTTGCCTCTAAGGAAACATTGGACTCTTCAGTGACGTCACTGGTGTCTTTCAGGCCATCCCAATCCATCCTGCTGAGACCGCTGTAAGTTCTCAGACTTAATGGATCATAAACCTTTTGCTGGAGGGCATGGAGCTCTGGTGTTCCACAGACCCCTTGGCCCCATAGAATAAGCTTGTGTGGAAGTGTATAAGGAGAACTTAGGAGCCCACTTAGGGAGACACTCTTCTTCTCTTGAATGGTGCCACCTTGGCACTCCTCTCTGGCAGGAAGGATGAGATGTCACCTCCGGGGGATGATTTTGACTGAATGCCTAACTGGTTTAAATGACCGTTTGGCTGAGCCCTGCTCTGATAGAAGAGATTCCCAGGTGCCTCGGTGGTAGAGAACCCGCCTGCCAATGCAGGAGACACAAGAGAAGCCAGTTTGATCCCTGGGTCAGGAAGATCCCCTGGAGGAGGAAATGGCAACCCACTCCAGTATTCTTGGCTGGGAAATCCCATGGACAGAGGAGCCTGGTGGGCTACGGTCCATGGGATCAAAAAGAGTTGGGCAGGACTGAGTGATAGAGCACATGCGTGCTCTGGTAGAACAGTATTAAAGATGCCTTAGTGCCAAACTGAGGTACGATCCTCAAGGCATCAGAAACATTGAACAGCCAGTGGAAAAGCAGGCTCAAGTCTCTGAAGCATTTTGTGCTCAGATTCCTCTATCAGTGATCTTTAAAAATGTGACTGGGAAGAGTGAGAAGGGAGTGAGTGTAGACACTGCGGTGGGTGGATGCTGCATAAGGTTCAACCTGGACTCAACCCCAGGTGAGGGTGGTATCCTCATGGTGCCAGCGCTCCAGGGTCAAGGTCATGCCCTTGCCCCTCAGACATCACCCCATCAGGCATCACTTGCACCGAGCGGTGAGCCCGTGACCTGCTGTTCCATCTGACTCCCCACACACCATGCTGAGGTCCCCGAGTCGGGGGTGCTGCTCACTCACCCGGGCACCCCGTGACCCAGCGCCATGCCTAGCACATAGTTTCTGCTCAATCGATGCTGACAACACAGTGCAGAGACGCCACCAGGCTCCAAGAACCCCTAGTGAACTCAAGGCTTTGGTTGCCACGTCTGTTTTCAGGGCTGAATTCAGATAAGCTCCAGGGAGGCAGGATGAGCTTTCAGATTCCTTTGACATCCACATGAGAACATCAGTGCAGGTTTAAAGATTAACAGCTTTACTGTGGCTCCAGAGGAAATAGAAAATTAAGGCCTCTGTTTTGGGTTGCTGAATGGAATTGGTTCCCTTTATGCCTCTCTTTGGAAGAGAGAAACATTTCCATCATCTCAATTTATAAAAAGCAGTCGTAAGGCCAAGAAGAGATAAGTGGAGTAATTTCAGAAACCCTCAATTTGGGCAGTTTCTTAAATCCTCAGAGTCTGAAATTGCTGCACATGAACTTTTCTGCAAGCATCGCATTTTCTGGGCTGGCTGTTTCTTGGAGAGATAATTGGGCAGGTTGAGGGGGCCTACGGGGCTGTAACCTAGGGGGCTGGGGCAGGAAGGCAAGAGTGGGGGCTGAGTGTGAATGGCAGGCTAGGATATAAAGAGCCTCCCCAGCCAAGATGTTAATGCATGAGGATTACATGGGATCATCTTAAAAACACATCTGCCTGTCCTTTCTCCCCTCCCCTCAAGTGCATGTTCAGTAGCTGTAGGGTAGGGAGCTACTCAGCAAGTGAATTTGAGCAGGCGATGGATGACATCATAGTATAAGATGCTCAGCCACCAGAGTGTCCTGGCACGGTCATCAGAGTCCTGCTCCAGGCCCTGCCCTGATCTCTTAGTACACCCCTGCCTGACTTCCACCTGCCAGCCCTGCGTCCCTTTCTTGAGGACACTCTTGTGCCCCAGAGCCATGCTTCCTCATCAACAGCAGCACAGAGCGCCAGGGGAACTTACACCTCCTAAGAACAGTCCTGAACCAATGCTGATAGGAAGTGGGTATAAATACCAGATGATACTGTCTTTCCAGTGGCCATGTACAGATGTGAGAGCTGGACCATAAAGAAGCTGAGCCCCAAAGAATTGGTGCTTTTGAACTGCAGTGTTGGAGAAGACTCTTGAGACTCCCTTTGGACAGCAAGGAGATCAAACCAGCCTATCCTAAAGGAAACCAACCCTGAACATTCATTGGAAGGACTGATGCTAAAGCTGAAGCTCCGATATTCTGGTGACCTGACGGGAAGAGCCAATTCATTGGAAAACACTCTGATGCTGGGAAAGATTGAGGACAGGAGGAGAAGGGGACGACAGAGGATGAGATGGTTAGATGTCATCACTGATTCGATGGACATGAATTTGAGCAAACCCTAAGAGAGAGTTAAGGACAGGAAAACCTGGTGTGCTGCAGTCCATGGGGTCGCAAAGAGTTGGACTCAACTTAGCTGCTGAACAATAACAACAGATGGTAAAGAATCTACCTGCCATGCAGGAAGGAGACCTGGGTTCAGTTTCCAGGCTGGGAAGATCCCCTGGAGAAGGGACTGGCAACCCATTCCAGTATTATCTCAAGAACCCCATGGACTCCGGAGCCTGGTGGACTACAGTCCATGGGGTTGAAAAGAGTCAGACATGACTGAGCGACTAAGCACTCGTAAATAACCCAGTTCTCTCATCTGTCAGGCAGGAGAGCTTGGGGGTAAATGTTTTATGCTGTCTCCCAGAGGTTCTTGGCAGGACTGAGCTCCAGTTGCCCATGGGGGTCACTTGCTTGATGGTCTGGCTTCTTTCACTCTCTGTTTTCCTTAGCTGTGTTTCTGGGCCTTACCTCCCAAAACCACTTACTCAGAAACCCTTGGCTCAGGCTGCTTCTGGGAGCACCCAAACCACACAGTCAGTGAGAGCTGTAAGACCTTGGACAAGTGGCTTCAACCCTCAGGGTTCAAGTTTCCCTCATCTGTGAAATGGGGATAATGTTACTTGAGCCACAGGCAGGTGTCACAGACGGGAGGCCTGAGGACTGGATGTGGCCTCCAAGTAAGTTTTATCTGGTCTCCAGATAGTTTTAGGGCTTCCCAGGTGGTGGGAAAGAACCCTCCTGCCAATTCAGGAGACATAAGAAACACAGGTTCAATCCCTTGGTGGGCAAGATCCCCTGGAGTAGAAAGTGGCAACCCACTCCAGTATTCTTGCCTGGAGAATCACATGGACAGAGGAATCTGGCAGGCTACAGGCCATGGGCTTGGAGGGAGTCGGACAAGACTGAAGCGACTTAGCATGAACAGGTAGTTTTAAAGTTGTTTATTGTGGAGTCTGTGTCGTCCATTCCAAAGTATATGATGTTTGTTTAAAGATTCATATAAGAAGCATCTACGTACCGACCTTCTAGCTTCAGAAATAAACCAACCCCAAGACTGCTGCACCCCTGGATCCTCACTCCCCAGCAACCCCTAAGAGGTCACCACTGTGATGAATTTTGTGCATATCATCTCATCCTTTAGTCAGAGTTTTACTCTCGATGTAAATGACATACTGTTTAGTGTTGCGTTTTCACAAATTGAGATGCATGCATGTATGTCTGCTGAGTCATATCTGACTCTTTGTGACCCCATAGACTGTAACCTACCGGGCTCCTCTGTCTATGGGAATTCTCCAGGCAAGAATACTGGGTTTGATCCCAACCCAGGGATTGAACCTGCCTCTCTTGAGTCTCCTCCATTGGCAGGCAGATTCTTTACCCCTGCGCCTCTGGGGATTTCTCATCAAAACCCACCTTTCCAACCTCCTGTAAGAAGGGTCAGAAGACCTAACCAGGCTGAACCCACATCCCCCCACCATGGTAACTGTTGTCAGCTCTACGTCACTGGGGATGGACTGGGTAGGTGGTGTAGGGACCCGCAAGGACCCCTGGTCCCTGGAGCTCCTGCTATCCCCTCCCTGGACTCCGCACTCCTTCATTTACCTGCCCGCTATTCCCCATGGACGTCTGGGCTGGTGAATTCTCACCACGAGAAACGCTGCAATGAGATAGCCCACGGGTGCCCTTTGCAGAGCCTAGCAAAGGAGCATCAGCTACTCCTTAATCACAGCCTCTATCAGTGACATCCTGGGAGGCAGCCAGAATCAGCATCCTTGTCTTGAGGCTGACATGATAAGGCCAAGGCCACTCGTGTGGACGGCGGTTGGGTCAGGACCCCACACAGCCCTGGGGCAGGGGAAGGGGAGAATGCAAGTCCACTGAACCTCAACCTTGGGGATGGGAGGAGGGGGCCAGGCCGAACCCCTCCCCCGACCCCCATGCCTCACATGTGCACCACCTGAGCTCTGCTCCTGCTCCTCCCAGCCCATGCCCACCTGCCTCTCACACAGCCCTCACTTGGAAACCAGAGGCAGAGGTGGGTGGGGAGACCTGGGACCAGGTCTGGGAACAAGTGGCTCCCGCCTCAGCCTCCTGGAGAAGCAGGGAAGGGATGCACCGGAGTTCTGCCTCTTCAAGCAGGTCTGCTGGCCTCGCCAGGCATGGAGGTGGACACTGGGGCCTGTGAATCATCGCCAGCGGATGGAGCTTTGTTTGGCTCGCTGAGTCCCCAGACCAGGGGCCGGCCGGAGAGAGAGGGCTCTTTCCTGAGGGGCTGGACTTTCCCACAGGAACAAAGTGGGGCTTGTTAGCCGGGCATGAATCTTGGCGTGGGGCAGCCCGGGCTGGGCTCAGCGCTGCCAGGCGGAGGCCCGGCGATATCAGGCAAATTCCGCCTTCCCCACAGCTGGGGCTGACAGCAGGAAGCCCCAGGGAGGCTCCTAACAAAGGCAGAAAAATGGGCCACGTTTATTCATTCACTGACCAGCCCGGGCCTGGCTGGCCCACGGGGCCCCGTTTCCATGGCAATGGGCGGCCTTCAGAGCTCCCTGTTGGCTGGTCCGTGACCACTGCCCCCTCTGTTCCCGCACACCCCAGGCACATAGGAACACAGCATCCCGTGGCTCGCCCAGAACGGCCTTGCTCCATGGTGTCTGGGAGAACATGGGCCAAGCCAAGCGCGAATCGAGGGCTTGTAAACAGTCGGGAGAGAGCCTGTGTTGTGCTCTGAAAGCTGAACACACGGCGTCTCGGGTAAGCGGGGTGGAGGTAGTGGGGCCGACCCCTGTGCCAGCCAGATGCCTGCTGTGTGAGGGCCAGGGGCGCTTGGCCTCTCCAGGCTCATTCTAATACAGCAAGAAAAAAAGAGAGAGAGAGAGAGAGAGATTTGTTCTCTCCTGAGACCTCCCAGAAGAACTGTCATGGACATTGGGTTTTGAAGGATGTGTAGGAGTTTGCCAGGCAGGGAAGGAAAGTGCATTCCAGGCAGAAGGACCTGGAGGCCTGAAAGTGTGTGGTGTGATAGACAGTAGCTGAAACATTTGTTTTTAACTGGAATGAAGAAGGGATGTAGCTGGAAATAAGGCAGGAGTGAGGGCTGGGGAGCCATGTGATATGACTCAGGGTGGCAGGCCCTCTGCTCCCTACTCACTGCCCAGAAGGGGGCCTGACTCGGAGTTGTGAATTCTGCGTATTGGCCTCTTCTCAGACTGGTTTTGGCAGTGGCCTAAAGAAGAAATGCCAATAACGATATCTTACAACTATTTAGGACAAATAGAGCAAGTGGATAGCATAGGGGGGCAACCAGTGGCTCAGTGGTAAAAATCTGCCTGTAAGGCAGGAGACTCAGGAGATGTGGATTTGATCCCTGGGTCAGGAAGATCTCCTGGAGAAGGAAATGGCAACCCACTCCAGTATTGTTGCCTGGAAAATTCCAGGGGCAAAGGAGCCTGGTGGGCTACAGTCCATGGGGGCACAAAGAGTCGGACACGACTGAAGCGACTGAGCAGGCACATGCACGAAGTCTGCATAGGAGGGGTGCCCTCCCGTCTCGCACCACGGCAGACACAGCTCAGCCATCACCGCACGCTTCCTGGCCTGGCTTGACCTCAGCTTCAGACTCCTTCTCAAACAGTGATCAGGGAGCCACTGCCAAGCAGCCAGGAGAACAGCTTGGTTGTCCCTAGTCCGTCCGTCTGTGTTCTCCAAACAGCTCACTCACATCTGAGACTCGTTTTTTGCCCCATCCATCAGGGCAAGTGTAGCTGTCGTCATTTCGCAGATGTGGAGACCACCCTTGTAGCTCAGGGTAAAGAACCTGCCTGCAGTGCAGCAGGCGCGTGTTTGATCCCTGGGTGGGTAAGATCCCCTGAAGAAGGGAATGGTAACCCACTCCAGTATTCTTGTCTGAAGAAATTCACAACTAAAGGAGCCTGGTGGGCTACAGTCCACGGGGTCGCAAAGAATCAGATGTGGCTGAACAGATTTCTACACCATTGTAGCACACAGCAACTTAATCACGGAACAGAGGACAGGAATGGAGGGAGCTCAGCTCTTACTCCATTCAGGATGTGTTTGGAAGGCCCACTGCGACCAAGGCGGTGGCATTTGAGTAGATTGTTCTTCCCTCTTCCCCCTGGAAGCCCAGCGAGTCCCAGCTTCCCCTGTTTTAGCCAGGGCGTGAGTCCGCTGAAGTCATCCAGAGATCTGAGGCATCACTAAATCTGGCATTCCCTGAAGTGCCCGGCCTCCTGGGCTTCCTGGAGCACGGATGACGCTGTGGTGGCAAATGTGCTCTGACAGCTGCTGATGGAGAGGCGGGCAGAGTTTGTGCAGCTCTGAGGGCCAGAGGGGGCTGCTCGGGGAAGCTCCCCAGGCTGGTGGCCGAGGCACCTTGAGAGCAATGAGGGCAGCTAAGGGGTGGGTTCACGGCCCCCAGCGACTGCCGATCCCAGGAGCGGGCACGTATGACCCAGCCTCCTGACTCTGCCTGTTCATTTAGCTGAACTGAGGGAAGCCTCATTCTGGAGTAAGCCCCGGCTGGGTGCTCCACTCTCTCCTGTTCTTCTCTGACTCTCCTCCACACCTCCACACTCAGTGAGTTGCTGTTGTTCAGTCGCTCAGTCATGTGTGACTCTTTGTGACCCCGTGGACTGCAGCACACCAGGCCTCACTGTCCTTTACTCTCTCTTGGAGCACGCTCAAACTCATGTCTATAGAGTTGGTAATGCCATCCAACCATCTCATCCTCTGTCAGCCCTCTTCTCCTCCTGCCCTCAGTCTTTCCCGGCATCAAGGTCTTTTCCAGTGAGTTGGCTCTTTGCATCAGGTGGCCAAAGTATTAGAGCTTCAGCTTCAGCATCAGTCCAGTGAGTATTCAGGGTTGATTTCCTTCAGGACTGACTGGTTTGATCTCCTTGCTGTCCAAGGGACTCTCAAGAGTCTTCTCACAGCACCACAATTGGAGAGCATCAATTCTTTGGCGCTCAGCCTTCTCTATGGTCCAACTCAGTGAGTCCCAACTGACTGCATACTGCATCCATGCCCATCGCCTGCTCTCAGGTATCTCTGTCTCACCTGCTGGGACCCCCACAGGCACCTTCCCCTTGCTGCCG
>SJYF01000519.1:2414545-2448073 GCA_006410515.1 Procapra przewalskii | reverse complement strand
TGGATGGATATGCAATAAAGGTGGTGAGTCTGTGGGTGTTTACTGGATAGTTCTTCCAACTTTTATGCATGTTTGAAAATTCTCATAATAAGACATTATGTGGAGGGGAGGCAGCTAATGACTTGGCCTTGGACTGTGAGCTCAGTGAGAACAGGGGTCTTGGCCTAGGTTGTGACTGCTGAGTCCCCAGCGCCTGGAACAGTGGCATGAAGCAGGTTTTCAGTGAAAAATGGCTGCCTGGAATGTGATGGTAGAATATCTACCTTGTGTCTGTACATCTTAAACTAAGCGCTTACCTTTATAGAGAAGACTTGGTGATGTCTGTGAGGCAGGAGGGTAGGGAGCTGGGCCTGGGCCTACTTGTTATCGTGCCCTCTGTCAGTTAATGGTTCTCCCCTTGGGCAGAGTTGGGTGGGTGGGCACGGGTGGGGGGCTCTCCCCAATTTCTGGGCATGGGCTCGAGCTCCCCTTTCCCCTGGGAGAAGCAGTAAGCGCTTCTTGCCCCAGAATCACTTTCCCAGGAGCTGGGCGTTGCACGGGCGCATGCTGCCCTCCTGTGGCCAACGTGAATATTGCACTAGTGTTGGAAAGGCCTCTGCCCCTGGAGCCCCATTGGGCAGTACTCACGGGGCCAGACGCCGGAAAACCAACGCTGAGTCCAGAGGGGCTGCATCTCTGGGCCTGGGGCCACTTGTTAGCGCGCCTTCTATCAGTTAATGGTTCTTCCAGTGGGGGGTGTGGATCTCCCAAGACCTCACCGCCGTCCTGAGGTTTGGGAGAACTGACTGATACGTGTTGGCAGCGCTGTCTGCTACCACTCGTCCGTGGTCTGTCTGATTTGACCATCACACTGACCCTACTGGGAGGGCGGCACGATGACTCAGAGCTCAAAGCCACACAGCCAGCTGGGGGCAGGGGAACTGCCTCTAGGAATTCCAGATTACGGCAAGAAGACACCAGCCTTCCCCTGCTGCGATTCAGTGGACTCCAGCTCTGGAAGGGCAGGGAGTCAGGGTGGTTTGAAAAAGCCCCAGTACTCACATCCATACCTTCACCTGTCACCCAAACACCACAGGTGGGCTCTTCACCTGCCCTTCCTATGTCTTGCTGGACCCAGCTATGTGACCCTGGGGAAAGTTGCTTGACCTCTCTGAGCCCTGCCTCAGAGTGTCAAATGGGAATGATCATGCCTTTACCTTTTAGGATTGTCATATAAACAACCGAGTGAGCGCAAGCAGAGCGCATGTGCTCAGAAATCCCCCCACTGCACTCGCCCCCGACTGCAGCTTCCATGCAGGCAGGGATTGTATGTGTTGTATCTACTCCTGCAACCCCAGCATGATTAAAGAGGTCAGTTCTCTGAGAAGAGCCAGGGAAGGGTTAGGAGTGGGGTCTGTGCAATCAGATGCCTAGTCCAGGTCCTGGCGCTGAGTGGCCTTGACCAGACAGTTGGTCTGAGGCTCGGCTCCTCCTCTGTAGAATGGGGAGGACTCTAGCTCTATAGGGTGGAGCAGTGAGTGAGAATAAAGCACCTGGAGCATGGTAGATGCCCAGATAAATGCTGGCTTGGTCAGATGGCCTTAGCCTCAGAGGTGATCAGGGTGTGGCCACAGCTCTGGGGTTTTCAGAAGCCCTGTGGCTCTCATGTGCAGCCTCAGGGCAAGCCACCCTCTCGTGTGGGCACTGGAAACACTGCAGCAACTGTCAATAGAGGAGAAGCACTGAGCACGGCTGAGAACGGAGCCAACCACTGCCAGCGTCAGGCGCGGGCGCGAGGGGCCCGGACAGGGTCTGGTCCCTGCCTGTGTTGGCTAATTTTGTGTCGACTTGACTGGATCACCAGGCGCCCTGATTAAGCACTTTTTTCTGGGTGTACGGGGCCTATGGTGACGGTGTTTTTGGGTGAGATTAG
Organism: Procapra przewalskii; assembly: GCA_006410515.1. Classification (NCBI taxonomy): domain Eukaryota; kingdom Metazoa; phylum Chordata; class Mammalia; order Artiodactyla; family Bovidae; genus Procapra; species Procapra przewalskii. The sequence goes on along the minus strand of SJYF01000519.1, from coordinate 2,446,161 downwards.
CATTTGGATCCGTGGAGTCAGTCAAGTAGATGGAGATTGCCCTCTGCTGAGGGCTTAAGTAGAACAGAAGGTGCAGGAAGGAGGGATTTGTCCCTTTTCAGATTCTCACAGCTTGAGCTGGGCATCTGGTTTAATCTCATCTTCTCTGGACCTCAGACTGGGGCTGTCCTCATCAGCCCCCTGTTCTCAGGCCATCAGACTCGGACTGAACTACACCACTGGCTTGCCTGGAGCTGTAGCCTGCTGGTGGCAGATCCTAGGGCTTTCAGCCTCCATAATCATGTGGGCCAATTTCTCATAATCACCAGCCCCGTTCCTCCTCACTCACTTGCTTGCTCAGAGATAGAAAGAGACAGATAGATATCCCAGATTTTATATATGTATATATGGACAGAAATGGTATGGACCTAACAGAAGCAGAAGATATTAAGAGGTGGCAAGAATATACAGAAGAACTATACAAAAAAGATCTTCATGACCTAGATAACCACGGGTGGTGTGATCACTCACTTAGAGCCAGACATTCTGGAATGCAAAGTCAAGTGGGCTTTAGGAAGCATCACTACAAACAAAGCTAGTGGAGGTGATGGAATTCCAGTTAAGCTATTTCAGATCCTAAAAGATGATGCTGTTAAAGTGCTGGACTCAGTATGCCAGCAAATTTGGAAAACTCAGCAGTGGCCACAGGACTGGAAAAGGTCAGTTTTAATTCCAATCCCAAAGAAAGGGAATTCCAAAGAATGTTCAAACTACCACACAATTGCACTCATTTCACACTCCAGTAAGGTAATGCTCAAAATTCTCCAAGCCAGGCTTTAACAGTACCTGGATCATGAACTTCCAGATGTTCAAGCTGGATTTAGAAAAAGCAGAGGAACCAGAGATCAAATTGCCAATATCCACTGGATCGTCGAGAAAGCAAGAGAGTTCCAGAAAAACATCTACTTCTGCTTTATTGACTATGCTAAAGCCTTTGTGTCGATCACAAAAAACTGTGAAAAATTCTTCAACAGATAGGAATGCCAGACCACCTTACTTGCCTCCTGAGAAACCTATATGCAGGTCAAGAAGCAACAATTAGAACTGAACATCAGACAACAGGCTGGTTCCAAATTGGGAATGGAGTATGTCAAGGCTGTATATTGTCACCCTGCTTATTTAACTTATATGCAGAGTACATCATGTGAAATGCCAGGCTGGATGGAATCAAAATAGCTGGGAGAAACAGCAATAACCTCACATATGCAGATGACAGCACCCTTATAGCAGAAAGTGAAGAGGAACTAAAGAGCGTCTTAATAAAAGTGAAAGAGGAGAGTGAAAAGGCTGGTTTAAACTCAACCTTCAAAAAACTGAGATCATGGCATACGGTCCCATCACTTCATGGCAAATAGATGGAGAAACAATGGAAACAGTGATATACTTTATTTTGGGGGCTCCAAAATCATTACAGATGGTGATTGCAGCCATGAACTCAAAAGGCTCTTGCTCCTTGGAAGAAAAGCGATGTCTAATCTAGACAACATATTAAAAAGCAGAGACATTACTTTGCCAACAAAGGTCCGTCTAGTCAAAGCTATGGTTTTTCCAGTAGTCAGGTAGGGATGTGAGGCTTGGACCATAAAGAAAGCTGAGTGCCGAAGAGTTGATGCTTTTGAACTGTGGTGTTGGAGAAGACTCTTGAGAGTCCCTTGGACAGCAAGGAGATCCAACCTGTCAATCCTAAAGGAAATCAGCCCTGAATATTCATTGGAAGGACTGATGCTGAAGCTAAAACTCCAATACTTTGGACACCTGATGTGAAGAACTGACTCATTGGAAAAGACCCTGATGCTGGGAAAGACTGAAGGCAGGAGGAGAAGGGGATGACAGTGGATGAGATGGTTGGATGGCATCACCGACTCAATCGACATGAGTCTGAGCAAGCTCCGGAAGTTGGTGATGGACAGGGAAGCCTGGCGTGGTGCAGTCCATGCAGTCGCAAAGAGTCAGACATGACTGAGCAAGTGAACTGAACTCACTCACACACACACACACACACACACACACACACACACACGATATAACTAGCACCTCCAAGATAAAAGACTTCCAGGGCTGGGTCTCTAGGCTTGGGTAGTGGAATAGTGCACTAGTCAGGATTCTCCAAAGAAACAGAATCAATAGACATGTATCTATCTGTTATCTGTCTGTCATATATATGTGCATATATATACATACACTTTATATAAATAAAGGATAAATATACAAGTAGAATATCCTGTCTATCTCTATATATCTATATATCTGTCTATCTCTATCTCTATCTGTGTCTATATCTATCTGTATATATACTCTCTGTCTATGTGTCCTACTGGTTCTGATCTCTGGAGTATCCTGACTAGTACACTCCTCACTTCCCAAGCTTAGAGACCCAGCCCTGGAAGTCTTATCTAGGAGGTGCTAGTTGCATTCCGAATGAGCACAAAGAGAAAAGCAAGACTCAGTGCAAAAGAAAGACTGTCATCTGCGTGAGTGGAATTTCTGACCTCATCGTGCCTAAAGGAGGGGACGCTCAGAGACAAGTCTCTTCATGTTATGCCTCTCATAACAAGCAGTGGGATGAGACCCAGTGCCAGACACTCAGCAGCACCCCGCAGGCCCCTGAAGACCAGCGCTGATGGCTTTGCTTTGAGACATGACTCTCTCTTGTGGGCTCAGAGCGGCCCCTGTCCACAGCGCTAGTCCAGAAACTTGTGTGCTTGCTCTTGACCTCGTCAGCATTTTCTCGCAGCCATACTGTGATTCCAGCCTCAGAGGGCCAGCGTCAGGGTCCAGCCGCCTGGCACTGCTGTGGCCACCAGTGCCTCCTCGCTTTCCCTGCACTCGCTGCTGACTGCTGCCCAGCAGTGAGCTCCAGAAGGGACCAAGCTTCATCCAGACCAGAACCAAAGAAAATCTGGGGGCAGTGTGGGGTTTCATAAGTTGTTCAGCCGGCAAGGAACCTGGACAAGCACAGCAAGTGTTCTCTATGGAAAGTAAGCCACTTGCTGGTTCTTACTTAGCTTCTCTGTTGTAGGCTTTCTAAAGGGAAAAGGGAAAGGCAAGATAAAGTGACAAAGAACTTTAGAATCTAGTGTCTTTGTGAACCACTGCTCTGGGAAATATTAGACAGGGATATCTGTGAACCCCCAAGGGTCCAGGACTGCCCTCTGAGGAGCAGTCATCATCCGACAGGCCCCCACATCCTTTTTGCACATCTGCCTCCCCTTCAGAATGTGACGCATCTACTCGGGGCGACTTTGATTTCACTTTTCTGAAGCTCAGTTTTCTCACCTATACTATGGGCAGAGTAGGGGACCCATGGTGTCTAGAATCAAGTACACACAGAACCCAGAAGCCGGCAGTGAGGAGGAGTGATCCGTGATGTAGTTGGATCTGAGGTTGGAATCTCAGAAGGAGAGCCGTGACAATCACTTTTCAGCTCCACGGATCCACTTTTCAGTCTCCACACCCCGAGTCACAGGGCCCCAGTAAGGAGGGAAGGAGTCCAATCCGCAATCCTCAGAAGGGGTTTGGGGGAAGGAGCCTTCTTCCTCCTGCCTTGCTGGGCAAGCTGAGCACCTCCCAGCCTCCTGCAGGCTCGCTGCTCTCCAGGGTCCTGACCTGGCTCCTGGCATTGGTTCCCTGCCCTGGAGGCCGGCTCCTCCACCCAGGTTCCTGACAGCGGGGCTCAGGGCTCGGGGGCAGCTCTGCCACACCACCCTGGAATTATTAAACCTAATAATTGGCTTTAAACCCAATTTTTAAAACCTTGTTTTACTTTTCCCTGCCAATATTTAAAACTGACTTAGCGAACAAATGTTTTCAACATAGGTCTGGAACTTTTAAACTTTCTATTCTTAGATTGCATTTGTCCATTGAGTCACTTATTCTCCTCTCTTCTCTTCTCCCTTTCATCTTTCACTCTCTCTCTTTCCCCCTCTTTCTCCTTTCTCTTTATTTTCTCTTTCTTCTCAAAATGAATATCCACTCCCTCCAGGGGCAGAAAGAATCACATTCTAATCATTTTCTTAAAAAAATGATTCTCAGTGACTTCACTGTATTCAGTCTGGATTTGAACTTGAATAATCCTACATTTCTTCAGACTAGAAACACTGTATTTCTCCATAAGCTGCCATGTTATTAGATCATCGTCATGCCCATTGGAGCTGAAACGATATGACTTGGAATGGCTCGAACCCACTTCCTACACCAGATGCAACTCAAAGTGGAGGAAGTTGGTTGCAACAGCCATTCCTTCAACAAGTATGTGCTGATCCGCCACTCTGTACCTGGAATTGCTCTGGATTCGGAAACCGCAGCTGTGGATCAGACAGAGGCAAATCCCTGCCCTCAGGGAGCTGACATGTGTCCCTCAGGAGGAAGGCAGTGCCAAAATGATCTGCTGCTGGATGAAGCTGAGAACTCACGCAGAAGAAACACACCTCCTTCTTCAAAGCCAAGAATAAGATGCTCCCAAGACTTGCACAGAGACCTCAGGGTGAAGTTTCAGATTTTCATCTTGGTGGGTATAAGAGGCACCCAGGCTGTGGGCCTCTTCATTAGAGGGAAGCGGATGATGTGACAGGTCCACAGGAGAAAAAGCAAAGGGGAAAAAGTTTCTTTCTCCAGAACCCTTTGTTTGTTCCAGGCATCAGACAGTTGGGGAGAAGGAGGGACCAAGAGGGAGCGGAGGGTTTGAGGCCCCTGGGGCTCTCAAGGGGTCTGCTCTGAGCCACATCACAAATTTGCTTGAAGACGGACTAGTTCTTCCCTTTAAATTCACATCTTCCTAAACTTGCGTGTGTCTAAGATGTCTAAAGGGGATATCCTTGCTGCTAATACTTGTGGTCAGTTCCCAGAGCCACTCCCTGGTTCTGTGTGTGTGGTTCTGAAGTGGTCCAAGCCTGCTGGAGGGTCATTGGCCAGAGAGGATTAGACCCACATGCTTTGGTCTCCAATTCTGGACGTTTATCCTATGCAATAACTCAGAAATAGGGAAAATGCTGGTATAGTGGGAAAACACATTTATAACAGTGTGAATTAGAGCTGTGAAAGGCCAAAGACTATATGAATGTCTCATGGTGGGGTTAAGTGAGTTGTGATATATTAATTTAGTAGGATATTAAATTTATCACTAAAATGATAAACATAAGGTCTCAGCGGATTATAAATGTCTAAGATGCTCAATATCAACTCCTACTATTAATGGCATGGAAAGCACATTCTGGAGAGAGAAGTGAGTTCTCTGAGATTGCTTGCGGGTCTGGAATGGGGCAAGGACTGGCCTCAGGGTGACTCACAGTCCAGCTCCCTTTCCACCACTCTAGAATCTTCCAAAGGGGGAGGCTTATGCCTCACTCCGAAAGTGAGTTTGAACTGAGGGAGGTCACGCAGGCAGGACATTAAGTGCCATAAATTCAGGAACATTAAATACCATCGAGAGATGCTGAGAATGTTCGGCACTTCCCAGGTCCTCCTCCAGTCCTGGTGACTCCAACTAATAGGGAACTCCCAGGTCCTGTTTTCCTCCCAGCTTTATTGAGACATAAGTGACAAATAACACTGTATGTATTTAAAGTATACAGCACTTTGATTTGATATACATATGCACTGGAAAATGGTTACAGGCTAAGTGATACATGTCTCGAGATCTCTCTTCGCTAACTTCCAAGATCCAGCGCAGCACTGTTTGCGGCGGTCACCATGGGACAGGCCTGACACAGCATCTCTGATGTCCCTCTGAGCTCTTTTCCCACAAAGAGCAAAGGAGGTGAGGGACATTCTAGCCCAGAGCCCCCAGCAAGTGACAGCCTCCATCTAGAATTTAATCCCTTTGTTTTCATTTTATTTTTGCAGTTGCACCTCAATTATGATTAGTTGCCCAGATTTTCTATTTCTGGTTGCATTATAAGATCTCTTTTCAAATAACCTTGCTTAAATAAATAGATGAGTTGTTTCAAGAAAGATACTGAATCAAAGAGTGTAAAGGGAATGTTAAGGATGTAGTAAGAGCTGGGAAATAGATCCAGAGTTGGAGACTTGTGGGAAGCCTTTCCCCAAGCCACCTTGAATCCAGAACATCAGTCAGCATATACAGGGGTGGTGAGTTGAGAAAGGGGAGCTCCAAATTGTCCGTGCACATTGATAGCAATTATGGGGAAAAAAGTTCTGCCTCTGGTTGGTGGTGGAAGGAAAAACAAAGTTGATAAGCTACATAGGCAAGGGGAGGTTTTTATTTTGTTTAATTTGTTTTAAAAAATAGAGGCTTGGACGTGTTTGCAGGCTGAGGGGAGAGATTTGCTAGAGAGAGAGACATTTGTTCATCCCTGCATTCATTCATTCCGTGGAGGTATCAGGTCCCTACGTTATGCCAGGCATTGTGAGAGATGCTGCAGGTAGAGCAGCGACCAAAACCAGAAAAGGCCCTGCTTTCAGGGGCTTTCATCCTTGCGGGGGAAGACAGCAACAAAGACATATACAAATGTCTGTGTGCCCAGTGGTAGAAAATGGCATGGGAGAGAATAAGGCAGGGAAATGAGACAGTGAGTGATGAAGGCTGGACTGTGATGGTGGTTTGAGAAAACCTTGCTGATGAGGGGTGTGTGTGTGTGTGTGTGTGTTAGTCACTCAATCATGTTTGACTCTTTGCGACCCCATGGACTGTAGCTTGCCAGGCTCCTCTGTCCATGGAATTCTCCAGGCAAGAATACTGGAGTGGGCTGGGATTCCATTCTCCAGGGGATCTTCCCGACCCAGGGATCGAACCTGAGCCTTCCTAATGAGGAATGCAATCTCATTGCAATGCCTGCAATGGCAGGCAGATTCTTTACCATCTGAGCCACCAGGGAAGCCCGAGGAATATTTGAGTAAGTCCCCAAATGAAGGGAGAGTGAGCCACGGGAGAGCTGAAAGGAGAGGCCTCCAAGTGGGAGGAATCTACATGCAAAGGCCCTGGGGTAGGAGTAGGGTTGTGGGGAGGGCAGCAGGAGAGTCAGCAGTCCTACGGGGCTGGGTGGGATCCTGTCAGGACTTCAGATTTTACAGGGAGTGAAATGGGCTCCAGTGGAGGGTTTGGAGCAGACAGATATTAATGCCTGATTGTCATTTTATGTGGAGAACCTTGGTTATCCTGTTAAGACTTCAGGGCAGTGACAGAGATAAGTGAGGCAGCAATTCAAGCATCCAGACCAGAGTCCCAGGGACTCAGTCCAGAGAAGGAGTTGCTGAATATAAACATCATATAGACAGGAATGTGAAAATAATTAGTGGGGTGATGAATGGAAAGGCCAGGGGCTGCAGAGGGCAGGAAGGAATGAGATGAAGGGACTGAGTGAGGCGTATGAGGAGTTCACCTAGAAAGGGAAGTGCGGGGGTGGAGGCGACACAGGGCACTGAGGCCCAGAGGCATGTAGGGTAAGAGGCGAAGGAGAGTGAGGACGAGCAGGCAGGACCGCACGTGCCTCCAGGAAACAGGGCCCAGCACTTCGTGGAAATAATGGCACGGGGGGAGAGCTGTCTAGACAGAAGGAGAACAAATGCTTCTTCCCATACACCCCCTCTCCTGTGGGGAGCCCCAGGAGGTCCCGTCCTGCCTTGTGGGTGCAACACTGACCACTGAGCCCCAGTAATGGGCCGGGCTTACAGTGGGCACCTAACCAGTTTTTGAGTGAATGAATGGATGAAATGGATGGAAAGAATGCTGGATGGAAAGATGGGTAGGGAGAAGGATGCATGGAAGAATGGATGAAAGGAATGATAGATGGATGGAGGATGGATGGGAGGTCAGATGGGTGGAAGAAGGGATGGAAATAAGGATGGATGGGGACTTCCCTCGTGGTTCAGTGGTTGAGAATCTGCCTTCCAATGCCAAGGGCATGGGTTTGATCCCTGGTCAGGGAACTAAGATCCTACATGTCACAGGGCAACTAAGCCCATATGCCACAGCTAGAGAGCCCAAGCACCACAATAAGACTTGATGCAGCCATATCTGTCTGTCTATCTTTCTATATAGAAGGATGGATGGATAGAAGACAGAGGATAATATGCTAGAATTAGAGTTAACACTCCTAGTTCAAAGTTAGTTTGAAATGAAAGAACGCATGAAAGAGTAAAAAAAAAATTTTTTTTTTCTTGAGTAGTGCACTGGGGAATAATTTGAATCAGATTTATGGATGAAAACCAATTTATAGGTCAAAGTTTCCTTGGAGGATTGGAATTAGAGCAGGCATTGGCATCGTGAAGGGATGTTTTAATCAAGCTGCCTATCCTGAAAAGTGCAGTATGGGGTTGGGAAAAAGTCACACTATTCTTGGAGTTAAGGAATCTGGGTCCTGGTGAGGCAGTTGCTCTGCTTAAGCAGGTACAGAGCTCAGGGCTCAGTCTGACAGAGCTCAGTGCCCTAGAAGAATATAAGCTGGAGAGAGAAGTTGTCAGGCTTGTTTGGGTAAAATCAAAACTTTCAACCTAACTTGAGCAACAATCTTTCTTTCCTACACTTGGGCTTATTTCTTCTGTATCTCATTCCTTCAAGATGCCCCTAGCAGGACTTCCCTGGTGGTCCATTGGTTAAGACTTTGCCTTCCAAGGGGGTGTGGGTCCCATCCCTGATCAGGAAATGGGATCCCACGTGTGTATGTTAGTTACTCAGTCGTGTTCAACTCTTGGTGACCCCGTGGGCTAGAGCCCACCAGGCTCCTCTGAACATGGAATTCTGCAGGCAAGGATACTGGAGTGGGTAGCGATTCCCTTCTCCAGCAGATCTTTCTGATCCAGGGATCGAATCCAGCTCTCCAGCACCGCAGGCAGATTCTTTACTGTCTGAGCCATCAGGGAAGCCTTCACATGCCTTAGAGCAAATATCCCCAAAAAGCATGGAACAGAAACAATGTTTTAACATATTCAATAAAGACTAAAAATGAGAAAGTGAAATTGCTTAGTGTGTCTGACTCTTTGTGACCCCATGGACTGTAGCCTACCAGACTCCTCTGTCCATGGGATTTTTCAGGCAATGGTACTGGAGTGGATTGCCATTTCCTTCTCCAGGGGATCTTAAAAATGGTCCACATCAAAAAAATCTTAAAAAAAAAAAAGATGTCTCTAGGAAACTAAGCTAATCAAATAGTCTAATTTATACTACAGTGCTAATGGCTATTAGGGAATCAGTTATTCCCCTAGTTTCCACCAATTACATTGAAGGCATTGAAACTAGGACCCAAAGAGAGGAAGTGACTTGATCAACCTGGAACAGACACCAGTTTTGAGGTGACACTTGTGCCGAGTTTGGAAGGTAGAACAGATACTGGTGCAGGAGAAGAGAGTCATAGGCACAGGGAGCAGCATGAATAAAGGCGTGGGAATATAGGGCTCTTCAAGCAGTCCTGATGCATGGGGCAAGGGTGAGGCTTGGAGAAAGATGAGGCCAGAGAGGTGAGATGTAATACTAAGGCACAGATGCCATTGTGTGCTGGATCTGGGAAGTGGAAAGGCAGTGGGAAGCTCCTGAAGAATCTGGACCCAAACTTATTAGAGGCAACAAATCATAGTGGTTGAGAGCATGGACTCTGGAGCCGTACTGTGAGTTCAGACGTTGCCTCTGACCCTCACTGACTGTGTGACCTTGGGCAAGTTACTTCACTTCTCTGGGCATCAGTACCCATCTGTAAAACTGTACCTACCTCATAAAGGTCATTGTGAAGACAGTAGGTGTTATTGAAGTGCCAAGAACCACAGCTAGCATATACCAGAAACTCTGTGTTTCTATGCTAGCAGCTATCGTTTTTATCATTATCATTATTACTATTAGTTGGGTTTTAGAAAGCATGTTCTGTCTAATAGGCAGTGTTTTTGTGTAAATAGAAGCAGGATTAGACTGCAAATAAGAAGACCAGGTGTGCAGCCAGATCCAGCCTGCTGTCTGTTTTTATAAATAAAGTTTTATTTGGAACACAGCCACACCCACTTATTGACAATCTGACTGCTATTGCCTTTGTGCTACACCAGTAGAATTTAGTTGCAGCGTTATCTGGCCCTCAAAACTGAAGATATTCACTGTCTGGCTCTTGACAGAAGTGTGCTGAGCCCTCAGGCCAGGGGCAGTTCAGCTTCCGGGCAGTGTCAAGGCTCTGTGTTCCTTCAGCACCTGCAGGAGGGACTTCTGTCCTCTTTAGACTCAGGGCACACCTACCTCTACCTTTCCCAGCAGAGTCATCCCCAACAGATGGGCAAGGTGTTTAGATCCTCCCAATTCAATTTCCTGTCTGATTAGTTTCTACTGCTTTATTGTTCTTTTGCAAATTGATTCTTGCATCTTCAAATCTGTAAAAGAAAAAAAAATATTGAGAGCAGCCCATGACCTTTCTGGCAGTTTTCAATTTCTTTCCTCTTCATTTTTAGCTTGTATTACCCCCAGGATAGCATCTAATTATTTCCTGAATAATCACGTCTCCCGGGGCGCTGAGGAAATTTGAGAAGTTTGCTCCCTATTATGTCTTCCAAATTAGTTTCTCTTCAATTTTGGTGCACTTTCTTTTGTCTTTTCATCTTGGTTCAGCCAAAAATAGCCTCTCAAATTGAGTGCTAAATTCTTCAGGATTTCGTTCACTTCAATTAACTTTCCTCAGGACTCTCTTTGGTTTTATAAATGAGGTCTCTGCTCGCTGGGATCTTGGTCCTAAGCCACGGGGCTGCCTTTGCATGTCAGCTTTGCCTCTTGTCTTCATCCTTGGGAAGGATGGGGTCTAGGAGAGGGGAAGAGTGAGAGGAGGTGTAGAAAGAGGCAGGGAATCTGGTGTGTCTGGACTGGGTGGCTTACAGGCTGAGTCAAGTCAACCTTAGTGCTTCTACCCACAGAACTGGAGGAGATGCCTGCTGCACTGGAGAGCGTAGTAGGGCCAGCATTTCTGATGGTGGGAGCTGGAGAGCAAGTGTGGGGGCATCAACTCTCCCGCAGTGTTTCTGAGCCCCTGTGAGGGTCACCAAGGTCCAGGTCACTCTCAGATTCTCAGAGTCCAGTGATCAAGTTCTTACAAGCAGCTTCACTGACAGGAGAAATTCAGAAAGCAATCAATGATTCTTTACTAGTGTGATATCATCTGTGTAGTGAAATGCTTTTCAAATTACAGATTGCTTGCATATCTGTTATGTTATTCCCCAGCCTTCTGGAGTAGCCTGAGCCAAGGCACAGACCCATTTCACAGATGAAGAAACTTAGCCAAGAATGATTGTTGCCCAAGATCACACAGCTAATCAAGGCAGAGTCACTTAAAACACTGAATCTCACCTTTTCTTTTTTTTTTTTTAAACATGAGCTCCACTTCTTCCTTTGTTAGATTTTTAGCGTCCAAGTGGAGAGCATTGTCTTAAGAATCTTTCTGCTGGGTGTGTAATATTCCATATTCCAATAGTCCAAAAGCCAGGACTGGCCCAGTCTGAACTAGGAGTCCAGGCACCGGAGCCTCACTGGACGTGAGGCTTCAGCCCAAGCTGCTGAAGGCCAGGAGCTAGGTCTCGTTTATCTGCCCACAGCCCCACCCCAGCTCCCAGCATGCCGAAGGCTCACTCCAGGGCTCAGAGAACACCCAGTGAACTCCCCCAGGAAGTCGAGGAGACTGGGTACGAGTCTTGGTCCTAGCACTTCCTCTTGGGCGACCTCACACTAGTCCCTGCACCCTTGGGAGCCTCAGTCCTGCCATCTTCTAAATGGGAGCAGTGCCCATTCCATAGGCCTGCAGCAGGGTTCACACAAGGGGATGTGAGACTGTACCTGAAACCAAGTCTGTGCTCAGTAAACCCCAGACTCCCTTCTTCTCTGTTGGCCTCCTCTTCTCATTCTGTCTTCCTCTCTCTTGCCTCCCACCTTCTGCCTGGAAATCCACCTTTAAAGCCTATTTCCCATCACTTTTATTTCCCCATATTTTTAATCTGTGTGCAGCCTGTGGGATCTTAGTTCCCCAACCAGAGATTGAACCTGTGCCCCCTGCAGTGAAAGCTCAGTGTCCCAACACCTGGACCACCAGGAAAGCCCCTCTCTCTTTTGATTCATTGAACAGGATTTTCCCAAGAGCAAGTGTTTATAAAGTAAGAGGAGGGAAAGCTGAGGATGGGGACAGGACCCTGCTGAGGGAGAAAAAGGGCCAAAGACAGGGCAGAGGGTCAGAAGTCAGCATTCCCTCCACAAGTCCACTGTGGACCAGTCCTGTTAGTGGGGGTGATTTCCCTCTTTCCACCCCCCTCTGTCTCCTTTAAAATTATAAAACTATTTATGCTGCTGCTGCTAAGTCGCTTCAGTCGTGTGCAACTCCGTGTGACCCCATAGACAGCAGCCCACCAGGCTCCCCCGTCCCTGGGACTCTCTAGGCAAGAACACTGGAGTGAGTTGCAAGTGAAAGGGAAGTCACTCAGTCTTGTCTCACCCTCAGCGACCCATTATTTATAAAGGATGACTAAAGAAGTGATGTATGGAACTGGTTCTTACCAAACCTTCAAAAAAAAATTTTTTTTTTTTTCAAGAAACTGTCTTTTCCTCCAGGATTTGTATTGGTGATCTGAAGAAGCTTGTAAGGCCCAGAAACCTCTGTGTTATTGCAGCTTAGAACCTCAGGCCAGGATCAGGGTTCAAATCCCCACTCTGACTCTTCCTGGCTCCATAATGCTGGACCAATGACTTCACCTCTCTGTGCCTCAGTTTCCTCATCTGTAAAGTGGGGGAAGTGATGGTTCCTAGGTCACAGGTCAGAGAGTGAGCATTAATGAGATAATGTGTCTCAAAGTCCCATAACAGTTCTGGGCTATATTAATCATAAAATAAGAGTAGGATTTCCCGGGAGAACCAGGGCTTAAGACTCCACACTTCAAGTGTAGGAGGCGTGGGTTTGATCCCTGGTCAGGGAAGTAAGGTCCCACAAGCTGCATGGTGCAGCCAAAAAGAAAGAAAAGAAAAATTTAAATTTAAAAATGTGGATGGTTTAGCCGCTAATTTGTGTCCAGTGTTTTTTGCAACCCTATGGGCTGTGGCCTGCAAGGGTCCTCTGTCCATGGAATTTCCCAGGCAAGAATACTGGAGTAGGTTGCCATTCCTTTCTCCAGGGGATCTTCCCAACCCAGGAATCGAATCCACAACTCTTGCGTCTCCAACACTGGTGGGTGGGTTATTTTACCACTGAGCCGCCTTAGGAAGCAGCCACTCTGGATCCTCAGTCATTTCCTGCTGGGAGTCACTCCAACCGCGGGGGACCTTCTTGGCACCTGCTGGGCTTCCTGCCTGGAGTTGTAAGCCTCCCTGGGGACTTGGGAGTTGTTTGGAGAATCAGCTGGGAGGATGGTTTTTCTCAGGTGAGGGTGGGCAGCGGCAGCCTTGGGTCATCAGTGGCCTTGAGGGAGCTGCCCACCTGGGGGGTACGGAGCTGGAGCCAGGCAAGGTGGCTGCTTGGGCCGGCCGCTGTGGTGGCACCTAGCGGCACTGGGTGGCAGGCTTGTCCTGCTTTTAAGGCCACCAGTGTCCCCGCGGTGTCCCCACAGTGGAGGAGGCTCTGCTGGCGTGGCACTGCCCTTCTGCTTCCCACGCTCATCCACTGCCCTGCCCTCCCCCACCTCTGTGCCCACCCGGGGGCCTCAGGCTTCTCACTTCCTGAGAAAGGCTGGGACCTGTAAGAGCCCTCACCACCCGATAGGCATGGGCTCATTCAGCGTTAGGGGCTTTAATCTAATCCCCTTGCCACCAGCTGTGCAGTCCAGGGGGGCACCCATTTCACAGCAGAAGAGACTAAGTCTCAGAGAAGTTGGGGTGCTTTTCCAGCCAGAGGAAGAACCCAGGTCTGACTCCAGAGCCCACGCCCACAGTTTTCAGAATTTCTGAACTGGGTCATGCCCCTTGTTCACTGGCCTTGGCTCCCAGGGAGTGAAGTGGTCAAGGACTGCATCCACAGCTGCAGGGTGGGGTCTGCATGTCCTAAATATATTCAAAGGGACTGGAATTCGATGTCATCACTAAATTGCTTGCAGGCCCCTTCCACCAGTCATGGGACTCCTGAGGCAGAATCACACCTGGTTCACTTCGGGCCTCAAGCACAGACCTGGAGTTGACACCGAGCCCTGCTCCTGCAGGTGCTTTGGAACATGAGTTCTCTGAAGGGAGCCAGGGGCTTCTTGGAGTGAAGCGGATGTTCTCCTCCCGGGGGGACCAAAGGAAGCTGTAGGATAACCATGGTTTGAGCTCCGACTGTGGGTCAGGAACCGTGATGACACCTTTCATACATTCTAGGACACATACACCACCCCCCTCAAGGCTGGGGTCACCGTCCTGTCTCAGGGATGAGGAAGCTGAGGAAGGTGCATACGTGCAGGAGCAGGAACGGGAGAGGGCGGCTGCCTTCACTGGCCAGGCTGCTGTTTCAGGTTCTGCTAGCTCTGCCCGCAGTCCCTGAGGCTTGAATCTGGGACGGGTCCCCAGTCCCTCCCGGTCAGGTCATTCTGAGCTGGTTCGTTTTGGACTTTCCTCTCCACCTCCCAGGGAGATGTGCCTGTCTGTCATCCTGGCACTGGGCACTGTTTCCACTTGGTGCCAATTCCCGTCATCTCCATTGAGACCCCATGGCCCCTCTGGGAGCTGACAGTCCTCTGGCAGGGTGTGTGATCCCAGCTCTGGCCTCTGCTGACACTCCATCTCTTGACAACCCATCTCTTACACTGGTCTTGCCCAATCCCATCCTGGCAGGACAGGGTCATGTCAGAAGCCGAGCTCCATAAATCATGTGTGTGGGGCTTGGGAAGGTTTGGGGCTGGCCCATCCTGGCCAACCCTAGCCCTGAGATAATCTCTACAAGCCCCCTCCCCACTCTGGGGGACTAAGCTTTTGCTCCAAGTCCTACAGTGAAGTCCATCTGGGGTCCTACCTCAGCCCTCGGTCTCCCTCTGTGGGCACCCCCAGACCCAGGGCAACAGCCACCCCGTGCTGTCTGACCCCATGTTCTGACCTCCATCACCACGGGCCTGGTCCCATCCTGGGAGGCACCCACACTTGGGTCCAGCTGACTCCCCATCCCTGGGCCTACAGGCACACAGACTTGGGTTCCTAGCCCAGGTCCCCTTACTGCTGTGTGACTCTGGGTAACTCAGTCCCCTTGCTTAGCTGAGCCATCCTCACATGAAAAAGAAGGGCTGGTGACTCCTACTTTGCAGCATGGGTGAGAGGATAGGCGTAAAATCGTCCAGCTAGCACTCATGCCTCCACTCATTCACGATTACTGAGCATCTCCTGAGAGTCCAGCCGTGGGAACACAGTGCTGAGCTGAGCCCAAGCCTGGTCGTTGGGTCTCTGTGTTCCCTACACTCTACTGAGAGAGATTACAATAATGGACACAGAGCAAGTCCTGCAATGAGGGTGGTGACTAGTGCTCCAGGAAAGGAGAGCGGGGTGTGGGGAGAGGGCTGGGAGGAGTTTCTTCGTGGGGGTGTGTGAGAAGGTGGCCTTTGAGCAGAGACCCAAATCGTGTGAGGAACCAGCCACGCGGGTCTCTGGGGAGGAGGGAACGGCCGTGCAAAGGTCCTGAGGCAGGTCTTACCTGTTGCACTTGGAGGGCAGCAAGGAGGCTAGCATGTCTGAGCACAGTGGTGGTGTCAGTGAGAGTGGTGGGGGCTGGACCCAGCAGGAGGCTTGTTTTCTTCCAGGGGTGGTGGAGGCTGGGAGCGTTGAGGACCAGTGCCTGTTACTGGTCTGTACTGAGTCAGCAGCAGCTCCACTCTCACCACCGCAACAGCCTGGGAGGATGCAGGTGTCTGCAGGTGAGGAGGGGGAAGCCAGGCAGCTCCCCAGGGTCCCGGCCCCCCAGCCCCTCCCACCTCCAGACAGTGCTGGTTCTCAGCTTCTGGCCACGTGGGAGGAGGAGGAGGCAGGCTGGTGACAGGCAGGGCTCCACCCACCTGTTCAGATCCTGGGCTGACTCAGCTTCAGAGAGGAGGCTGGTGAAAGAGGAGAAGAAGAGGTGAGGGAGGTGGAGGAGGAAGAGGAGGAGGAGGAGGCCTGGCGGAGGGAAGCATCAGTGCATCCACTTTACTGGAACGAGATTTCAAATTCTGTGCCGCACTCATACTTGGGGGAAACTAAGTCAAAACCTTTCTGGACCCATCAGTCTTAGATGCCCACAAGTTCTAGTAGCTGGAAACCAAGTAGTTTTAGAAGAAGAAGAAGGAAAAAAAAAAAAAAAAACCTGTCCTAGTTCTGAAATTGGCTCCCCAGGCTCTGCTCACCGATTATTAAAATACTGACACGAAGCTCCGGGCCCCATATTTATCATCGCGTCACTAAGACAAGCAGAGGCCTTTCCATGGAGTGTCAGCTATGGTGTGTTTCAAGGTCAGATAGCTCACTTTTATTAAGGAAGAGTCCGATTTACCAAAGGAGCAGGACTGAGACTCAGGCGTGGTCCTCAGACCCTCCCGCTGCCCGAAGTGTGTGGAGGGATTATGGGAGGTCCAAGAACCTGCTGAAGCCACAGACGCGGTGTTTCTAAGTGGGTAGTTCTTGCGGTGTGAGCCCTCAGCAGCAGCCTCTCCTGGGCACCTGTTAGCAAGTGCTCTGCCCGAGGCCTACTGAGTCACACCCTCAGGGGCTGAGGTCCAGGCAGCATCTGTGCTCTGACGGGCCCAGGGATCCTGACGCATGCTCTGGTTTGACGGTGGCGAGGGCTGAGCTCCAGAATACAGCGGCAGAGAGTGGGGCCTTGGGAAGCACGCTGGCCAGGGCTCACGTCCCCGGAGCCGCCACTTAGTCACTGCGCGACCTCGGTCAGGTCACTAACCTCTCTGAACTTCTGTGCCCCTATCTATGAAATGAAGCCACAAAAAGCTTGAGGCACTGGGGTTATTTTTAATCCAATGATGGTGGCAGATTCAGTCTTCATCAGAGACGAGTCCTAATGATAATGATGATAATAATGTTTTTGAGGAGAGGAGGTGTGTGAGCAGAAGTGTGAGCAGAAAGACACCCCTGTAGACTGGACTGAACACCTGAGTAGCTACTGCGAACGTCGCCGGTGGTCAGGGCCGTGGACAGAGGGGCAGCCAGGAGAGGTGTGTGTGTCTGGGGAGAGGGGTCCTTGGGAAAGAGCCGTCAGAAGCCAGGTGCACAGGGAGTGCAAGCAAGTTGATTCACCAACAAATACTTCCTGAGCACCTACCGTGTGGCAGCCCTGCTCCAGACCCTGGCTGTGTGGATGGCGGAGGCCTTGCCCCCGTGGGGTTTGTGTACCTGCAGGAGATACAGGCAGTGAGCGAGCAGGCGGGGAACACACTAGGCTCTCAGTGCGCGGTGGGAGCCACGGAGCAGGCTGAACGGGGAGGTGAGGCAGAAGGGGATGTGGGACAGGCAGGGTGGCCAGAGCCGGGGACGATGAGCTGAGACCTGGATGACAGGCCGGAGCCAGTCAGGACACGGTTCTGGGGGCCGAGCAGAGGGCAGGGCCGTGCACGGGGTCGAGCATGTGTTAGATGAGCAGGAGGAAGGGCAGCAGCCTGGAATATAGATCCGAAGGTGTCTGGGACACCGTGATCCTCCATGGCGGGGCTGTGGCGAGGAACTGCCAATGTAATGAATGTAACCAAGTCTGGTACAGGCCAAACCCCGGGAAATGTCCACCGCTGCCCCGAGATGCTAGCTCTGTACCTCCTGGCATAGTAGGAGTCCAGCCAAATATCAAAGTCAGCTTGGGCACTCTCAACAGAAACAAAAGTTCTGAGGGCTTTAGACCAATATCAGGTGTTAAAACAGGAGGCAGTTTCCCTCAAATAGCTAATATGGATTGAGCCTACCTAAGGGGGACAGACTTGGGGGACACAGGAAAGCGCGATGCTCTCGTCTCCAGCGCACATCCCGGTCCTGCTGTCACCAGCTTGGGGTCCCCCCAGTCTCCTTTGTGATGGGCGGAGACGTCCAGCACTATTCAAGCTTATAAAATACCACAGGGTTGGCCCCCAGAGCATGCGGTGTGATGGGATCAGAGCTGAACTTTAAGATGACTGGAGACCTTTGGGGGATGGAGCAGCAGGGAGAAAATGAGTGCAGACCACATGCAACTGTAGACCCAGTGCCTGGAAGGTGATTGGCGAGATTCCCTCCTTAACTTCACTGGGCCTTAGTTGCCTCATCTGTAAAATGGGCACAGTCTTGGTGGCAGTTGTGAGGATTACATGACATAGTATCATACAGTTCTGAGAACAGCACCTGAAACAAACCAAGACTCATTAAATGATGTTGTTCAGTCACTGAGTCATGTCCGCCTCTTTGCAACTCCATGGACAGCATGTCAGGCTTCCCTGTCCTTCACTATGTGCCAGCGTTTGCTCAAACTTGTGTCCATTGAGTCAATGATGCCCTCCAACCATCTAATGCTCTGTTGCTCCCTTCTCCTCCTGCCTTCAGTCTTTCCCTGCATCAGGTCTTTTCCAGTGATGTCGGCTGCTATTATTAATATCAGTATCATTGTTAGTACTATAGCCAGCAGGGGTAGTTATGTCCCTGGGCTGCCTGAAGGGACCCACTGAGCTGTGATACTTCTGAGTATAGGACCCTGGAAGACCAGGCTTCTGTCAGCCAG
This sequence comes from Procapra przewalskii, assembly GCA_006410515.1. NCBI lineage: Eukaryota > Metazoa > Chordata > Mammalia > Artiodactyla > Bovidae > Procapra > Procapra przewalskii. The sequence continues at coordinate 2,427,550 of SJYF01000519.1, read as the reverse complement.
GCCTCAGTTTAGTTCAGTTCAGTCGCTCAGTCATGCACAACTCTTTGAGACCCCATGGACTGCAGCACACCAGGCTTCCCTGTCCATCAACAATTCCTGGAGCTTGCTCAAACTCATGTCCATTGAGTTGGCGATGCCATCCAACCATCTCATCCTCTGTCCTCCCCTTCTCCTCCTGCCTTCAGTCTTTCCCAGCATCAGGGTCTTTTCCAATGAGTCAGTTCTTCACATCAGGTGCCAAAGTAGTGGAGCTTCAGCTTCAGCTTCAGTCCTTCCAATGGATATTCAGGGCTGATTTCCTTTAGGATGGACTTGTTTGATCTCCTTGCTGTCTAAGGGACTCTCAAGAGTCTTCTCCAGCACCACAGTTCAAAAGCATCAGTTCTTCAATGCTCAGCCTTCTTTATGGTCCAATTCTCACATCCATACATGACTACTGGAAAAAGCATAGCTTTGATTAGATGGACCTTTGATGGCAAAGTAATGTCTCTGCTTTTTAATATGCTGTCTCAATTGGTCATAGCTTTTCTTCCAAGGAGCAAGCGCCTTTTGAGTTCATGGCTGCAGTCACCATCTGCAGTGATTTTTGGACCCCAAGAAAATAGTCTGTTTCTTTCCATTGTTTCCCCATCTATTTGCCATGAAGTGCTGGGACCAGATGCCATGATCTTCGTTTTTTTGAATGTTGAGTTTTAAGCCAGCTTTTTCACTCTCCTCTTTCACTTTCATCAAGAGGCTCTTTAGTTCCTCTTCACTTTCTGCCATAAGGGTGGTGTCTTCTACATATATGAGGTTATTGCTGTTTCTCCTGGCAATCTTGATTCCAGCTTGTGCTTCTTCCAGCCTGGCCTTTCACATGATGTACTCTGCATATATGTTAAATAAACAGGGTGACAATATACAGCCTTGACCTACTCCTTTCCCAATTTGGAACAGTATGTCATTCCATGTCTGGTTCTAACTGTTGCTTCTTGACCTGCATACAGATTTCTCAAGAGGCAGGAAAGGTGGTCTGGTATTCTCATCACTTTAAGAATTTTCCACAGTATGTTGTGATCCACACAGTCAAAGGCTTTGGCATAGTCAATAAAGCAGAAATAGATGTTTTTCTGGAACTCTCTTGCTTTTTCAATGATCCACTGGATGTTGGCAATTTGATCTGATTCCTCTGCCTTTTCTAAATCCAGCTTGAACATCTGGAAATTCTTAGTTCACATACTGTTGAAGCCTGGCTTGCAAAATTTTAAGCATTACTTTGCTAGTGTGTGAGATGAGGGCAATTGTGCGGTAGTTTGAACATTCTTTGGCATTGCCTTTCTTTGGGATTGGAATGAAAACTGACCTTTTCCAGTCCTTTGGCCACTGCTGAGTTTTCCAAACTTGCTGCATACTGAGTGCCGCACTTTGACACCATCATCTTTTAGGATTTGCGACAGCTCAGCTGGAATTCCGTAACCTCCACTAGCTTTGTTCACAGTGATGAACACTAAGACCCTCTCGACTTTGCACTCCAGGATGTCTGGCTCTAGGTGAGTGGTCACACCCTCACGGCTATCTGGATCACGAAGATCTTTTTTGTACAGTTCTTCTGTGTATTCTTGCTACCTCTTCTTAATCTCTTCTGCTTCCATTAGCGTTAGCCAGGCCTAGACAGATCCAGAAGCCCGGGAGGAGAGGGCAGGGAGCTTTGGAGAGCTCCCAGCAGGTGGCAGCAGGGGACAGAAAGGAGCTGAATTGTGGTCACCTCCTCCTGGAAGACTTCCCAGATTGTTTTGGGTGCTCCCAAAGCCGCTTGCTGTTACCACAGACACAGACTTTGCTGTGGTGTAGTACTCTGTCCCTCTATCATACTGAGAACTCTTTGATAGTAAGGCCTAAGAGTGACCCAAGTATGTACTTCCTAGGTGAGGTACAGCCAGCTACCTAGAGAGCAGTGATTGCTTGAATGGATGAATAAATGAACAAACAAAATAAAGAATTAATGCCTAAATGAATGGGAATAAGTGGCCTGGCTAGTCCAAGGGGGAGTAAGTTTGGGGTGGGGACAATAGGGAGGTATCATGCCTTTAAGGATCTTGGCTTGAGGCAACTGCACATCCTTTCTTGGACACAAGGGGGCGCCATCACTGCGGTCCCCACATTGAGAGCCTGAAGGACTCAGAACACTTTCCAGTGAAACTGACGTGATGCTTAAGTCAGAAGGGACCCAGTCCTTCTAGGGCTCAGATTGTCAGTTATAAGCGGAAGAACTTGCTGACGATGATAGTCAGCTTACCATGCAGGTGGTCAGCTCTGCGTTGCTATAGGTGTGCAAATGAAGAACACTGCCCTCAAGCCGAGGTCCCTGGAGTGAACCCCAGGCCTTTGCCTGAGATATCTGCAGTTTTCTGGCCTCCTAACCCACCCACCCTTGGCAGCTGCTGGTGCTTCCCGAGGTGGGAGGGACCTAGGAAGCCCCCTGGTGTCTGCCTGCTGGGGAGGGGAAGGGAAAGCCTTTTTATGGGTCCCCTTTGATAGGCCCCTGGGCTTCCCAGGTGGTACTAACCGTAAAGAACCCACCTGCCAACACAGGAGACATAAGAGATGCAGGTTTGATCCCTGGGCTGAGACGACCCCCTGGAGGAGGGCATGGCAACCAACTCCAGTATTCTTGCCTGGAGAATCCCATGGACAGAGGAGCCTCACGGGCTACAGTCCATGAGGTTGCAAAGAGTTGGACTCGACAGAAGCAACTTAGCATGCATTAGTCCCCTGCCTCCTTCCATGGCAGACACCTTCCTTTTCTGACAGCTCAGCAAGGCTCCCCCAAAGTAGCTCCATTTCTTTTTTGGAATCATTTCACATTTTACAGAAAGTTGCAGCAGTAGTACAAAGAGCTCCCCTCCCCAAACCATTTGCTAAGTTGCTAGCAATTTATAACTAGCTAGTGTATACCCTATCAACCTCATATATTTTGGGAGTGACAAAAACAAAGTCTGTGTCTGCCTCACCTCAAGCCCCCACATCAGAATCAATACTTGATTTTACCCTGAATCAAGCGTTAGTACTACGACAGTTGCCAAATGGTGATTTTCTGATTCTGCCATCCCTTCTAATGGATCGATCAGCAATCCAACTATAAGGAAAAGCTTTCTCCTCTCCCAGTTACTCACTCATTGACGTGTGGACTCAGTGTGAACGCATGGATTCCCACTGTGTTTAGTAGGTTATGGTCTGTTACTGTGATTGTTTATTTTGATGCTCAAATGGTCCCAGGTCTGGCCAGTGGGAGCTCCTTAACACTGCCTCCTGCGTGCACGCATATTCTTTATACACTTCCTTATTTTTTGGTTTCCCTGGTGGCTCAGATGGTAAAGAATCAGCCTGTAATGCTGGAGACCCAGGTTCAATTCCTAGGTCGGGAAGATTCCCTGGAGAAGGGAATGGCAACTCAAGGGAACGGCAGCCCACTCCAGTACTCTTGCCTGGAGAATCCCATGGACAGAGGAGCCTGGTGGGCTACAGTCCATGTGGTCACTAACAGTCGGACACGACTGAGCAACTAACCCTTTACTTTCTGGCACAGGGTGTTGCAGGCTGATCTTATATTCCGGCCCCTGTTTTGTCTACTTATGACAAATTTGGATTTGTCATCCTGCAGAGGGGTATTTTCAAACTCTGTTGCTCTAACACGCCAACCCTCAGAAGCCTCACAGTGCAGGAGGGAGGAAACTGGACTCTGCGGTCAGACTGACCTGGGTTCAGATCCCACCACTTACTATTTCCATGGGCAACTCATTCAAACCCCTAGGAGCCTTTCCTCCTCTGTAAAACGGGCACAGTTGTCCTATTGCCTCAACAGGGAAGAAATGAGGGAGCCCTCTCCTAAACAGGGGTGGCTGTCTCCTGGAGCTCACTTTGCTGCCGATGACACACCTCCATCAGCACCAGCAAGTGACCAGTGGCTGGGAAATTGGGAAGGGGACCCCTGGACCCACTGCAGAGAGTACAGAGCTGAGTTAGAGACCCTGACTCAATTGGGCTCACCAGTGGGGTGCTTTATCCACCTGAGCTGACATCTCTTTCCTCCCAACAGGACTTGACATTTATTCCCTGTCTTCCAACACCTTGTCATGGGGGAAGAAGGACATCTATAGGAATGAGACCTGTGCTCCTGGGACTTTGTGAGGGGGACCCCTAACATCTTAGAGATGCCCTGAAATCCCGGCTACCGAGAAGTCCCCTGGGACACAGCAAGTGCTCAGTGACTGATGGCGACTCCTGCACTTCAGCTCTTCTGATGGCTGAATGAGTGTGGGGCAGGCAGCGTTACGGGGCATTCTTGGAGACTCATGATGCAGGGCGAGGTAGTACAGACGCTGGCCACACAGACGTATTCTGCTTCTGGAAGTTGGGATCTGAGCTCTCCCTGTCTCTGAAGTCTTTCCAGTGCCAATAGCTCAGGGCTTGTCACATGCTAGACGCGTGCGTGTGTGCGCGCTAAGTTGCTTGCTTTAGTCGTGTCCAGCTGTTTGTGAGCCCATGGTCTGTAGCTGGCCAGCCTCCTCTGTCCATGGGATTCTCCAGGCAAGAATACCCCCTGGAGTGGGTTGCCAGCCCTTCTCCAGAGGATCTTCCCAACCCAGGGATTGAACCTGCGTCTCTTAAGTCTCCTGCACTGGCAGGAGGGTTCTTTACCACTAGTGGCACTGGGAAGCCCTCATAGGTCCACAGTAAACGCTGAATGGATCAGCATGCTTTCTCCAGACTGAATCTCCTTACTTGCTGACTCCTCCTCACTTTCCCATTTTCCCTGTTTCAGATTGTCTCCTTTTCCTGGCCTCTGCTTTCTTCCCTTCAGTGCCCCCTGTGGTCTCTCAACCACATCACGCACCTCAGCTATCTCTGCAGTGGTCCAGGCCCCCATCATGCTTGTCTAACTAGCTCTCAGTCTCCAGTGACACTGCCCCCATGCATTCCACACCCTGTGGGACACTGTTGCCTGCTCCGTGCCAGCTCCTTAGCCAAGCATTCAAGGCTCTCTACCTCCTAGCCCTGTGGGGGTGGTCTGGTCCCCAGGTAGAATCTCGGAAGCCACTTTTAAACCAGCTTACCCCAAGGAATCCTGCTTCACTGCAGGATATTAATATAGCTACCTCAGTTCTCCTTAGATTAGTGTTTGCTGGGTAGATCCTTTCCTGTACTTTCCTTTTAAACTGAGTTGTATCTTTATATTCCAAGTGGGTTGCTGTAGACAACATATGGCTAAGTCTTGCTTTTTTTTCCAGTCTGACAATGTCTGCCTCCTGTGCAGACGCCATTTAAACTCGATGTGGCTCTCGGTGTGGCTGGGGCTCTATCTGCCGTCTCGCTGTTTGCTTTCGATTCGTCCTTCCTAGTCTTTATTTCGCCTTCACCTCTTTATTTTTTGCGTTTCCCTTCTTTTGGCCAATCGACTACTTTTATGGTTCTATTTTTCTCTTCCTTGTTGGCTTATTTCATGCCTGATTGTTAAGCAGTTGACTTCGGGTTTGCATGCGTGTGGGCTCAGTTGCAAGCAGTCGTGTCCAACGCTTTTCTGACCCCATGGACTGTAGCCCTCCAGGCTCCTCTGTCCATGGAAGTTTCCAGGCAAGGATACTGGAGTGGGTTGCCACTTCTTACTGCCGGGAATCTTCCTGACCCAGGGATTGAAACTGTGTCTCCCGTGTCTCCCGCAGTGGCAGGCAGATTCTTCACCACTGTGCTGTACGACGTCTTTAACTTACTACAGTCTCTATATTCAAGTATGCCCGCTTGTCATGGATGGAAGAACCTACAATAGGACATTTCATTTTTCCATCAACTTTCTGAGCTATTGCTGTCATGCATCTTATCCTCCTTATTTTATGAAACCATAATAAGTTACTGTCTTAGGTTCCAATGGTCAGTTGTGTTTTAAAGAGATTTTTAAAAGAATGTTTCTTATTAACCCTTTTGTTTCTCATTTCTAGCACTCTTCATTCCATTGTATTGGTCTGTATTTTGCATCTGATTATAAGTCTCCTTTCTCCTAAAGGAATTTGCTTAACATTTCAGTACTTGTGATGAGGTCTTTCAGCTTTTGTGTGTCTGAAAAGAGTCTTTTTTTTTTTAAGTTGCATTGAAGCATAATTCACATATAAAATATACCCTTTAAAAATGTGCAGTTTGATGTATAATTCAACAATTACCACTATCTAGTTTTAGAACATTTTTGTCACCCACAAAAGAAAGCCCATACCCATTTGCACCCACTTTTAATTCTCCACCTCTCCACAACCTTGGGCAATTACTGTTCTTTCTGCCTCTGGATTTGCCTACTCTGGACATTTCGTGTAATTGGAAACCCAGTGTGTGGCATTTTGTGTCTGACTTCTTTCAGTTAGTGTGTTTTGTCGCCTGTCCATGTTACAGCATGTATCAGTACTTCATTCTTTTTAGGCAAAATATTCCATCACAGGGGCATTCCATATTTCATCTGTTCATCAGCTGATAAAGATTTGGGTTGTTTTCACTCTTGCCTACTACAAATAATTCTGTTACATATGTGCACTCATGTACACGTTTTTGTGTGGAAATTTGTTTGCATTTCTCCTGAGAAGGTACCGAGGAGTGGGATTGCTGGATCATAGGCTTCCCAGGTGGCGCTAGTGGTAAAGAACCCTCATGCCAGTGCAGGAGACGTAAGAGACACAGGTTCAGTCTCTGGGTTGGGAAGATCCCCTGGAGAACGGCGTGGCAACCCACTCCAGTATTCCTGCTTGGGAAATCTGGTGGACAGAGGATCCTGGTGGGCTACAGTCCACGGGGTTGCCAGGAGTCAGACACGACTGAAGTGACTTAACATGCACACGTGTAGTAACTGCACTTACCCTTTAAATGAGACTGCTTTCCACAGTGCCTGTACCGTTTCAGTCTCACTGGCAATGCACCACGGTTCGTTTTCCGCATCTTCACCATCCCTTATTGTTTGTTTGTCTTCATTTTCGTAAGACATGTCCACTGTGGGTAGAATCGTAGGTTGACGTTTTTTCCTTTCTGTTTTGTTGTCCTGCTGCTCCACTTTCTCCTAGCTGTCAGTGTTTCCAGCAGAAAGTCTGTTGTTATTTTTCTCTTTCCCTTGTCTCTCTACGGCTTGTGCTTGCTCTCTCACTGCTTTTAAAGCTTTTCTTTATCATTAGTTTTAAGCAGTTTGTAGAGGTGTATTTTTATCTTCCCTGTGCTTGAAGCTGGTTGAGCTGCTTTATTCTGTGGACTAATAGTTTTCATTGACATTTAAAAGTATTTGGCCATTATTTAAGATACTTTTTTCAGTGCTTCCATTAGCTAGCTTCTTTTTTTTCTCCTCTGGGGACACCAATACTATGAATATTAGGCCCCTTGTTTCATTGCGACAGTGCTGTATTCAGCCCCTTTCCCTTCTCCTCTTTCTCCTCTTCCTCTTCCTATATTTCATTTTGGATAGTTTTCACCACTATTCATAAAGTTCACTAATATTTTCTTCTGCTGGAACAAACTTGCTGTTTAATCCTGTTCTATTCCAGACATTCTACTTTTAATCTCTAGATGTTTGATGGGGTGTTCTTATATCTTCCATATCTCTCCTTTCCATGCCTATGCTTTTCTTTATCTTCTTGTATATATAGACTATTTTTAAATAGCTGTTTCAATGTTAACCCACTACCTCTATCGCCTACGTCATTTCTGGATCTGTCTCAATTGACTGAGTTCTCTCCTCATTATGGCTCACACACACACACTTTTTTATGCTTCTTTGCATGCCGAGTACTTTCCTTAAAAGTTATTTCTGGATTTAATGTTGTTTGATGGATTTATTAAATTTTCTTTAAATATTTTTGATCTTTGTTCTGAGATGCAGTTAAGTTAGCAGAAACAGCTTGGTACCGTTGAGGCTGTCCTTTAAGCTTTGTTATGTGTGTGCTTTCAAGCTGCTCGGTTTGGGGTAATTTGTTATGCAGCAAGAGATAACTAGTACAGAATGCAACCGCTGTGGGAAGCTCTGCTCACTGGACTGATAATCCCTGCTTACCTCCAGCCCCTTCAAGAAGAATCACTCTCTCTGCTCCTTTTTTCCCTCACTCCAGATACAAAAAACTCCTAAGTGAGATCATTTGATTGGTAGGATTTACATCATGTGCTGAAAAAATAGAATCCAGCTTCTATATGGATGAAAAATATCTGTCTTGTTTAGGTTTCCTGCTTGCGTGCTTATAGTAACCCTGACTTCTTCTTAGCTATTATTAATTAGTGACCTATGTCACTAAATCACTGAAGTCTTGTCCACTAAACTGTGGGCTCCCTGAAGGCAGAAACTATCTGTTTTGTTTGTTGCTCATTCCCTTGCACGTGACATGGGGCCTGATACAGAGTAGGTGCTCATTAAATGCTTGATAAATGAATGAAAGCTTGCCACCTCTCACTCTAGTTTGTACATGTTGTCTTCGCAACAAGGAGCAATATTGGCCAGACTTGTAAGAATCAACTGGGATGTTTATTTAAAATGCAGAATTATAGGCTCCATCACAGGTCTGGGAAGAGGCCCAGAAAACTGTAATTTAACAAATGCCCCATGTTATTTAGGTAGCCGAGAGCTACAGCATCATATGTCTCCAAGGCCTGGTCCCCCTCAGCTCAGTTCACTGCTAGCTGAAACCGGTGTGGATTATTTTGTAGTCTTCTTGTCTGGGACAAGTGACCCTCGTTACTTTCCTCTTTGGAGAACCTGCTGATTGTCCCCTCTAGTCACCTGCAGGATTTTCTTTGCTTCTCCTGATTTCTCCATGACCTTCAAGCATCAGTCCAGCTGTGGACACACAGGCACTGTTAATGCAGGAGTGGGGGGAGGGGGAGGGAGCATCTCACTCCCGGGCAGCACTGGGTAATGGAACTCATTTGCTGTTGGTCTCAGGGGATGGCCAGAAAAGATTCGGTCCCTGAAGATGGGCAGGAGAATGAACATAGAAAGACAGTGGCTATAAAAGCCATCCCCTGCTAAGTGCAGATGAATAGAAGGGAGGGTAAGTGCCGCGGGGAGTAATGTAGGGAGTGAGGCCAAGAACCGAAGCATTCGGGGATGTCTGCATGGAAGAGGAGTAACCCAAGCTGGGCCTCCGAGAAAGATGGTTGAATCTGGTAAAGAAGTGGTGAAAGAGAAAAAAGAAAAGGAGAGTATACCGGGCAGAAGGAACAGGGTGAGCAAGCTGTGGAGTTGAAAGTGGGCCAGGGTGAGTGTTCTGGCTATCTATTATAAATCACCCCCCAATTAGTGGCTCAAAATAACAGTTTGCTCTTTCTCATGGTTTCTGTGGGTCAGCTAATCAGGAAAGGTTCGGCTGGAGTGTTCTGGTTTAGGGCATCTCTTAGGGTTGCGGGGAAACAACTTCTGGGGTGGGCATCAGCCAATCCTTCGAGAGCCCAAGCAGATCAGAAAGGCAGAGGAAAGGAGAATTCTCTCTCTCATTTCCTGTTCCTCAGGATAACCCTAATATTGAGTCTGTATGGTAGCCTGAGGACTGAAGCTTGCAGAGAGGGGGTGGGGTGGGCTTGTCGGGAGGGATGAATTTGAACTTGGTCTGAAGGCAAAGGGGACCAATGAGGATTTATGAGACAGGAGTGAGCTCTGAGTGGCTTTAGGGGAAATAAAATTTGGGTCTGCTTAGGGAAAGGGTGAAGAAAGGAGAGCTGATTAGGGGTGCCAGCAGTATCCTATTGTTGACTCACCTCGTGAGCCTCTGTGCCCCTGGACCGTGTTCTTCTGTGTCTGGGCTCCTTCCTCTGTTGACATTGCCTTTTCATGTCTGCTGTTTCTTTCCCATCTCCTTTTGGTACTTGTTTCTTGTTTGTAGGGTCGTGGTGTTCCTCTGGTCTGGAGTCCTCTCGGAGGGCCCCCCCCACTCCCTCCCCATGTGCTAGCCACTACTCCTGATGCAGCAGCATTGGCAGCGTTGATGGCCTCGCTCTTGGTTCCTTGCCTGGGCTGTGAATTGAGCTAGGAGCGTGCTGGTTGTCATCTCAGGAGGCCCCATGTGCTCTGATGCCTGACCGTGAGCCAGCCCCGGGAGGTGAGGTCGAAGGACTGTGGGTCCTGCCAGCAGAGAGTGGGTTCAAAGTCCAGCTGGGCTGTCTGCTTGGAGCGCAGCTTTGGGCAGATCACTTCATCCACCCATCCTTCGTCTGTCCGTCTATCCATTCAAAAAGTATTTCTTGAGAGCTTTCTCTACCTGCAAGTGAGTTCTGTGCTGAGGATTTTATCAGTAGGAAAGGCAGTTCCAGACCCTACCCTCATGGAGCTTAGTCTCTCAGGAAGGCCTCTTAGCGAGCTGCAGGCTCTGTGCTCACGATGGAGGAGCAGGCGCTGGCACAGGGGTTTTCAGCTGGGGACGGCCCTGCCTGCCCCCAGTGTACATTCGGTCATGTCCGCAGATGCCTTTGGTTGTACAGCTTTGCTGTGAGGAGTTGGGGGGGATGGTGGTGCTACTGGCATTTGTGTATAGAGGCCAGGGGTGCTGCTCAACATGCTGTAATACACAGGCAACTGCCGCAGCTAAGAATCGCACAGCCCCAAATATCAAGTCCAGTATTGAGAAACACTGCTATAGGAGCAGGGCAGGGGTCCTCCACTTGGGAAGGAGGGCGTCAGGGAAGGCATCCCGGAAGGAGCAAGTACAGAAAGCTCAGGTTAGGTTGGCCAGGCAGTGAATATGTCTATGGAAAGGGAACTTGGGGGGCTGGAAGAGTATTCCTGGCTGAGGGAACAGCTTTGCAAAGGTCTGGAGGAAAGAGAGAACAGGATCCCCCAAGGAACTGAACAGAGTTCATTGCTTCTGGGATACAGAGAGTTGGAGGGGTTTGGCGGATGGATGAGATGGCCTGTGTGGAGCACATGCTTCAGGAACCGTGAGCAGTCCTGACATTCAGGGGGTCGGGCCCTGGACCCAGTGCTTCATATGCGTTATCTCCCAGAACCCTCGTGGTGGCCCTCTAGAGCATGTTGTCACTTTGCCCTTTACGGATGGTTCACAGAAGTGACAAGTTGAGGGTCACGTTGCTTTTGTTGCCACAGAGTCCAGCATCAAACACGTGTAAGTCCAGGTGCCAAGGAAGGGCTCAGGTTGTGTTTGTTGATTGAGCAAGTGAGTGACAGAATGAGGAAACAAAGCACAGATCTGGGTCCTAAAGCCTCGCTGGACTTGACAGAAATGACTGTCCTGGGGGGCCTGGGAATTGCGGCACAGCCACAGCTGGCCCCCTGAGACCAGCGAGGAAGCACCCTGACACCCAATGGGGCCTCGGAACTGAGGCACAGCCACAGCTGGCCCCCGAGACAAGCCAGGAAGAGCCCTGGCACCCAGGTGTGACTCACCTGCGGGGTCCCGAATGTCCCCGCTCCCGTTCCTTCCTCCCCCCTCGATGGAGAACACGTGCCCAAGGCCACCTCCGTCCTCCGCTCCCTGTCCTGTCACTTCGTCATGGGAGGACGTGGAATCAGGCTGGCGCGCTCTGCTTCTCAAAGGCCACATCATCATGGCAGGGTCACTCGAGGATGCGGGACCTACATTGTGCCTTTTCACAGCCTGGCCTTGGGCGTCTTCAGCCACCTAGGAGGAGCTGGTGAAAGTGTAGGTTCTCAGTCCCCATCCAGACTCTGGTGGTGGGAAGATCTAAGTCTCTAGGTTGTAGGTGTTCACAGTCTCCCCAGATGACTTTTAGGCAGGCTAACTTGTGGGAAATGGCACCAAGAACCGGCAGAACAGCCAGCGTTTTGGCGGGCAGCCTGCCTCTTACAGAGGTCCTAGTGTGTCCCAGCGAGGGCTGCATCTACCGGGACCCGCCCGTGTGCTGGGCTCCGGGCTGAACCCTTCCCTGACGGCTCGCTCTGGGATCCGCAGAAGTGCTGGCCCTGTTCCCCTCTTTTTACAGATGAGGAAGCTGAGGGCTGGCACAGCGAAGTACCTGGCCATCCAAGCAGGATCTCTGGCTCGAAAGATCTCGTAAAAACATAGACCTCGTTAAACACAGGTTCCGAAATCTGTCTGTGGCCCGGAGGAGGTAATTTGGTTGAGCTTAACTTGCTGGATTGTGAAATAGTCCAGTTTTTCCTCTCTTTTTTTCCCCTCAGGTTATTTACCCAACAGGGAGATGGTGTGAATCCCAGCTCCAAAGCAGGAATGAAAGAAGCAAAGGGCAGGTAAGTCAGAAAACCCCAGTGAGGAGCAAAACTGGCATCCTCTCTCTGGGAGCATGGGGATCTGATCCTCTGAGACCTCCAGACAAAGCCGTCTTGCATGCAAGAAGCAGAGAGATGACATCAAGCTTGTGTGTAAACACAGGATCTTTGCATAGCTGCAGAGAGTGAGCACCCTGGGGATCCAAGACCTGGAAATGCCTTCCAGAAATCCTTGTCTGGCACCGGACGGTGTGTTGAGAAGGATGCACTGGGGCGGCACTGAGGGCTTTGGTCTGGGGTCCAGGGAGCTGTGTCCCTCTGCTTTGTGAGCTTGAGTCAATGTCCACCCTTCTTTGGGTCTGTGTTTCCGTGTGATATTGGGTTTGAACCGACTGCTCTCTAAGGGTTGTCTTATTCTAGACTGAATTCTTAACCTCAGGACCCAACAGAGAACAAGTGCTCAGGAAATCTGCCTTGAATGAGCGAATTTGCTCTCCTCTTCCTTTCCTGGAACCGAGGTTGGAGTGGTGTGCAGCTCCTTCTGCCCATTCTTTCCCCCTTACACAGACCCTCAACGGTGGTCTGATGCTTCCCCTAGAGTCTGTGTGCCGCCTGTTTGACCCTCCAGCCTCCAGGTCACACCTCCTGGCACTGGCTTCTTATCGCCCCTCTTTCTCCCACCGCCTGCAGCCTTGCCCCTCTGGCCTAGCCCCTGAAGTGCATCTGGAGGGGTCTCCCCAGGGCACAGTCACAACCAACACATCCCTCCTCCCAAACCCCAGCCTCCCCATTGGCGCCTCTCTCCCTTGGCGCCCCCA
>SJYF01000519.1:2396504-2414463 GCA_006410515.1 Procapra przewalskii | reverse complement strand
AATCACCTCTGGAGGGGTCTCCCCAGGACACAGTCACAACCAACACATCCCTCCTCCCAAACCCCAGCCTCCCCACTGGCGCCTCTCTCCCTTGGCACCCCCAAATCACCTTTCAGTCCAGCGCCTGCCCGTCTCTCAAAGCCTGGCCCTGGCAGTTTCACGGCTCCCCTGGGGATGTTGGGAGGAGCCGGGGTAGGATGAGGCCACGTCACCGTGGGCCCGTGTCTCCAGTAGCTCCTACCTGGACCGTGGTGCGTCCGCAGCTCCGCCCGTGACTCAGGCACACGGCCCAGGGTGACGAGGCAGGTGCAGGCAGCGCCACCGTGGGCCCTTTCAAGAAGGGCAGTGGGGGCTCAGCCTCGAGAAGGGCAGCGGGGGCTCAGCCTCGAGAAGGGCAATGGGGGCTCAGCCCTGTTTGCCGCGGTTGCTCCCCTGAGCAGCTGCGTGGCCGCGGGAGTCCCTCCGCCTCTCTGAACCTCAGTGTCCTCATCTGTGAGGGGCTGGTGCGACTCCCCCTCTCGGGGGTGCTGCGAGGTTCACCCATGACAACAGGTCTGAAGCATGACGGCGCTTTGCCTGTGCTTGGTGGAACTGCGGGGTGTTACCACGGAGGACTGCCCCCCCTCCCCAGGGCCCGCAGCCTCTGAATCCTTCCACTTTCAGCCGTAATGGCCTGCGTGGTTAGGCTGGCTGCGTTTCCGATTTTGGCTCCAAGGCACACATCGACCTGGGTTGTGCTTTGTGAGGATGGATGAGTGGATACCCAGCCACTCTCCAAACTGGATCTCGGCATTTAAATGATTAATGTATTCAGGCTGCAAATAGTACCTTCTGTCCCAGGTCCTCTGGGGTGCTTGAGAAAAGATCCGGCCCCTTGAGCACTTTGGAACAGGAGCTAAAGCCAGGGATGTGGTTCTCTTTGCTAACTTTAGGGCCGGGCACTCCCTCATGTAAATAGGAGGCTGCAGGGTTGGGGGCAGGGCCTGCCTTCTCTTCCTTCCAGATGTGAGGTTTGGGTTCTTTGGTAAACTGGAAAGAAGCCTGAGTTAGGAATCACTGCGTGGACTTGAGTCTTGACGGTCTCACCAGCTGGTTGTGTGACTGCTCCATGGTGCAGCTTCCCACTTGCAAGATGGAGCCTTCAGTCTTGCTTTGGAAAAGCTCTTTGGGAACTAGGAAGCGAGCAGAAGGCAGGCGCTTCTGGGTCTGGTAGTAGACTCTGTGCAGTGGATAAAAATTGCATGGGGCCGTCTATATGTTCTTAGCTCACAGAGGGGGCACAATGGGGTGTCAGTTAGCTCCCAGCTTATCCTTGTCCCTGAGCTCAGGGCAGAGTCTCTGGGTCTCAAAGATGCTCTCTGACCTCTCTCCATCCTTGGTGCCCATGACAGGCTCATGGACATGATCATTGGAGAGATGAGGGCACCCTCTGCAGTGGTGAAGACTGTGTCATCACCCAACCCCGCATGGAACAATGTGCTGCATAGAAGCCTATGCAGATAACCCTCATCTCGCCTGGAGGCGACCCCTTGCTCTGCGGCCCAGGGGGAAGAGACCATGGTGTGGAATTACACTTGACTCATTCCTGTTTAGATGCCCCACCCTAGCTCCACCCACAGGAACATCCATCAGAGCGAGCGGTGCCTGGAAGGTCTGTAAGAGCACAGAGCCGACTGGGGCAGACAGATGGACGCACGTGTGCTGTCTGCAGTTGTCATCTCAGAGTTTTGGAACAACCAGGCCCCTGCATGTGGGGTCTTTCCCCTGTGTTTCTCCCTCTCGTCTGGCTCACTGGTTTGCTAACTTTACTGGACCTAAGAGTAACCCACGTAGAGTTCTGCTCTCCACACCACTGCAATAGTTAGGATTTGCCAGGGCAAGTTTGAGTCTGGGTCTAGTGCCCGTCCTAGGCTCCATCTCCCCAACCCCACGTCATGTGCGATTCTGCTGTGGTACACACCCCTCAATTGCTGCTGTAACCGTGATACCTGGCACAGTGCTTGGCATGTATTATGTATGATGTGTGCATGCACGCTCAGTCGTTCCTAACTCTTTATGACCCCATGAACTGTAGCCTGCCAGACTCCTCTGTCCATGGGATTTCCCAGACAAGAGTACTGGAGTGGGTTGCCATTTCCTTCTCCAGGGGATCTTCCCAGCCCAGGGATCGAGCCTGGGTTTCCTGTGTTGGCAGGCAGATTCTATGCCACAGAGCCACCTGGGAAGTCATTATAGACAGTAACTGCCTAATAAATGTGGCTTGGTTTACCTGGCATGTTAATTAATGGAGCAGACAAACCTCTGAAATCTCAGTGGCTTTGGAATAAAAAGGTACATTTCTTGCCCATGGAAAGTATTTTCTCCATCTGGTGACTCCAGGACCTCTGGGTTCAGTCATCCCCACGGTGGCCCCGCAGATGTCCATGGCACAGAAGGAAGAGAAGAGGGAGGGGCGTTAGCTTATCTCTGTTTCAGCCCTGAAACGCACACATCCCCATGGCTTGGGATCCATCCACTGGGGCTGGTCATGGCAGCTCCAAGTTGATGGCAAGGTGGGCTGGCAAAGGAGGGGAGCCCCTGGACTCTTCAGAGCCTGTCACTGCTGCATCGCAGCCAAGCCTTGACCAGTGGGTAGCCCTCTCTGATCCAGCTCGGGCTCACCGAGCAGCCTAGCATGCATGCCTGGAACCATCTGAGGCTTTGCAGGCTCCTCCATCATGCTCTGCTCCAGCACCGCAGGAGGGAGGGGTGACTAACTCCACTCAGCCGCTGGGGAGGCTGGGGCTCAGTGTGGCCAACCTCTTGTCCAAGGTCCAAGGTCAAATGGCTACCAAGGGGCAAAGCCATGACCCAGACATGGGTTTGTTTCTCAACTCCAGCTCTAGTGCTTCCTCCACCATGGTCCCGATGTCCTGCGGGCACAGTGGTCCAGGGGCTTCCAGACAAGAGAAGGGACGAAGCCTGAGCCTCTTCAGGAACATGGCGAGAGATGGGGAAGGGTCAGAGGAGGCCGGGCAGTAGTCAGAAGACTGCGTGGACCACCCCCTCTGTGTGATGTTGTCCGGGAAGGAAGCCCAGGACTGAGGAAAACAGCTACATTCAGGATGAGAGGTGAAGAAAGTAGGCGCCTTTTAAATGCGACTCAGTTTATGGGACACTCAAGAGAGTCACTTAGATCTCGCCTTGTCCTTGAGGAACGAGGACTGTCTCTCCATGCTCTCTGATTATTTTTGAAACGAACATTTCCTCCACCCCACAGAGAACTTGTTATTCAGAGTTCTCTTTTTTCACCCGTCAACTTCTTTTTCTGGTCTAGTTGAATGCCAGAGGAGATAAAAAATATATACAGTAGGAAGCAAAAGGAAAAAAAAGGGAGAATCAGCTTCACTTTCCAACAAACTACCTTTAGCAAGTGGGTTCAGACTTGTTGACAGGTCTTGGTGTGCTCTCAGCAAACCTCTAAGAGGTTCTGTTCTGAAAGCAGCAGGCACGGTTGGGAGAAGTGGAGCCATGGAGTGAGCGAAGGTGATCCTTTTTTTACCCGGCAGAGCTCTGTCTGTGTGCAGTCCTTGTCACACCCTCACTTCCGGTGCTCGCCTTGGAGGATGACTGCCCAGCCAGGGCCTGTCTGGGAGCCGGGGAGCCGGCTCTGCCAGGCACCTCTGCTGGGTGACTCCAGGATGGCTGCTGGGTCACCGGGCAGCTCTGAGCATAAGAGCACGCGCCTTCTCCACGTCTGCCTCCCTGGCTCTAGACCCACACACCCTCGTTCTGCCCCATTCGTCTTTCCCGGGACAATCTACAGGGGCCCCTGTTTCATCAAATTTCTCACGTCATGTAGAAGTAGGTCACTGATTCATTCCACAGAACCCAGAGCCTTGAACGTCAAGATTCTTCAGGTTGTGTTACATCGGGTGGTGGGTGTCAACCATTGCCAGGGAGGTGTGGACACCCACTGGATAGGACTTCAGTCCTGAGGCCACACACATGGCCGCAGCTTTCAGGGGCGTTGGAGGCACGGGGTGTGGGGTGGCAGAAGCTCTCCCAGAAACGCGCGTTGCTGGCACTGTGATCCTGTCACTGAGGCTTAAACCCACCCACCGCTCCTGACGCCCTCAGGGTGGAATCCTGCCATCCTCACGGGGCTTCCAAGGCCTCATCTCCCCTTCAACAAGCTCCCACTCCATCCAAATGCTGAGTTGCTCGAGTCGCCTCCACGCGCTAGGCTGCCTCCCACCTCACTGCCTTTGCTCCTGCTGTTCCCGCTACCAGGCCCGCCCTTCCACCCACTCATTCCCATGTGCACGCCCTGTGTGACTCCTGCTTGTCACCTGAGGTTGAACTCCCCCAGCTGTCTCCTCCTTCCAGAGGCCTGTCTGGCCATGGTTTGTCAGTCCTGTCTGGTTTCAATCTCACGTAGTCCTGTGAGTGCTGGAACAGAAGGAAAGGGTTTCCTTCCAACCAGCACCAGGCCTGGTACCCCAGGAGTTCAGCAGACTGATGACTGATACAGTGAAGGGCAGATTTTCCCCATGGGAGCTCACATCTCAGACCCCATCCTGCATGCACGTGTGCTAAGTCACTTCAGTCATGTCCAACTCGTTCCTTGAACTGCAAGGAGATCAAACCAGTCAATCCTAAAGGAAATCAGCCCTGAATATTCATCGGAAGGACTGATGCTGATGCTGAAACTCCAGTACTTCGGCCACCTAATGTGAAGAGCCCACTCATTGGAAAAGACCCTGATGCTGGGAAAGATTGAGGGCAGGAGGAGAAGGGGACGACAGAGGATGAGATGGTTGGATGGCATCACTGAATCAATGGGCATGAGTTTGAGCAAACTTCAGGAGGTAGTAAAGTACAGGCGAACCTGGCTTGCTGCAGTCCATGGGGTCACAAACAGTCAGACACAACTGAACGACTGAACAACAACGTTTGTACTCCAGTTAATGGCTGGTTCTTGTCCAACACACAGGACTGACCAGATGGCTGATGCCCATGCAGGCCCAGTTGTCTAGCTCAGGGGCAGAGATGATTCTTACACCTGAAGCCCCTGTTCCTGGGGGCCAGGAGAGTCTTAGCTCAGAACACAGGCAGGGCCACTTGCCACTTAAAGGCTGTGATCTGGCAAGTATCTCCAGCTCTCCATGTCTCAGTTTCCTCATCTGTGAAATGGGATCTCATGAGGATTAAATGAATTGATAAAAGCCAACCACTTAAATCACTTAAAAACTGTTTTAAGTGGCACAATATAAGAGCTACATAATCGCCATTTATCATTGTCATTGTTTTTATAATTGTCTCTCCTACTATGACATGGCATTTCTAGGCAGAATATCCTCACTCCTCCCCAGCTGCACTCTCTGTGACATTTTTTTACTGTGAGTTGGGGTCTCACAGGTCATGGAGTTTCGGAAACTCCATGTAGTAGAGATTATAGCTCTACTATGTATCAGGGGATTGCCTAGTGGTTCAGACAGTGAAGAAGCTGCCTGTAATGCAGGAGACCCGAGCTGGATCCCCTGGTCGGGAAGACCCCCTGGAGAAGGAAATGGTAACTCACTCCAGTATTCTGGCCTGGGAAGTCCTGTGGACAGAGGACCCTGGTGGGCTACAGTCCATGGGGTTACAAGGAGTCTGAGTGACTAACGCATTACTATGTTTCAAGCCTTTTGTGTTTACTTCTAACAACTGTCCCTCAATATGTCTTGAAAGTGAAAGTGAAGTCGCTCAGTCGTGTCCGACTCTTTGTGACCCAGTGGGCTGTAGCCTACTAGGCTTCTCCGTCCATGGGATTCTCCAGGCAAGAATACTGGAGTGGGTTGCCATTTCCTTCTCCAGGGGATCTTCCCAACCCAGGGATTGAACCCAGGTCTCCTGCATTGGAGGCAGACGCTTTAACCTCTGAGCCATCAGGGAAGTTTTGTGTTTACTTCTAACAACAGTCCCTCAGTATATGTCTTATTAGCACCATTTTTCAGATTAGAAAACTGAGGCCCAGGCTCCCACGCTGGCCAGAAGCAGAGCCCGAATCGAACCGGGGCCAGAGCTCTCTTCACCTCCACTTCCACTGGCCGCTGCAGTGCTCACACTGGTCTGTCCTCCTTGGGGTTTCTTTCTGATGGGCATGCGGGTCTCACTTTGGTGGCGTGCCCACCCTCTTCAGCAGGCAGCACCAGCTTTGGTGAGGTGCGTGGACTTGATTTTCCGCATAGTCACTGCTCTCGGTCTTGTGAGGCTGGGAAGGCCGGGCCCTGACCCCCGAGTGGTCACCGTGGGAGCCGCGGCACTCCTCCCCAGGTCTCTGGAAAGTCCTCTTGGGGAAGCTGGCCCTTTGCCTTCTTCGTTCATCACCAGGCAGTTTTTGAGACCTACTGTGTGCCAGGCCCTGAGATAAGTGGAGTAGCAGGTGCAGAGATCCTGTGGTGGGAGGGGTTGGTGAATTGGGGGAAGGAGGCCAGCATGAGTGGAAGCTGGGGAAGCGGGAGACGAGCGTGGAGGGGTGAGTGGTGGCCGGAGCTTGGTGCCCCCAGTGCCCTGTGGGGCACTTGAGGTTGTGTTCTGCATGCAGGTGCCCTCGGCTGTTCTGAGAACAGGAGACCCAGTGTGAGCTCTTGGTTGGTCCCACCCTCACCTGTCCACCCACCAGGGCACCTTCCTTCGTGTCCTCCCCACTCAAGCTAGAACTGCAGAGTCATCTTCAACTCTGCCTTCAGCCTCATCGTCTGTTCACATCCCCTTGTAGAAGTTTCTCAAACCCATCCCTTCTTACCCAGCCCTGGGCCCCTGCTTTGGGTTAAGGTCAGGGTGTTTCCCTCCCCTCTGGATGACCTTGCTATAGCCCTTCTCCTCCAACTATCTCCAACCTCTGTCGGCGTCCCTGGAATCCATCCTTTATAGACCCCCTCAAACTAAAATCAGGCTGTGTTTTTCCCCACCTGCAGAACCTGCCATGGCTCCCCAGTCTACGCTGCACCGTCCAGTGATGCAGCCCCTAGACACAGGTGGCCATTTAGATGTAGGTTAGCTAATGTGAGATAAAATGTAAAATGCACTTCCTCGGTCCCGTGAGCCACATCTCACCTGCTCAGGAGCCACACATGGCCACCATATTGGGACGCATGGGTGTAAAATGTTTCCTCACTGTCAAAGCTCTGTCTGGGCAGTGCTGGGCTTTATGAGCTAAAATCCAAACTGGTTAGCCTGGTACTTAAGGCCTTAAGCAATCTCACCTCAGCTGGCCTGTCCCGGGTCATTTCCCGCCAGCGCTTTCCACGCACACAGCATAGTGTCCGTCACACCTGTGTTAGTGTCTTGTGTTCCCCTCTAGGGTTATACAAGCTCATGCAAATATGCGTGTTGTGGGTGCAGATGCATGCCTGCGTGTCTATTTTCTTATTTCTCCTCTTATACGAAATGTAGAGTACTGAGGTTCCTTTAGGAACTTCGATGAAGATGTTATAAAGTTTAGATTATGGCGATGGTTGTATAACCCTTAAATATACTAAAAGCCGTTGAATCATCACCTTAAACAGATGAACCTTATGATAGGCAAATGGTGGCTCAACAAATCCACTTTTTTAGGATACTGCATTCATGGACACAGACTGTTTTGTGTCTTGCTCTTCCCGGTTCACAGTATAGCCTGGAGCTCTCTTCCCATCACTGTTTGCAGAGCTTCCTCATTCTTGACGTAGCCACAGTGGATTGCGCTGTGTAAATGTTTCATCGTTGTTTACCATGGCTGCAGCCGACAGACACTTGGGATCATTCCAGTCCTTTGCTTCTCTGGACAATGCTATAGAAATAACATGTTCCCTGTGTGGGCTGGTAACTGTAGGGCAGATTCCTACAAGTGGATTGCTGGGTCAGAGGGTAGCTCTATTTGTCATTTTGACAGATATTGCAAGCCTCCGTCCAGAGTTGTACTGATTTTCACTCCCACTCCCAGTGCATGAGAGTACTTGCTTCCCCAAGCTTCGCCTACAATTGGCGTCAAGCTTTATCAGTGCAGTTTTAAATGGAATTTCTCTTACGAGTGTGGTTGAGCAGCTTTTCATATATTTAAGAGCCCTTTAGGTTTATGGGGGGGTGGCACTGCCTATTCATGTCCTTTGCCCATTTCCTATTACATTGCTGGTCTTTTCCATCTTGATTTCTAGAAGTACTTTATATATTGTGGCAATTAACCCTTGGTCTATGACATAAGATACACTTTTTTCCTCCCCTATTTGTCATTTGCCTCTTGTAATTTTATGTTTTTTCCTCACTTAGAAGTGTGAAAGATTTTTTTAATCTTGTTAAAGGTTTTTTATCTTGTTAAATTCAACAGTCTTATCTTTTCTGACATTTGAATTTGGGGTGATAGAAAGACCTTACCCATTTCAAAGTGTTAAAGGATTTTGCCCAAGCTTGATATTGATAGTTTATGGGTTCATGTTTGGTTATTAAGTCAGCATTTCGATTTCCTGATCCATTTTGACTATGGTATAGGGTATGGATCTAATCATATATTTTCCTAAATGATTTCCCATTCATCCCAATACCATTTATCAAGTCCATTTGAGCCCCAGTGATTTGAGATGGTTCCTTTATCATTTACCAACTTCCTGTATGAATTTGAGCCTATTTCTGGACTTTCTGTTCTGTTCCATTGGTATGCCTGCCTATCTGCCATATTTGCCAGTATTACACTGGTTTAATGACTGAGGTTTCACAGTATGAATCCAACTTAAACCCGCCTCCTCATGATGCATTTCAAGATCCTTAAACAAATGGGACTTCCTTTCCCCTCTGGTCTTAATGCCCTGTGTGCCTCTGACAGACTGCAAGCTCAGTAAAACAGGGTCTTGCCCTGTATAACTTCTCACCCAGGGTGCTTGGGGTGGGACCTGGCATGGGGCAGGCCGCTGACACCCAGGAGATATGTCCGTCTCATCACAGAGGTTGCCTGCGAGCATACAGGGCTGTAGTTTCCTGGACGTCACCTTTCCATTGTTTGAAAATTGAGACACAATTCCCCTGCCTCCAGCCATCTGGCATTTCTCCCAGACTCCTCCCAGACGTCTTGGGCCTTGGACTGGTGATTCTGCAGTGAACTTGGATGTCTTTTCAGGGCTGGGTGCTCCTCTTTGGACCCAGACACTCAAGAGCCCCCCGAGACTGGCCTCTCCTTTCCCCTTTCAGACTTCAGCCCATAGACCCAGCCCTCCTGTATCTGGGGGGTGTTCCCTCCCTTTGTGCAGAACGTGGGGTGGGAGGCCTGTTATTCTTTCTTCTGACAATGTGACAAGGAGGGCACTTTGCCCTGCCTTTGGAGTCCACCATGCACTGAAGACTGTGCAATGGAAAAAAGCCTTTTCTGTTGAGCCTAGAGATCCTTCTGTAAGTCTGGGCTGGTTTATGACCATTAGCTCTTCTTAACCGTCAGGCCCCTGTAAGAGCTGTGCAGCATTTGGCAAACATTTTGGAGCCTGTTCCCCATCCAGCCCCTGAGCCCAGTGCCAGGGGACCGCGACGGCTCTCACCTGCCCTGGGAGGGCTGAGTTTCCAGGAGGCAGCCTGCATGGACAGGGAGAACACCAACATCACGGTGCTCAGTATGATGGGCTGTGCACCCGGGAGCCTTTCTGGTCCACACGTCCCTTTCCTGAAGCAGAGGTTAGCACCGGCTGGCGTTTCCTCCAGCTGGGCTTCCCTGGAAGCTGTCTGGGGCACCTCACCCCCACATTTCACCCCTGACAACTCTGAGCCCCAAGGAAATGACGGCACCCCAGGTCCCCAGTCAGACTCTGGGCTGAGAGCTGGAGCCTGAGCCTATTTCTCTGATCTTCCACCAGCCTCCCAGTCTTCTCTCTCACCCTGCGTCCCAGCCAAACCATTTATGGGAGGCACCATAAACCTCCCAAACATCTCTTAGTTCCCTGTGTTTCCCCCGCACACAGGATTCAAGCCAGTGTCATCTCTCAGTTGATTGTTTCAGTGCCTCTGCACTGCTCCCCCCTCTGATTCTCGGGGAAACCAATGGATCCTATGAAAATGCCACTTTGGATCAGGGCCACTTCTTGCTTAAGAACTCTCAAAGGCTTCCTATTGTTTTTCAAAAAATTCTGTAAACTTTTTATTTTGAAATAGTTGTAGATTTGCGCACAGTTGCAATAAATAGGAGACATCCTGTGTAGCTTTCGAAACCCAGTTTACCCCCACAGCAGTATCTTGAATCACTGTTTCTTGATGCTTTTAACATGAAGATGGAGATCATTATTCTAGTTTAGCTCTGGAGTCAGAGAGATGTGGATTCAGGTTCTGGCCTCGACAGGCTATTTTGCCTCTCTGAGACTCAGGGTTTTGGGAGTATAAGATTTATAATAAAGATACTCAGCTCAAAGAGTTATTTGAGGTTTAATGAGATAATATACACAAAGAGCTTAACACAGAGGCTGACATGTTGATTGGCACCTGGTAAATGGTAGAATGGCCTGGAATGGTCTGTCCTCTATTTCCCTCTTCCCGTCCACGATCCCTCTTGCTCTGTCTGCTCAGACTTCCCTTCTTTCGGATTCCTCCTCTGGTCCTTTTCCTTCCCCAGCCCAGGACCTCTGCACACGTTGTTCTCATGCCTTCCCTCACTCTGCTGTGTGTGTTGAATCCTCCCTTAGAGGTACTGATTTTAGCATGTAGACATCTAGCGATATTTACTCTTATTTGTTGTTATTCTCCTCCACTAGACCATGAGTCCACGAAAGTCACCATAATGTTTGCTTTGCTTACCATGGTATCCTCAGCACCCCACAGAGGGTCAGGCCTTGAGGAGGGACCAATGCGTACATTTCTCATCTGAGTCAATGAGCAAATGGCGTGGGTGGGTGGGAAGAGGTCATGGAGACAATGGTGGCTGAGATTTTGTTGTCGTTGTTTTAGTTGCTAAGTTGTGTCCAGTTCTTTTGCAACCCTGTGGATTGTAGCCCACCAAGTTCCTCTGTCCATGGGATTTCCCAGCCAAGAATGCTGGAGTGTGTTGGCATTTCCTTCTCCAGGAGATCTTCCCAATGCAGGGATCGAACCTAGGTCTCCTGCATTGGCAGGTGGATTCTTTGCCACTGAGCCACCAGGGAAGCCTGGAGATTTTATTAGCAAACATTTATTGAAGGATTATTGTATGTCTTGCAATATGCTCAATACGGTGTGAATTCTCTCATTTAATTTACTTACATTTAAAATAACCCCTATCATTCTCTATCCAGCTTTAGTTTTTTCCTCGGTTATTTATCACTGGCTGATATTATATATTTATTTAGTATCTGATCTCCTCAATAAGGTAAACATCGCAAGCTCAGAAATTTAGTTTTTTCCCCTGCTGTGTCCCTAGCGCTCGAACGGTGCCTGGTACTTAGTAGGCGTTCAGTGAATATTTGTGAAATGGATGAATGCTCACATGAAATGTATGAGGCAGTCACAATCATCACCCCATCCTCATTTTAAGCATGAGGAGATGGATGCTTGGAGAAGTTAAATACCTGGTTGAGGTGAAGGCCAGAGCTGGGTCCTCTGACTGCAAAGCCCCTGTGATGTTATACCTCATCAAGTTACACTGTGATGCTTTACAACTTTGGGTTCTCCCCAGCGGATCCTGACACCGGGACTCAAGCCTGAGTGGCTCACTTGGGAGGTGACTCCAGGAAGCCAGGCGGGGCTGGGGAAGGAGACAGGGCAGGGCTGAGAGGAGGCCAGCAAAGCGTCCTCGTCAAACCATTCACCCCAGGGACCAGCAGAGCTGCTCCCACTGAGGCAGCCTGGGAGCTGGTGGAGACCAGCGGGCTCAGAGTTATCCTGCCCGCCGTGTGTGGGGGCCGCAGAGCTCACAGCCCAGCTCCCGTCAGCAGCTAGTGAAGGCTGCTGCTGGGCAGGGTGGGGTGGGGGATGGCCCTCCAGCCTGTCTGCCGTGCCCTGCGTGTGGGCTGGCGCTCCCACAGTCAGGCAGACATTCTCAGCAAGGCCTTTGCATTTGCCGGGGGGACGCAGTGGGGCACCACCAGCACCTTTTTCAGATGCCACTCAGACTCTCACCCTCAAAAGGTTGCTGTGTTTTCTCCCAAGCTGGCATTTAAAGACCACATATTTATAGGAGAGAAGGCCTTCCTCTTCCCTCCCCCGGGCTTGGCAGCTCTTCTCACCCACACCCTCTTGCTCTCATTTCCTGGGGCCCTTCTAGCCTTCCAGGTCTGGTGTGGATCCCTGTCCTAGGTCCAGGCTGGAGGAAACCCCCGAGATTACTTGCTGCACCTTCTGACTCTGTGAGAGCCTTCCTCTGTAGGAGGGTCATCCCTGGTAGGACTGCAGTCGGATTCCTGGGGGACCTATCCTGCCCTCCCAAATCCTGCTGATGCATCTGGTCTCTCTGCTCAGTCACCATCCATAGCTGTGGCCTGAGAACCCTCCTCTCCCTCCCCACGGGTGCTGCCGTTCCTGCCCTGACCGGGGTTTCCTGCCTCCAACTGCATTAACTTTCCCAGCAGCCACTCTGGCATTTATTAAGCCTATAGTCAAGACCCTGATGCTGGGAAAGATTGAAGACAGGAGGAGAAGGGCACGACAGAGGGCGAGATGGTTGGATGGCATCATCGACTCAAGGGACATGAGTTTGAGCAAGCTCCGGGAGTTGGTGAAGGACAGGGCAGCCTGGTATGCTACAGTCCATGGGGTCGCAAAGAGTCAGTTACGACTGAGTGACTGAACAACAGTAACATGGGGGAATAGACTTGTCCCTCCTGGCCAGGCTGGTCCACGGTCAGCCCAAGAGTCATTCTCTTTCACAGAGAAATGGAGTTGAACACGTTTCCCTTATTTCTACCTTTCCTGTTCTGTCTCACTCTGTGACTCCCTTCTCTTACTGTGGAACCAGCTCCCATTGTCTGATTCTGCTTTGCTGAGCATTTGGGTTTGGGTCTATCTTGTTTCCTTGATCCCCTCCCATCCCACCAGCCCCTCTTGAGGAAAAGGATTTGTACACATTCATCTCTGAATCCTGCACATCGTGCAAGGACCCGGCACTCACATCAGATAAACAGAGGGATGAGTGCTCAGGTGGAGCCAAAATGACTGCAGTCAGCATCCTTCCTGCCTCTCTGCCCATTCTCACTTGACACACCCATGCTCCATCCACCTCAGACCCCAACCCCCACATTCTCATGCCCCGTCCCCTCGTCTCTCTCTGACGTGAGCCCTTGACATGCTCCCTTGTCCCCTTAGAAAAATCCTTCTGCGGATGGAGAAGAGGCCCTTCCTTCTTCAAGATCAGTGCTTTTACTTCCTCAACTGCAAAATGGGAATAAGAAAAGGGTCTGAGGTCTGGTTCCCCAGAAGCAGAGCCTGAGATGGG
The DNA here is from genome assembly GCA_006410515.1 of Procapra przewalskii. Classification (NCBI taxonomy): domain Eukaryota; kingdom Metazoa; phylum Chordata; class Mammalia; order Artiodactyla; family Bovidae; genus Procapra; species Procapra przewalskii. The sequence goes on along the minus strand of SJYF01000519.1, from coordinate 2,401,085 downwards.
CATGCTATGCATGGAATTTACTGAGGGAGTGCTCCCGGAATAACCTGCTGGGGAAGGATGAGGGCAGGACAGGGAAGGGAAAGGCGCTTGGCAAACGTGGGTCCAGGGTTCAGGACAAGTGCACCCTCAGCCTCAGCCCTTGGGGAGTCCTGGGGGGGGGGTGACTTGCACCATATAGGCTGTTGCTGCCTAGTGGTTCCCATTGGCCAAGGACCATATCCTCCAGAGAAGGGCGCAGGTGTGAGAAGCCAGCCCCCAGAGAGCCAGGGGCTAGGCATACCTGCCAGGTGGAGGGGGGGGTGGCATGCCGGCAGCACCTGCTAACAAATACCTGCCTGCTAGACTTATTGGGAGGATGAAATCAGGTTATTCAAAATTCTCAGAACAGTAATTGACACTTCAATAGAGTTCAGCGACTGTTTCTGTCATTGGTCCTCTTGCTTCAAAACCCAGTAAAATTCCACCTCCGAAGTCTTCCTCACTGGCTGTCTTGAGAATTAATCATCTCTTCCCCTGCTGCCTCAGCACAGGGTGTTTATCCTTCTCATTTAGGTTTTAAAACTGCACAAACAAAAGGGAGCTCATCAGTGTAAAAGATTCTGGCAGAGCCTGAAACATACAGGGGAGACACAGAATGTCTCCTCTGCCCTCCCAGTCTTCCCCAGAGAAACTCCCCTTGGTGGCACTTTGTGCTTCAAGTGTTATCGATCAGCCTGCCCTGTATTTGGGGAGTTGGGTTTTCCCAGCTGCATTTAGAGACCCTTAATGGGAGGGAGCCGGCTTGCCATTTCCTCTCCCCTGCTCAATAAACAGTTTGCTTAGCCCAGAGTTGCTGCTGGAGCTTCTAGAGGACAGGATGGGGGTGGGGCAGGAGGTCTTCAGCCTTCTCTCCTTGGAGATTCCGACCCTGACCTGAGTCAGTCCAGCAATCTCCTTAGAGATTCGGGAAGCAAATTCTCCAGGTAGATGAGATAAAAATTTGTCCGAGAGGATGCAGTTTTTGAAAGATGGCTTCTGTCTGTCGAGGACCTTGTTCATTGATTTATTCCGACCTCCCCTGGACTATCATTTGGTGTGTGTGTGCGCGTTGAATGACTTCTACTGTGACTAAAAATAGTAAGAAACGGTCATTGTGGGGGACTGGAAAATAAAAGTCGGCTTTAATCTCCTCCCAGAAAAATCACTTTTGAGGGACGTTCGCGTGGTCCCAGGATCATGCAGTCTTAGTCGCTTTTGCTCTCCGCCCCTTCTGGTCCCTGCCTCACAACAGACCCCCGGGGGACCCATGCTTCTTTCTCTTCTTGTTGCGAACTCAGAGGTGACATGCCCACCCTCTCGCCGAGCGTTGGTCACCTCCGGTCCCTTTGTCTCTTCTCACTGGTCCAGTAGAAAGAGGGAAGTGGTCGTTCCCCACCTTATTTCGCTGTCGGTTCCATCACTCAAGAAGGCTTCAAGTTGCAGGAAGGGGCCTAGTTTTGGTGGAGTGCGACTTCTGGGCATCTAGATTGCCCCAACTCGCTCGCTACCAGAGGCTCCTCTGTGTTAGCAGTCACTGGAACCCCGTGTTCTCACCTGTCACATGCTTGTCACCTCACATAAACTTTGCCACAGCCGAGCAATGCCCCCCTACCCATTCTCAGATGAGGAAACTGAGGCTCAGTGAGCAGAGGGGGTTGTCTAGGATCCCATGTGCCCCCCGACCCCCTCCCCATCCTGTCCTCTGCACTCCCATGACCCTGTGTGCCCCTTAGGTGGACATGAGCGTATTCTGTGGGAGAGAGAAGGGGCCTGTGTGTGCCTGTGTGTAAATAGATAACATTGATCTTTCTCCTGCTAATCCAGAGGCCATAAGCTGCCAGCCTGCTGGCCAGAAAACCTACCACAGCTATGTTGTGTTTGCTCCTCACAGGGTTTTAAATTTTTTAAAAAACTGTTGGTGACATTTACAGATAAAGAGTATGAGCCTAAAAATCCAGATGTCCAGCTTCTCTTGAAAAAAAAAAAAAAAGGAAAGAAAACTGGCAGTTTAGACTGACATCCCGGCTTGGCCACGGTCAGGTGGAGCTGAGTGGTGGCTGTATCCATTTGACTGGGCAGATTGCCACAGTCCCCACCACTCCTGATTACCTCCCCGAGAAGAGCCACTGCCAGCTCCTATTTGTCCCCACACAAACACTGTTGCTTTTTCTTATTGGGAGATGCCAGAGGAGAGAGCTGTAAGTCCTAACCAGCCCACCTAACTCAGTATTGCTGGTCCTCATAGGCATTCTCAGGCTTCCCTGGTAGCTTAGCTGGTAAAGAATCCATCTGCAATGCAGGAGACCCCGGGTTGATTCTTGGATCCCGAAGGTCCCCTGGAGAAGGGATATGCTACCCACGCCAGTGTTCTTGCCTGGAGAATCCCCCTGGGCAGAGGAGCCTGGCAGGCTACAGTCCGTGGGGTCACAAAGAGTAGGACAGGACTGAACGACTAAGCGCAGTGCAGCACATAGGCATTCTCTCCCCTGACCTTCAAATCCCTACCAAGTCATCTTTGTAAATCCCAGGGCCTTAGCACACAATAGGTGTGAAGAATGACAACAGCTACTGTTGGGGGGGGTTTACCTTGGAGAAGGCTATGGGATTTGTCACCCTTTAAATAGACAGTAAGGCAGGAAGGACTTCCCAGGTGGCGCTAGCGGTAAAGAACCCGCCTGCAATGCAGGAGACGTGGGCTCAATCCCTCGGTTGGGAAGACCCTCTGGATGAGGAAATGGCAGCCCACTCCAGTATTCTTGCCTGGAGAATCCCATGGACAGAGGAGCCTGATGGGCTACCGTACTTAGGGTCACAAAGAGTCAGACATGACCGAGCAACTTAGCACACCCACAAATAAACCAACAGGCTCGGAAAGGTCGAGGGCATGTTCAAGGTCACCCAACTGATGACTTTCGTCGTTAGGGCTTTTGTGGTGGCCCTTGCTTTTGCACTGAGTTGCCTCACCTTTTGCAGCTTTTCACACCTATCCCTTTTGCCTTTCAACGTAACTGCTGGTTTCTGAAGGTTTCATAGAAGAAATAGTAACTGAAGCTGAGCCTTGACACTATGAATGGACAGGAATTGACTGAGGGAGGGAGAAGGGCATTTCCATCCAAGGAGCAGAACACAGAGCGAGATGTGGAATAGGGCTAAGCATACATCACGAGGGGTGCTGCGAGCCAAGGTGGGAACGAAGCGGGAAACCTGGAGTGGCAGTCTGAAGCTATGGCACTTCTCAGGGCACTAGGGAGCTATGGAAGGTTTTAGAGCAGGAGCAGCCGTGAACCACGTCTGGCGTCATGAAACCGAGTGTGACAGCTGGATCCAGGCAGACAGGAGGCACTGTGAGAATCCAGAAGAGAGGTGTTGGGGCCCTTCAGCAGGTGCCAGGGGCAACTGTGGAGGCCCACTTAGTGAGGACTTGGAGATGGGAGAGCCTGGAGCTGGTCACTGGAGGCCCGCGGTGCCGTTCACTGGGATGGGGAAGGTGGGGTGTCTGTGCGGAGATGTCCTCCGGGCACCCATGGGAGAGGGCAGCCCTGCAGCAGGAGATGCAGTGACGCCTGCCAAGCCAAGTTGGAGCAGTGAGAACAGAGCGCTCTGAGCCAAGAGCCTGGAGACACCTCCTCTCACACCTGCTGGATTTCCTTTCGCTGATGGCCTCCCTGGCCCCTTCTCTTCCCTCTATGCCTCTAGGCCCCCGAGAGTGAATATCCTCCGCCTCATCCTAGGGCTTCAAAGCACAGGCCATTGTGCATTTGGCCCCTACAAAGGGTAGCAAGGTCCCAGCTATTCTAGGAAGCAGGCTTTCTCTATACCCAGAGCCCAGGGTCTCCCCAGGCCCTAGCTCCTGTTTCAACAGACCAAAGCCTGGGGGCGGGTGGGTGGTTACCAGGGTCCAGGCCCTCCCTGCCCCCGCCCCAAGGGGGCCCCTCTTCTCTCTTCCTGCGAGCAGAGCAGTGCATTTGGCTTTTTATAAAGCCGATAAATAAATAAGCAAGCGGGCATGATTAATTGATGGCATGGAGCAGACCCAGGCGCTGGGAGTCAGGTGGCCCAGCTTCCTGGTGGAGCTAGGCTTTGCAGCGACCTGGGGCCTGTGCCAAGGAGGGGAAGCCTGCTTTGGGGAAGTGCTGAGGTGTGTGCCTGGAGCATCCACCTTTCTCCTCCTCTGTGCCCGCCTCCTCTAGGCCCTAGACCTCGCCAGGGCTGGAGGCTGGGGGTCAACAGGTGCCCCTGCCCTACCCCCATCTCTTCTCCCAGTCTGAGTGCCCTCGGGCTCAACACCCCAGGATTGCTCCAGCCAGCCCTCTCCCCCAAAGCTAGGTCTCCCCGTATACCCGTCCACACCTCAGTAATCCCACACTGCATGACCCCAGCCTTGGGTTCCTGTATATTGGGAATGTGGGGCACCCTGACCAGGGGAAAGTGTTCCTCCAAGGGTCAGGCTGATGGGCGGGGGTGGTAAGGAGCTGGTGCTGATGGAAGTACCTGAAGACCAAGCCCGGGGAGAGGCCGGACACCCGCTCCCTGGGCCCCCCAGTGCGCGCCCGGGGGAGGGCG
>SJYF01000519.1:2380544-2396300 GCA_006410515.1 Procapra przewalskii | reverse complement strand
GTCCCCGGGAACGGCTGCCCGGCCAGAGCCCGAGCCGGAGCGCGCGTCCCGGGTCCACTCGCCCCGCGGAGGCAGGCGCCTTGTCAGCGGTGACCTTGAGCGGGCAGCCGGCGCGGGCGGGGCTGACCGGGGTGGGCGCCTGCGGACCCTGCGCCTGCAGGCTCGGGGAGGGGGCGCGCCGTCCGCCTGCCGCGCGCAAACTTTCCGGGGCTCCGAACAGCCCCGGAACTGGGGCCTGGGTCGTCCATGGCTTTAGAACCCTCCGATTTCTTCCTTCCCAGCTGTCTCTGACTTCTCTGCCTGGCTTCTCCCCAGTATTGCGGGGTCCCCCCTTTCTCCAGGTCCGGGTATCTGCAGGCTAGGGACAGGAGCGGAGCTGTGGACGTTGACCCGGGGCTGGGGGCTTCTCTCCTCCGCAAAGGCGCTTCCGGAGCTTCCGAGAGCCGAAGCGCCTCGGGACCCTCTGCCAGGTGCCCTCTGCATCTCCGGCCTTGCTCTTCCCTGGCGCCCCTCAGCCTGCCCACAGCCCTCCCCAAGCTCCAGGAGTCCCCTACCTGGTGACACAAGGGCTCCAAAGCCCCACACTCTCATCAGGCTCTCAGATCTGCTGCTTGATTTTTCAGTCCAGAGTCAAAGGGTCCTTGAGAAAGAGGGCTTAGGCGGGTGCCCCACCGAGGGCCCCAGAGTGGATCAGTATGTCCCACACGCCTGGGCGCTCCCAGGGCCTGGCCATCCTGAAGCCCTGCGGTCTCAGGAGGAGGCTCTGTCCCGGACATGGGGCATGTGTTTCAGCATCCAGAACGTTACTCTTGAAGATAGGAGGTGAGCCCCAGAGAGGGTGATCCAATCTCAAGGTCACACAGCCAACCTGTAAAAGGAGCAAGAACTGGGCTTTTTTTTTTCTTTCCAAAACGGGTTGAGAGGGAAGGAGAGCACTCCCCTCTGGTTCCTACTCCTGCGGAATTTGGGCTCTCTTATTAGCAGTGTGACCTCTGACAAGTCAGTTACCCTCTGACTCTCTTTCCCCATGTGTAAAATGGGGGTAGCCACCTCCCAGGGCTTTTCCGATGGCTGTGTTAATGTTCTTAAAGTTCTTACCACCCTGCCTAGTGCATGGTCTGTGTCCAAAATTTTTTTGGCTACCAACATGTGAAATTTCCGTTCTGGGCTCAGCAGGGAAGAAACAGTTCCCATCCTCTCCAGTCTGCTCTGGCATCTAGATTTCGGTGGGTCCTCCCTGGTGGCTCTGTGGGCTGCTAGGGGGCAGCACCTGCCGGAACCCTGAACCCTTGTGCCCTGTGTGCAATGTTTGGTGGTGGCAAGAGTCCCGGACCTCAAGAGCCCTCTGGACCTACTGATCCGGCTCCTGTAGGCTGTGGTTTCTTGCTGCTTCCATGGCAAGAACAGTCACTAATTCCTAGCTGGGAGATGATGACAGGGGTGCCCTGCTGCAGTCTCAGGAGGATCACTCCCTCCCTCCACTGTCTCATGGGCGAACATCAGCCTCACCTTCTCCATTTGACCCACTCTTCTCTCTACCTCTGTGCGATGTCATTCCTTCCCTCAGAGGTACTATTGGCAGCAGAGGGGACGAGGCAGGAGGAACTCATTCATTCATTCCCTTGCCTAGCTTTGAGTCATGCCTTCTCTGGGTCAAGGGGTGCTTGGAAGCACCAAGAAATATCAGCCATATGTTGCACTTATGAAGCCCCTGCCAGGTGCCAGGTGCCTCCTGCTCCCTGAAGACACGTTCATTCATATTCGACACATTTTTATTAAATACTTAATATGTGCTAAGCACTGTTTGGTGTGCCAGGGAGACAGTGGTAAATAAAACAGACCTGGTCCCAATTGTCTAGGGTGACCATGTAATTTGCCGTCCAAGCTGAGATAATTTTGAGAAGAAGAGAGGGCATTATTAATGATAACACCAGCACCGCGGATATAAACAGGGACTGTCCAGCCAAACCGGGTTGCATGGCCATCCTGTGACCTCGTATTTATACACCAGTGTTCATGGAGAACTGTTAATGTTTTTTTTGAGCTTGCTTTTTGTCAGGCTCTGTTAAGCCCTTTTGAGTTATCATCTGATTTAATCCTCCCTGGGCTGTGAAGCTGCTGTTACCATCTGCATGCAGCTGGTTTGTGATGGGGCTGGGACCCCTTCTGCTACTTAACTGCTGAGTCGCAGTGTCTCCCCAGAGATGGCCAAGACCCAAGGCCCACGGGCACTCTCACTCCATCCAAGAAGCTCACAGATGACTGTTAGGAACACAGATGCTGTATAGACTTGCTGCAGGGGCAGACGGAAGCACAGATTTTGCCTGAAAGAGTCTGAGGCAGCTTTCTGAAGGACAGAACCTTTGAGCTGGAGCTTGAAACCTGCATCAAGGTTTTAATGGACTGTTCGGCTGGGGGCAGGGCATTCCAGGCCCAGGTAACTGATGCTTTGAGTTGTGGGGTATGTGAACTGTTTGGAGCTACCATCCTCCAAATAGTTCTGGATTGAACTGTGACAGGACGAGAGTTAGGCCTGAAGCAGCAGAGCCAGTGACGAGTGCGTCCACAGCTGGTGTGCTGTGGCGTCTTACAAGGGCACGCTGAAGGCGTGACTGCTCTAGAGGCAAGCGGCGGAGAGCAAGTTGGTTGAGCTGGTTTTCCCTTTGACAGGAGTTTTCTGTAACCCAGTCTATACTATGGATTGCCTGCAAGGTCAGGGGAATCATTTTGTTATGTGGAATCACTGCAGAAGAATCTTACCAGCGTCTATCGTGGAGAAGTGTTTCACCAGGCAAAGTGATTGCTGGCAAGAGGAATAGTAACCTACTTAAGGGGCACGACGTGTAGTAGCACCATTTGCGAATAAGGAATGTGCTCATGATGAGGTAAATCTTTTCTGTTGGCTCAGCCACGTGTAGAATAGTAGAACTTCCTCCCCTCTGTCCTCCTCTCCATGTTACCTCTGCCACCATAGAAATCTGCAAGTCATAAAACTGAATCTCTTTAGTAATATAGAAAATTATAATAAAGTCTTCTTTCTCAGATTTTTCACTAATTCAAACTGGCCTCTTTTCCTCTCCCTGCCAAGGAAGTGGAATTATTAGCTCTATGGTATCTAAAACTTTGAATCCATTAGCAGAGAACAGTAGCAGAAAAGGGGGTCAACTGTTGGGGCCTCAAATTTGGAAAATCAGGCTAGGAAGATTTGGGAAGCAGGAGAGCTTGATGGACGGGGAAGGGGAAGGAGCAAGGCCAGCTGGGTGTGTGACCTATGTAATGACATAGGATTCTGTGGTGAGAGGGACCCCACAACTTGATTCAATACTCTGTGGTCACATATTGAAATCCTTAATAACTTTGAACAGGGAAGCCCACATTTTCACTTTGCACTACATCCTACAAATTATGTAGCCCGTCCTGGGAGGGAGAGAGGAAGCGAGAAAGGGTGGTGGTGGAGGTGGGGGTCGGGAAGACAGCGGTGGGGGTCAGAAAGACAGCAAGGGCAGGGGGAAAGATAGAGACGAGGAGAGAGAAAAGTAACATTTCTAGAGCCTCTGCCATGTGTCAGATGCTATGTGAGGCCACTTACCTTGTTTCCCTACTTTCGTCTTCCTGACAATCCTATGAGGTGGGTGATGCGTCCCTGTTTGAAAATGTAGATTTTGTATGACTCAGGCTTGGTACGGGCTTCCCTGGTGGCTTGGTGGTAAAGAATCTGCCTGCCAGTGCAGGAGACATGGATTTGATCCCTGGGTCGGGAAGATCCCCTGGAAAAAGAAATGGCAATGCACTCCAGTACTCTTGCCAGGGAAATCCCATGGACAGAGGAGCTTGGCGGGCTTTAGTCCAAGGGGTCACAAAGAGTCGGAGACGACTGAGTGAGCGAGCAAGACAGTTCTAGAGACTAGCAGTCTGAAATCAAGGGGCCGGCAGGACCACGCAGCTTCTGAAACCTGTAGGAAAGCTTTTGGTGGTTTCCAGCCATCTCTGCTGCTCATAAGCTGGTGTCTTCACACGGCTGGCCCCCCACTCTGTCTGTGTCTCATTTTCACATCTCTCTGTCCTTATAAGGACAACAGTCGTATTAGAATGGAGCCCACCCTCACTGAGGATGACCTCATCTAAACTTGATCACATCTGCAAAGACCCCATTTCCAAATAAGGTCACACTCACAGGTGCAGGGTTAGGACTCCAGTGTATTTTCAGGGAGGACGCAGCCTCATGCGCAACCGCAGGGAACCAGACTGTGTGACTGTGAATGATTTGGGCCGAGAATGAACTCCTCTCTGCCCCAAGGTTAATACCAGCTCTGAAGAATCGAATGCTCTTGAGAAGGAGCAAATGACAACTGTTCGGTCCACACTGAGAGAGAAAAATCCGTCCCCATTGAGGGAGAAAGTAGTCCCAAGCGAACACACTGGCATCTCCACCGGAGCCTTCCTGCTTGCCCCACCGTCCTGACGCCATCACTTTCGTGTCTCTGGCTTCCTGGGGGAGTTGAGCGGCTTCAGTCCCCTGTTTCCTTATCTGTGAGACAGGATACCAGCAGCGCCTACCTCATGGCTGCTTTCCTGAGGAATGAGACGAATTAAGACGAGTGATTCTTAAAACAGTGCCTGGCACACAGTTGCTGCTATCACCATCCTCATCGTCTTTTAACTTAGGTAACGTTTCACATGTCTTTGTATCTTTCAGTGTTCCTCACAGCAAGCCCTGCAACATGCTTCCATAAATACCAGCTTCCTCTCCCCATAAGGTGGTTACTCACTGATGAAGCCAGGTCTCAAACCCAGCCCTCGGGTTTCTGATTCCGAGCTGGCCTCAGTGCATGGCGCCTGCTCTAGTAGCTGAAAACCCGCTGGTATGAAGCTGCTGTTCCTTGTTTCATGGGGCTGGAGACTGGCGAGGAGTGATTGTGTCAGGGAGAGGATGATGTGAGGGGAAGGAGGGGGCACCCAGAAAGGGGAAAGAGCCACAGCGGCCAGAGCCCCCCATCACTATGCTTCTTAGAGGTGGCACAGGTGGGGCCTTTCTTTAACTTTGCATTTTCAGGCCCTGGTACACAGTAGGTGCCTAACAAATGTGTTGGATGAATGGATTTCTTATCAAACAGAAATAGTCACTGTCCCCCACCCAACAACAATAACAACAACAACAAAATCCTGGGACGAGGCCCCGTTGCCTAAGTGGTGATTGCTGACCACAACTCACAGCTAGGCCATCGACGCATGAGTGATGTCAAAAAATCACGCTTTTGATGCTGTTTGAGGAAACTGGATGAGCTGTGAAGGGCGAGGGTGTAAAGAGGGTCCAATTAAGATTTGTAGAGTGTTCAGCAAAAAAGCCTGGGTCATAAATATCATCTCCTTTCTTTGCTCTTTTCTCACCCACCCCTATTCTTCTCTCTTCATTTGTATGAGTTGAGGTAGTCGTTAGTGCTATAGGAGTATTTCTAGTTCCTTACTTTCCAGGTAGATGGTAAACGGAGCTTCTTTGCCTGTTTTGTCATTAGTTACAGCTGTGTGTCTTGCTTTGGCCAGTGAAACTGAAGAAGTAACATTAGTCATCTCAGAATGGAAGCTTTAATAACTAGCATGCTGTTAGCCACTGTCCCCTTTTCCTCTCTTGGCAACTGAGGCAGCATGAAGTTGGAGCCTCCCTCAGTCTGAGTCCCAAGTGAAGATGAGGTGGAGCAGAGCCCTCTGCCAAACCGTGATGGGCGCGCAGCAATCAGTGAGAAGCAAGCCTTCGCTCTTAAGACACTGACACTTTGCTCCTGTTTGTTACTGCAGCATATCTGTCCTGTCCTGACTCATATAGGGAGGGCACAAGCTAAAATAACCACAGCTTGTTTAGAGAAGTGTAGCCCTCTGTCCATGGAATTCTCCAGGAAGGAAGACTGGAGTGGCTTGCCGTTCCCTTTTCTTGGGGATCTTCCTGACCCAGGGATTGAACCCAGGTCTATTGCATGGCAGGCCGATTCTTTACTGTCTGATCCACCAGGGAAGTTCTAGAGATGTGTTTAAGTCTTTTCATTCCTTCACATGTAATGCTTAAAATTTTAGAGTTTAAAGGTGTTGTGGATACAAAATGGGTGAGCCCCACTGCTCTGTGAGGTAGAGGTCAGTCTTGGTGGCACAGATTATGGGAACTGGACCAACTTCACCCCAGCCTCATCTGCTTTGGTCCCATGTGGTCCTGCCAGACAAGTCCACAGCATCCTCGAAGTGGGTCACGTGTGCTGGAACAACTCCAGGCCTTTGCCTGTGCTCTGCCTAGAATGGGGCATCCCCAGGAAGTCACGTCACCTGGTGAGTGGCTGTGGTGGAGAATGACGAGGGCATGGAGGGAGAGGGGGGCATTGGGTTGGTTCTGTGCGGCACGGAAGACCAGTATTAGGAGTGAGAGTGAGAGTCCTGTTCATTGTGAGAGAGTTTCCTAGCTATTATGGCCTGGCCGGGCACGGTAGCGAGCTCACCACACTAGGGAGTTTCCAGGTGCGGGTGAGATGTCACGGCTGACGTTTCAAGGCTTCAAAACTAGCATGAACTTTCCAATCATGTTGCACATGACTTTAGGTGAGGATTGTCCAAAAAAGGTGGATCTTGGCCATAATTCTCTATTCCTTTTTCCCTTTTAAAAATAAAAATAGCTCCCCCTCCCAATTATAGATTGGTTACATAATGATCATAGAATTACAAATGATATCAAAAAGTACAAAGTAAACCTCAAATGCAATGCCATAAAACAGAGCTAACCTCCGTTAACATTTCCTTCCAGATAATGTCCTTCCAGATGTTTCTCTATGATTGATAGGTAAATAGATAGATTTTTTTCTTATCTTTCTGTCACTCAGGAGTGGAGGATGCGCATCTTAAATAGTAGTAAACATTTCTCTACCTTGTCTTCTATAAGTGGCTCTGCCGTAATTTATTGAATAATCGCTTCCTGGCAGTTGTTCCTGAATTGTGCCATTAGGAGCACCATTGGAATGGACATCTTGTCTGTGGTCTCCTGGACTTGTGTTCAGGCATCTCCTGAGGACATATTCCTAGAAGTGACATCGACTGACTCAGGCAAAATGGTTTGGGATGAAAGAAGAGGTGAGAGCTGTGGCATGATCAGGTAGAGGAACCACTTCTGGCAGGAGGGCAGCCTGCAAAAGGCCCGAAGGAGGAGGGTGGTGAAAGGGGGACGGCGGCTGGTCTGGAAGGCTGAGGCAGTGGGAGAGAAGGGGAGGACATGGAGGGAGCGGGATTTAGACCCTCAGTCCCAGCTTTGGGTGAGCCATTCCCCAGGCAAAGGCCAGCTGTGACGGCAGCTAAGATTTACTAGAGCCAGGCAATTACAGGTGTTTTTATGTGCACATCAGAGCCCCACCATCACCTTGCAAGGAAGGTCTCTGTCCCCATTTTACAGAGGAACAAGATGAGGCCTGGAGAGGACGCAGCAAAGGTGCTGTTGTCTCCATCTGCAGTGTGTGGGCTCCTGCAGGAGTTCAGACCCTTCGCCTGCACACACCCTGGCTAGCTCATGCCTTCCATCTTGGCAGACGCCATCTCAGCCAGCTCTTTCCCACTGTTGGAAAGGAAGACTGATCGTAGGTGACTTCTTTTTGAAATTTTTCTTCATGGCTCCTCATCCACCCCAGTCAACCCCCCAAAGTAAGGCAGAACTGCTCAGGGCTCAGAAAGATGTCCTGTAGGCCATCACGAGAGTGTTAACTCTTGAGTATTCACTGTTGAACCAGGGAGCCTGCATTTGGCTTCAGTGAATTGGATTCCCTGACTCGACTGACAGAGAGTAAGACCCTTTCTTATCTCACATGATCCAAAGCTCTGGAGTCAGTTAATTCAGCACTTCATTCCATGCCATCAAAACCCACAGTCTTTCTGCCCTTCTCCTCTGCTATCATCATCTAAAAGGATTCCGCTGTCCTAAGCATCCCTTGAAGATGCCACAGGACCCAGGGGACAAAAGGCAGAGGTAGCTCTCTATTTCTTTTATCAGGGAAGAAGTTTTTCCCAGAAGCCCCCAGCCAACTTTCCCTTCTGTCTCATTGGCTGGAATTGGGTCACATGCCGTGTCTAAACCAATCACTGCCAAGGGAATGTGACTGAGGGCTTTAAAGGACCAGGACTTATCTCTGCATCAGTTAAGGGCAGAGGAAGATGCCCAACACAGTCAGGGCTCTGCCAGCCAGGAAAGGAAAGTGCTGGGGAGGCAGCTCCCAGGGTCTAGGCTGGGAGCTGTGAGAGGACAGGGCCTTGGGACTTACCCTTTCCTGTGTCTTCTGCAGGCTAGCACAGGGCTTGGCATCTTGTGGATATTGAGCAAACTATGGGTTGAATGAATGAACAAAACAAATCAGTAGGTGCTTCTGGAGACTGCATTGGACCCTGAGATCTCTGTGTCCCAACAGTGCCAGTGATCTGTCGACTGGGGCAGGGTGTGGTTTAGGTATTTCAGAGAGTATAGGAATGGCTTTGTCCTCAAAGTTGTTGTAATTTGGCAGTGGGGAGAACACTAGAGCCTAAGCGATGTGTAGAATTGGGGCCTGGATGGTGGCACTGACTAAACATGTCATAGAAGGTAAATGCTTCCGTAGGAGCCCAGAACAGTAGGGCAAGGCCCATTAGGGACCAGATACTGTGAAGGGCAGTGGTGGGTGGAGAAAAACGCTGTGTGCCCTGAGACTGGGTGTGAGGTGGTGGATACGGGGTAGTGAGGGCACCAGCTGGTCCTGAGGAGGACTCGTTCCTGAGAGCCTACTGTGTCCTGGGCATCACACTTGTATTTATTTCATCTACTCTTTCCTGTGTCTCTATGAAATGGATCATCCTGTCCCATTTTGTAGATGAGGAAACTGAGACTCAAAGGATGAGTTTGCTTGTCAGACATCACAGAGCCAGGAAGTGGTGGGGTTTGGCTGAGAGAGCACATCTGTCCTGAAACACTGGCTTCATTCCACAAAGGAGCTGGGATGGCCTTCGAGGGCCCACCTAAGACCAGCAGACTGTGGAGTGAGTGGGAAAGGGGAGCCTGTAAACTGGCAAGGAGGGCCTCGAGAAGCTTGGCGCTGTGCAACGAGGGAGTGAGACATCCCTGTGGAAGAGGTGCTTGCAGCAGGATTCAGCAGGATTCGTGGGCCTGAGGAGCCATGATCCTTGGCATCAGAGCTGACCTCACATCCCTGATCTCCCAGCTAGTAGCTGTGACCTTGATGGGACACTTAGCTTCTCCATCCCTCAGTTTTTCCATCTATAAAATGACAATAATAATTAAATATGTACCCAGTGCCTGGCACATAAGGAGAATTTAATAAATGGAGCTATTATAATTATTAATATCATTATTGCTGTTTCTCTAGAGCCAGGTGGGTGATCGCAATTTGAGGTGACTCCCTTGGTATGGAGTCCTGGGTTCCAGCTCTGCCTTCATCGCCACCCACACATTTGATCTTGACTGCGTCCTGCACCCAGCCTGGCTCTCCAAGCTTCCTCTGCAAACAAGAGGGGATGGGTCAGCTAAATTCTAGCCTTCTCCTTGTTCCAGGCTCTGCACTTGTGTGAGGTGGAAGGGGGAGGCTGCAATGACAAATGGGATCAGAATGGAGTGAGGGGGTGTTGGGGATGGCTTTGTTCGGGGGAAACAAAGGAAGGAAAGGGCAGAGGTGGGAAGGAGGAGCAGAGAGGAGCCAGAGCAGTATGCAGCCAGCCAGGCCCGAGCAGGTGTGCAAACCGGTGGTCAGACAGCTGATGGCCGGACAGTTTGGAGGGGAGCAGAGGCAGCCTGCTGGAACCCACCAGGCAGAAGCTCGTTGGGAACAGCTGCATCTGACACCTGCCTGCATTGTGGCAGAGCCAGAGAGAGAGAGGAAGAGAGAGAGAGCAATCATAGTTCTTCCTGATGTTTAATACCTGGGAGGCAGGGCTTTGAAGAGTGTGTGTGTTCAAAGACTGAAATTGAATTTCTCCAAAGTTTGCAGGAACACTGCAATTATGCCTGAGAACATGTCTATGAAATCCCCTTGAAATCTATTTTTGGCACAAGGTTTTATAACCAGAGTCAGAAATTGAGTGGAAGTGTGTGGGAGGCTAACCCTGGACAGATTCCATGTTTTAAAGGGGAAAGGGTATTTTTAACTGCAAACACCCCTGTCTCCTAGAGTGAGACCAGGGAAGAGGCAGTTTTACCACTTTGGGTTTCCCACCCACTGTCGTGTTAAGATGGCAACTATCTTTGACAGAAGTTGTTAAAGTTCCTTACTCAGAGTGGGTGGCCTAGGGCTGAGGGATGAGGGGGAAACTTGTCTGGGAGTTCTGTATGTTGGAACAGAGATATATCTTAATTTGCCAGAGACTCCTTCAAATCCATCTTGTGCAGCTGTCACTGTGCCCAGGGAGATTTGCCTGGCGGGAGATTTCTCCAACACTGCTGTATCAGTTAGCTGTTGCTTGGTAACAAATTGCCCCAGTCTCGATGTCTTGAAGCAGTTGGTTTGTATTATTGGTAATGAGTGTACAATTCAGCTAAATGGTTCTTCTGGACCCGCTGGATTCCCTGACATGTCTGTGGTCTGTTGTCAGTCAGGTAAACAGCTCTGTTGACCGTGGTGGGCTCTTTCACAGGTGTGGAGGCGACTTCATCTTCACGTTTCACTTTCATGCATTGGAGAAGGAAATGGCAACCCACTCCAGTGTTCTTGCCTGGAGAGTCCCAGGGACGGGGGAGCCTGGTGGGCTGCCGTCTGTGGGGTCGCCAGAGTCAGACACGGCTGCAGCGACTCAGCAGCGGTGTGCTCCCACATAATGCAAGGCCAATTTGCTCTTGCGTTGTTGTTTAGTCGCCTCAGTCGTGTTGGGCAGTTTGCACCCTGATGGACTGTAAACCAGCAGGCTTCTTGGTCCCTGGGATTCTCCAGGCAAGAATACTGGAATGTGTTGTCATTTCCTTCTCCGGAGGATCTTCCTGACCCAGGGATCAAGCTCGTGTGTCCTACATTGGCAGGTGGATTCTTTACCACTGAGCCACGAGGGAAGCCCCCACTCACTCATGAGACTGGCAGAAATTAAACAGTTTGATGTCCTCCAGTGTTGGTGACAATGTGGGGGAAATAGACGTTGTATCCATGGCTGGTCAGGGTTTCTATGACATTTAAGGGGGCAATTCTGCTGTATTTCTTACTTTTTTAACTTAATTTTTTTTTTTCCGTCAAAGCAGTTCTGTTAATTTTTTTTTTAATTGGAAGAATTTTGCTTAACAATGTTGCGTTAGTTTCTGCTGTACGACAGTGCAAACCAACCGTAATTATCTGCTGTATTTCTTAGAATTAAAATATATGTGAGGGTTAAACGCAGTATGGAATGAGCATATCATGGATGAATAGCTGATAGACACAACTACCCAGATGAACCTCGAGGCGTGAAAAAGGCCGGTCCCACAAGCTTATTTGCTCCATGACTCCGTTTGGATAACTTTGGTGATGTAACATAATCTTAGGGTTGGAGAACAAGTTAGTGGTGGTCAGGGGTCAGGGATGGGGAGAGGGCGGGTGGCATGCAGGGGAAGGCAGGGGGCCTTCGGGGGATGGCACAGTTGAGTGTCTTGGAGGGGCTGTTGTGTGCAGAAAGACACACTTGTGATACAATTACAGAGAGCTACACGTGCACACGCACAAACACACCTGCAAGGCGCGTGCAGTTTGAGTTAAGCTCTAGGGGTTGTGGAATGTCTGTTTCTTGGTTTTGACATTGTGCTCTATCTATGCAAAATCCTGACTGTGGGAGAGGCTAGGCGAAAGATGTCTGGGTGCTCCCTGTACAGTCCCTAACAACCCCCTGCGAATCTATAATTCTTTCCAAATAACAAGGTGAGTCCAGAGCGATGCCAGCGTGCCGCAGTGTCCTGTGCACTTGGAGGCTTATGCAGGTGGTCACCGAACACTCTGTTACCAGACAACTGGAAACGACTCAGAAGCAACCGGGACGCGCTCTTTCACCTGGTGGCCGTTTACTGAGGGCCTGCTCTGTGCCGGTCGCCGTGCAGGCTCTGGGACACAGCTGTGAGCAAAGCGGTCCAGGCCTCTGCCCAGGTGAGCTTACGTTGTGTGGCCGTCTCACCTCAGGGCAGCTGCACAGGGAATCCCCGGAGATAGAAACAGGGGGAGGACGGGGGTTCCAGCCTCTGTGGACGTGTGCGATTCTGTCTCCAGACCACATCGCTGAGGGGGAAGAGTGAGAATCAGGCACTCAGTGTGATTTTTTCTAGAAAAGAAGCACAGCCAGATAAAGAAAGGGCCTAACTCTGGCGAGCACTTTGCCGCCGTTAGAAGGCCCCGTCCCCAGAATGGAAGGCCCACGGGGGCGGGGAGTCGTGGCTCTTTTGCCCACACACCCCTCCAAGTGCAGTTCTGGCACAGAGAGGCACGCAGATTGTCTGCTGAAGGAAGGAGTGAGTTGTACCTGTTGACTAAAAAGTAGAGTCACAACCTGAAAGTAGAGAGTTTGTGGGCATGTGTAGGATTCCTCTTCCGGAAAGACAGTATCTCAGAAGCTCTGAGAAAACTGCTCCAAGGAGGCAGGAGGGAAAGTCGGGCTGTGCACAAAAGATTGCAACAAAGGGAGCAGGCAGTCTGAATGGCACAGATCTGGCATCTGCAAGCCTCTGGGCTCACTGATTCCATTCCTTTCATATGCACCTTCGCTGTCTGGGGCAGTTCTGTTTCCTTGTTCGCCTTTGCTTCTGGCATTTCCCCAGCATCTCAGCAAATCACCATGGGGGCTGGCAGCATCCGCTGAAGCTTTGGGAGCCCTCTTCACCTTTGGAGGCTGGAAATCAGTGATGGCTGTGACTTTTTTGTTGTTGTTTATTGATATGGCAGGAGATATTTTTATTTCACATACCCATTTTACAGATTGGCCAAGGGAAGCATGAGGTCCTTAGCAGTGATATACTGGCTTTACCCCCCAAAAGGGCTATGAGGTGTGGATCAAATACCTTTGACTTTGAGGCTACCGTATACTTTTCTTTCACCCATTTCCCACCCCAACCACAGGAGGCTGAAATTGTCAAGTCTTAGGTCTTCTGATCCACACTGGCTGTTGGTTGTGGAATGAGGTCACGCTTTTTTTTTGGTCCACAATCCGGGAGTTGGTGATGGACAGGGAGGTCTGGCGTGCTGCAGTCCATGGGGATCTCAAAGAGTCAGACATGACTGAGCGACTGAACTGAACTGAACAGTGTGTCAGGCATGCCTGCTGACATTATTTCATTTAATCCTCCTCTTAATTCTGTTTTGGGGAAAGTGGATGTTCGCACATCTGCTATCTGATCTTGGGCCCCAGGCCTTCCAGTAAGTTTTCAGGCACGTGATAATGGATCACTGGAGGCAAGAGAGTCTGTTATGGGACACTCCCTGGAGCCTTCATGAGTGCCTTGTGGGGGCACATGCTCTTCACTCTCTGCTCCCCCCTCAGCCTCTCAGAGAATCCCTGCTTGCCTTGGGGTCCAGGGGGGTCGCTCTTCTCAGACGGGGGAGCCTCTGCAGCCCGCTGCTTCTCTTCATCTCTGTCAGCCCCGTATGTGGCTTAGAACGGAGCACCAGACTCTTGGGAATGCTTGCTGGGTTGATAGAAGTTGAGATTTCTTTAAAGGCAAGTGTTGGATTTTCAGTCACAAGGAACACTTGTACAGCATTTAGCTTTTAAGGTAAGAGAAGAGCGTGTTTCTTTCCTTTAACTTGTGTGAGAGTTTTGTGTGGTAGGATAACAACGAGCGAGAACACGGATGCTCAAAGTAGCTCATTCATTCACTCACTCATTCATTCATTCACCAAAAACGTCTTGAGGCTCTGGTTAGAGCCTGTGGCTGGTCCTAAATGTGTGGTTTGACCCAGCACCATTCTCAGGACAGGAAAGCAGAGGCAGTTTACCCAGTGTCGCCTGGGAACCTGCACACCAGGAGGGTCATAGCACACAAGTTACTCTCACCGCTTCTTGTCCCCTCCTGCGGGCCACAAACCATCCTTCCAGGTCCCAGCCAAAACAGCAAAGCATGAAGATGCTCTTGGGGTCACCAAGGGAATCCTTTCAGACCAGAGATCCCCCGGAACGTGGGCATGCGGCAGCCTTGATCATGGCCTCAACGTGCCCCCTCATCCGTTGCCTGCTGGGTCCCCTCGAATGTTTATCACCCAGTTTCAGAAAAAGGCTGCGAGGCCAGATGACTTGTCTGTAACCAATGAGCCTCGGCACCCACAAAGCAGAAATTAATGAATGATGGTTGGGGAGAGAGGCGGGGCAGAGGACAGCAGCTATTTCGGGCTCACTCTGCCAAAGCAGAGCCTAATGCGTNNNTCTGCGTGTTAACTCCGTATACTCTTTGAGCAGGAATCAAAGTCATGTTGGCTGGGGTTTTGTTCCCTCGCCAGCTCCAAGCTCCTCAAGTTTGTACATCTTGTAAAAATATGCAGATTTTAGGTTAATAAAAAGAAAATAGAGCTACTGTGAGGATTGATCCCCACTCTCTCTTTCTAACTTAGTATGATTCATCAAAACCTTCTCTGAGCCAGCCGGTCAAACAGACTAAGATCAGAATGACCTGAGTGCAAATCTTGGCTTTCTCGCTTTCCGTCACATGAGCTCTCTGGGCATTAGTTTTCTCAGCTAACAAGTGGAGGTTAGAAGATTAAGGGAGATACTCCATGGGAAAGTTCCCAGCCTCTTTCTGAGTGGAGGGAATGGTTTCCCTCTGGGAGTGGGTTTTGCTGCCCTTCTCCTTCTCTCCGTACAGGATCACTGTTTACAGGTGGAGAGTCACTTCTCTGTCCCTGGAGGTGATTCTGAGACAACTTTTATGCACCTATCTCATGCAGTTTAATCATCAAAATGTAGGAGTCAAAAATTGCTTAACGGTTTGAGTGAGTGACTAAAGTGACAAACTTTAGAAGCCTCAGTTTCCTCCTCTATTAAATAGAGAAAATAGTACCTTTTGTAAGGAGATATTGAGACGTGGATATATATATGTGTGTGTGTGTCTGTGTATCCATATCTATGTATAGATCTTTCCATCCATCTGCTGCTCATCCATCCATGCACACATGCATCTATCTACCCACCCATCATCCACCCATTCATCTATCCATCCATGCACCTATTTATCCATCACTTAGTTATACTGGTGGGGCTTGCCTGGTGGCTCAGACAGTAAAGAATCCGTCTGCAATACAGGAGACCTGCTTTTGACCCCTGGGTTGTGAAGATCCCTTGGAGAAGGGAATGGCGACCCACTCCAGTATTCTTGCCTGGAGAATCCCATAGACAGAGGAGTCTGGCAGGCTACAGTCCATGGGGTTGAAAAGAGGTGGACACGACTGAGTGACTAACACTTTCACTTTTAGTCATATTGGTCTGTGTGAGTCTCTTAAGTGTCAGCTGTTCAGAGGATGATGGTACAAGTTTCCACAGTAGTGGTGGCTCACCCCACGGGTTGGATGTTGCTCCGCTGATCTTAGAGGGGCCTCATTCAGGAATCGGGTGTATTCTCTTCTGTGTCAATCCCCAGTGATGAACAGTCGTAGCTATGACTTAGCGCCCTCCCAGTCCCCTTTCCTGATGTGCCCTTTCAGAATGAAGACTCGTGTTCTTTGATGTGAACATCATTTCTGCACTTTGTCCCCAGAACCTTTGTGTTTCATGCTGCAGTGTGAAGACAGAATCCTCTGGAGGTGGTGGGTGGCGGGGGTGGGTTGGTGT
>SJYF01000519.1:2368050-2380189 GCA_006410515.1 Procapra przewalskii | reverse complement strand
GTTGGCCCCCTCCCTTAGTTTTGATCTCTGCGTGATTTCTGGGACTGGCCTCTGCTCTCTCTAGAATGTTCTTCCTTCTCCCATTCACTCTACCCCCAGTGAGGACTTACTCTGTTGAGCCCCTGCATCCTGCCCACACAAAGCCCACCACTCAGATGGGGTGGGGAGGGGAGGATGTGTGGCAAGTACCTTAACAGCATGGCAGAGTGTGAGAAAAAGATGGATTACTGATATCCACTGGGATCCCTTCAGCGCTAAGCGCATCGTCTCGGGGGCTTCCTGGCAGCCACTGAGGCCAGTGCTGGTCCTCAGCAAGGGTCTCTGATCTGAGGCAAATTGGACAGTGGTGGGGAGCTTTCCACAAAGGAGAAAAGGAGGCCCTTGTGTCCTGGGATTTCAATCTTCCTACTCTTTCTGTGTTGAAAATGGACTTTCTTCTGTCATGCTGATGCTAGAGGGAGGTCCGTTTCTCTCAAAGTTTGGTGATTTTAGATTGATGTACCTAATGTTTTTTGTTTGGTTGGTTGGATTTGTTTTGCTTTTTTAATGTCACTGGTCCAGGATATCTCCAAATCTGGGGAACACTGAGATACCTCGTTTTGCTGTTGTTCAGTCACTAAGTGGTGTCTGAGTCTTTGCAGCCCCTTGGACTGCAGCGTGCCAGGCTTCTCTGGCCTTCACTGTCTCCTGGAGTTTGCTTACCTTATTTTGGGAGGGGCTTATCTTCTTGAATTGTAGCTGCTGACAATTCCGTGAGTGCAGAGTGGATCCCCCCCTCCACCACCACTGCTAGTCATGGACCTGCCCTCCTTCCCAGTTCCTCTCCCTGGTGATGGGAGCACATTCGTCCGCCCAGGTGGTCTCCACATCCGAACTGTGGAGGGAGAGCTCTTGTGAGCCTCCACGTTGCCTTTTTAAACCCAGAGCCCCACCGACACCTTTCTGGGCCGCATCCCTTTCTCTTTCCTCTGCTCTGTCCTCGTCAAGCCGGGGCCTGCATCTTTGCCCATCTGGCGTCCAGGGGAAAATAACGGCCTGCGTTCTGGTGAGTAAGCGCTTTGTGGGCTTTGTAAAGTGACTGCGCTGATCTGGCTGCTTCTGCGGGCTGCAGGTGGCCTCGCGACAGATAAATCATGCCGCTGCAGAGGTTTGCTTGCCTCACCTCCTCACCCTCTGAGAGCAGATTTTCTTTCCTTGGTGTTGCTCTCGGGGGACTTGGGTCAAGCAACAGGGACAAATCTAAACGAAAATGGGCTCAGGCTAATTTCTGAACAAAACGTTTTTCCGTCTGATCTTGAACAGTTAGGGGTCTGAGGCAAAGGACAGATGGACAGATGGAAGAGCACTGAAAAGTAAGACACGCCTGTTGTCCTAGGTGTGTGCTGTCAGGAGTCAGCTACTGCCGAGGTCAGGGTCCCTTGCGGTAGGTGCCACAACTTGGAATTGGGGTGTCCTTTCCACAGACCCCGCTGTGGCCAGAGGCCCTCAAAATGGCTGGCGTCTGGCGGCACTGACCAGCTCTCATGGTGTTCTAGGACTTTGTGTCTGAGAAGCAGCCTCCCATGCCTTGTCTTTTGGGTATTCCCTCGAGACAGATGGATCCATACACGAGTGCATGGATGATGGACGATGGATGGATGGATGGATGGATGGATGGAGGGAAACCCTGTGGGATGGGCCAGCGTGCACCGACCTTTCACACCACTGGAGACACTGAGGCTCGGAGAGGCAAATGGGAGAAACACCCAACACGCTCCTCACAGGAGTCGTGGTGAGAATTTTATGAGTGTGTGATATGAATAACCATAATGAATATATATGTGTGTGTATATATACATGTGCCCAGGGCTTCCCTGGTGGCTCAGATGGTAAAGAATCTGCCTGCAATGCGAGAGACCTGGGTTTGAGCCCTGGGTTGGAAAGATCCCCTAGAGAAGGGAATGGCTACCCACTCCAGTATTCTTTTTTTTTTGTCCCACTCCAATATTCTTGCCTGGAGAATTCCAGGGACAGAGGAGACTGGCGGGCTACAGTCCATGGGGTCGCAAAGAGTCAGAAGTGCTGAGCGCTAACACTACTGCTACTGCTATGTATAAATCAGGCTTCCCAGCCAGCAAAGAGCCTGCCTGCCGCTGCAGGAGACCTGAGAGACGCAGGTTTGATCCTTGGGTCCGGAAGATCCCCTGCCGCAGGGCATGGCAACCCACTCCAGTATTCTTGCCTGGAGAATCCCATGGACAGAGGAGCCCGGCGGGCTACAGTCCAAGCAGTTGCGACGAGTTGGACATGACTGAGTGAGCATACAGCGCTAAACTTGTTCCCAGAAGTTTCTAAACAGAAGAAAACATGCCCAAAGTGCCCTCGGAAAGGCATCTCCCCTTTGATTCATTGCGTCATAGGAGCGTGAAGAGCGCTCTGTGGCCCATGGAGATAACACAAGTCAGCAGTGCTGGAGCACTTAGGACGCTCCACGCGCTGCACGTGGATTAGCTCACTTAATCCACACCGCAGTACTCGAGGGAAATTGTGTCTGTATTGTTCCCGTTTTATATGTGAGGAGACTGGAGGGCACAGGGTTGATTGTTTGCCCAAGGCTGCCAGTGAGAAGCAGAACCGAGCCTCTAGGCCCAGGGTCTTTAGTTCCCAAGGAGTGTGTGCCCGGGGTGGGAAGGGGTCCATGTGGAGCCACTGCTGTGAGCTGTGCGCAGCGATGTCGGCTGTGGCCCAGGGCGGTCAGTGCTCCGTGTGCTCTCAGAGGACGGGGTCCAGCCCCTCAGCCATGGCTCCTAACAGCCCCAGCTCCTGTCTGGCCTCAACCTCCCCACCTGTAAAGTGAGCTGGTTACGTGGCATCAGCCCCGTGCCCCAGCCCCACCCCAGCATTCCAGAAATAGACAGACATCTACATGAATGCAGCCTAAAGCTTTCTATCCTTCAGTTATTTTTTGGAGAGCATAGGAACCACTGTTCAGAAAATGCTCTCAGTTTCCCTAACTATGAAATAGGTCACCATGGCCATTCAGGGAGAATTCAACAAGCCCCCAGATATGACAAGTGCATGAGAATTGCTCACCTTATGGGCCGTGTGTCACAGATCCCTCATGGAGCTCCGGAGACCCAGCCCTCACCCTCCACAAACCCGGCATCTATTTGAGGAATCTGTGCAAAGTGCGGAGTCGCGGCGCTTTTCTGTGGCAAGCCATGTGAGCCCGAGCACCCTTCGCCAGAGGGGCCCTGGCCTCTCTGCTCAGACAAACTCAGCCTCCCATCCCACGCGGCTCCTTGGGGGCTCCAGCGAGGTGTCAGTTGAGTGGAAATCAGAAAGAGAGGGGAGGGACGTGAGAAACCCAGGGGGGAGGAAAAGATGGAATCTGCATCTCGCAGTTCAGCCTTGAGAGAATGAGTGGCTTCAGAACAGAGTGACCCTGGCTCCACGGGGACCTGCTTGGTGGAAGCTTGTCCTTTGGTGTCTTTAGCTAAAAAATCTAAGGTGTCGTATAAGAGGGAATTTCTCTTTAGAGATGGGAAGCCTTTGAGTTGGGGCTTCAAGGACAAGGAAGCGAAGAATGGAGCTAGGATTCTGGTTGTCAGAAACTGTCCCTCACGCGTCGGTCCCTGCGGCTGTCATGAACGTCTGTGCTCATGTGTGTGTGTGTGTGTGTGTGTGTGTGTGTGCGCGCGTGCGCACGCGTGCCTGGGCATGCCCGCCATTAGACCAAAGGGCACCTCTGTCTGCATTAGGAAAAGGTGCCCCTTGGGCAGAAGCAGCCTCTGGGCACACTGTTTAGCTAGCAGACCCCCACCACCACCCCCCCGCCACACCGTTTCTCGGGTGGTGAGGAGACCATCAGCTGAGGGCTGGTAATGTCCCAGTGAAGTGGAGACTCTGCAGCTGGACTCTCCCCATGAGGCACGGCAAGCCTGGCTCTCCAAGAGTCATTTCTACAAAACCCACAGCTTCCCTCTGCTTGCTCAGCCACCTTCTTGAAGATAATCTGTTTTTTCTGGGCCTCTTCAAGACCCATCCAGCCCCAGCAGTCACACTTACTGACCTGACTCCAGAGCACGGATTTTATTCCTTCAGTCGAGTACCTGCTTTCACTGGAAAACAAGCCTGGATCTTACCATTTCCTGGGCACCTTGTCTGATCCTCATGGCAGCCCTGAGGGCTAGATGGAAGGGAGCTGATGCACCCATTTTACAGATGGGGAAATGGGCTGTGGGACAGAAACTTCAGAGCACGTCATGAGTGGTCTGGATTTAAAGAGTTTGCCATCTGTTTTGGAGTGATTCTACAGCTCAGTTTAGCTTCTGCAAAATCCTCTCTGAAGTGTGAACATTCACGGTCTTGTAGGCTTAGCTTCCTTTCCCTTGCCACCTGTGACCTGAACCTCCATCCTGACCCACCATCTTCCATGATGGACTCTAACAGCAGAGTCTCACACCTCGGCCTGATTTGTCATTGTCCCAGGCCAGGTAGCCCGTTGACGGTGGCCTCTCTGGGAACCCGCTGCCATGCACTCCGTCAGCCTTTGGTGCTCTGTGACCCCTCCTGTGGTCACTGCTGTGGTCGTCACTGCTGCAAACCTGCTCCTAAGAGCTGGGCCTCGCCCCAGGCCTATTGGGTGCTTCTCTTTAGAAACTGCCTGCAGAGCCTGGGTCCCATTGCCCTAAATACTCTAAGATAATAAATCTCCATCTTGATTTCCTTTCAGGCAGATGGCATATCAGTGCCAGGCCCAGAGTGGGTTCTAAATAGATCATTGTTGAATGAGGCGATTAATTGATGAATCCTTTGAGGCTGCTATTTAATAGGAATCTTTCAGGTGCCAGTGGCCAAATCACAACACAAATTAGTTTAAGCAGAAAAAAAAAATGAATGCATTGGCTTACACGACTGTGAAGTGCAAGGGTGAGGGCAGCAGGCACAGCTGAATCCAGAGGCTCAAGTCAAGTTGCTAGGGCCTGGTTTTTCCTTTTCCCTCAGCTCTGCTTCCAGTGTTGGCTTCATTTTCCCATGTTCTTTCCTCGTGGTAGATCAGATAGCCACCAGTAGTTCTGGGCTGATGGGGTTATTCCAGTCAGTTCATAGAATTAGACAAAGAATGATCTTCTCCTTCCTTTGTCCATAAAGTGAATCTCATGGATGGGCTGGGATTGGCCCAGCTTAGGTCACGTGCCTTCCCTTTAAGACCAGTCACTGTGGACAGAGAGATGGGCTCCCCGCATTGGCTAGGGTAGGCACAGTGGATTGATAACTTCACCCAAGCCCCATGGGATAAGGAAGGAACCATTCTGTAATGGACACTGGAGCTCAGCAGATTGTAGTTGTTCACCACAGGGGGGCTGAGGTTTCTGAAAAGGGCCAGATATCAATAGGACAGCATAGCAGAGATTAGAAATCTAGTGGTAAGGCTTCAGGTCAAAATGAGATGTAAAGTAAGGAGACATATTTCCTTGTGTGATTCATCAGACCTGGAGGGGGCATTGGCCGTGATGCTCTCACTGGTAGCAGCCTACAAGGAATGAGTCTGATCCTTGTCCTGGGAATTGTTTTGATGGGCAGAGAATCTTGAGGTTGGAGTTCATGTTATCCAGTCACCACACCCCCAACCTCTGTTCCACATGAAGAAATGGGCAGAGCTACAAATCCAGAAAAACTTGTCTTTAACCAGCACTGACACCTGTTCCCATCATCCCTGCCCATGGGGAAGTTTTCCACTCTCCTAATTCAGCAGCAGGACCTTCTCACACAGTGCCCTCCTGTGCCTCTTTCTCTGACTCATCCTTGAGATCAGAGCATGGTTAAGGACACAAGCCCTGGCACAAAACTGAGTCCTAGTCCCAGAATTATCCCTTAGTGGTTCAACGTCCCTCAGCCTCAGTTTTCTCATCAGTAAAATGGACTTAATAATGGTACCAGGAAGGGACATTGTGAAGGTAAATGAGATAATGGAGGCGAAGTGCACACAGCAAAGACACGATGGGCATATGTCTGAGCCTCTTAGTAACCACATTCATTTTGTGTCCCATCTTTTAATATATCAGATTCCAAAGAGAGGACACAGTCTGCATCCAAGAGCCACGCACACACAAAGAGCAGGGCAGCCTCCCGGCCCAGCCCTCGTCCCAGTTGCAAAGCTGTCTCCTGCCAGGCACCCTGTGCTTGTCCAGTCTGAAGCCAGTGGGATCATGACCTGACCCCTGAGGCCTTCTGCCCTCAATCCATCTTTAAGCAGGCCCAGTCTAGGAATGAATGGCAGATTCTGGAATTTCTTGTGTTTCTCATGCATTTATTCACCTAAAATTCCCACATGACCCTGCTTCTGCCCTCGTTAGAAGTCCCCACACTCCGAGCCTACAGAGACCCCTCATCCCCATGTCTGTCGTCTACAAAGACCTTCATGCAGCTGTTCTGTCCTCCCAGAAAGCTCCCAGGTTTAGAATATTGATTCGAAAGACAGACTGTCCCTACAAAGCATTTTCCATGGCAGTCCATGAACATCTTGCATTTGCTGACTGATTTTACCACCACCACAGCCCTACAAGGTTTGCTTTGCTGTGATCTTCATTTTGTGGGGGAAGGACCTGAGGCACAGAGGAGTTGAGTAACCTCCTCAAGGTCACACATCCAGTTAATGTGAAAGCTAGAATTTGAACCCAAGTCTGTCTCCTCCGAAGCTCATGTTCTTGGCTAGCGTCTGATTCTGCACCCCTGGTGTGTGCTTCCTGTCCTAAATTTTAGTCTTGGGGGCCACCCAGCCTTCTGAGGTAACATATGCATTTAAATGCAACTCAGCACTCCAAACTTGCTGTCAGACAGGGCAAAGAAAATTTCAGATCTGGTGATGGAGACAGATTGAAAGTCCTTCATGGCAGACCTTTATAAGGCATGAATGGAAATACTGTACCCATAAGATCCCTTCCCATCAGTCTCTTATTGTTACGGAATCAGTGTGGCTTATTGGAAGAGCAGGGAATCTGGATGTGGAGTCCTGGTGAATTCCTAATCATCTTTCATGACCCAGGGCCAGTGCCTCCTTCTCAGGGAAGCCTTCCCTGACTGCCTCAGATATGTCTGATCATCCTACACTGCCAGTTACACATTCATCTGATGAATACTTTCTGAGGTCTACTCTGCAAACTCTCAAAGACAGGGTCCAGATTAGCAAAACAGTTAACTTTGCAGGCTTTGAAGCCTATGTATTTGAATCCTGGTTCCTCCATTTTAGTAGCAGGATGACTTGGGACAAATTTCTTAATCTTGATAAGTCTCAGTTTCCCCCTCTGTTCAGTTCAGTTCAGTTCCGTCACTCACTTGTGTCCGACTCTTTGCGACCCCATGAATCGCAGCACGCCAGGCCTCCCTGTCCATCACCAACTCCCTGAGTTCACTCAGACTCACGTCCATCGAGTCAGTGGTACCATCCAGCCATTTCATCCTCTGTCGTCCCCTTCTCCTCCTGCCCCCAATCCCTCCCAGCATCAGAGTCTTTTTCCAATGAGTCAGCTCTTCTCATGAGGTGGCCAAAGTACTGGAGTTTCAGCTTTAGCATCATTCCTTCCAAAGAAATCCCAGGGCTGATCTCCTTTAGAATGGACTGGTTGGATCTCCGTGCAGTCCAAGGGATTCTCAAGAGTCTTCTTCAACACCACAGTTCAAAAGCATCAGTTCTTCGGTGCTCAGCCTTCTTCACTGTTAAATGAGCCAAAAAGTAGTTCCCACCTCTCAGAGTTTTGTAACAATTGAGTTAATAGTAGGTGTCCAATAATTGCTGCCAGGTGCATGCCAAGTCACTTCAGTTGTGTCTGACTCTTTGCAGCCCCAAAGCCTGGCAGAATGTAGCCCGCCAGGCTTCTCTGTCCATGGAATTCTCAAGGACACTAGTGGGTTGCCATGCCCTTCTCCGGGGAATCTTCCTGACCCAGGGATCAAACCTGTGTTTCTGAGGTCTCCTGCTTTGGAGGTGGGTTCTTTACCACTAGCGCCCTGCTGCTTGGTAGCAGGTGCTTACAAGTGCTATCATTGTTATTGAGTCTGTTTTTCATTTTAGTATCTTGAGGATCAAAACACAGTCCCTGCTCCCAGCAGATGCCCCGTGAGTGTCTGTGCGAACAGGAGAGTGAGTGAACAAGTGAGCTGGACACTTTGCCCTTCTGCACAAGAATCCCCCTGAACATGGGACAGGGGGACACGAGTCTGCCTCCCAGCTTGTTGTGGGGATTGATGGGGGCACATGGGCCGTGACAGCGCCTTGGAAACAGGGTGGTGCCCTGTACCCAGTGGAGAGATTACAATCGTGTTGGCTGTAGGGACAAAGGCCCCGGGGCTGTGCCTCCAGCATGGGACCCAGCCTGGGAGGGTGGCCAGTCAGGGAGGGCTGGGGAAGCCGTGGGAACCTGCCACCTGAGCTGTCCCACCTGCAGGGAGTCAGCCTGGGGTGATTCTGGAGAGCACCCTCTGTTCTCCACGAACCTTGTACTGGTCCTTGTGTTTGGGGGGCGTAGAGTGGGACCTAAAAGGGCTGTCCTCACTGGTCACAGTCTCTGATTGGCAGGTTGAGGATGGATTGCAGTCCTCCCTTTTCTGAAGCACCAAGGCATCTATGGATAGTCAACCTGTCCACGGTCACATCACTAGCAAGGGCTGGAGCTGGCACCTCCCAGCAAAGTCTGCCCCAAGCCCTGTGAGGAATGATAAGGGCCCAATCAAAGGAGAAATCCCCCGGGGACAGGTCTCAGCTGCACTAGACTGTGACCATCCCATACCCCACCTGCCACTCACCTGGGCCTCTGGAATCCTCAGAGACCAGGCTTTTGCAGCGGGAGGATGCTAAGGCCAGCTCATGCAGCCTCCACCGCCCCATTTTACAGATGGCAATGTGAGGCTGTACGCAGGCCTCAGGGAGGTTAGTGGCTGGAGATGGGTTGTCTCTGGGGCCAGGGGCCCTTTAAGGCTTTATGTGTTTTATTTATTTATTGGTGTGTCTTATTGTTTTGAGATGCATGCTTCCTTGGTGGCTCAGCTGGTGAAAGAATCCACCTGCAGTTGAGAGACCTGGGTTCGATCCCTGGATTGGGAAGATCCCCTGGAGAAGGCAAGGGCTTCCCACTCCAGTATCCTGGCCTGGAGAATTCCTTGGACTGTATTGTCCTTGGGGTTGCAAAGATATGGACATGCTGAGCGACTTTCACTTAGGATCTAATAGAGGATAATATAGCCCCAAGACTATTCACTCATTCAACTAATGTTTATTGAGCACCAGGCCAGACCTCCGTGGCTCCTCTGCTCAGGGACTCACAGTCCGGGCTAGGGTGGGGGTGGGGTCTACAGGGTTCAAGATCCTCTGTTGTTGTTCAGTTGCTAAATCGTGTCTTACCGGTTGCGATCCCATGGACTACAGAACACCAGGCCTCCCTGCCCCTCAGCATCTCCTGGAGTTCACGCAAATTCAAGCTCATGTGGCGGAGTTAATTTCCTTGCACGTACAGAGCTCACTGGTTTTCCAAGGCCAGTGGATGAGGGACTCCAAGTGTGTGACTACCATACCCTCTTCTAAAGGGTCACCTGATTAGTTCCAACCCACCCAGGGATAATCTCCATTTGGCCTAAAGTCAACTGATTAGGAGGAGAAGGAGATGGAACCCCACTCCAGTACTCTTGCCTGGAAAATCCCATGGACAGAGGAGCCTGGTGGGCTGTGGTCCATGGGGTCGTGAAGAGTCAGACATGACTGAGTGACTTCCCTTTCACCTTTCACTTTCATGCATTGGAGAAGGAAATGGCAACCCACTCCAGTGTTCTTTCCAGGAGAATCCCAGGGACGGGGGAGCCTGGTGGGCTGCCGTCCATGGGGTCACACAGAGTCGGACATGACTGAAGTGACTTAGCAGCAGCAGCAGCAGCAGCAACTGATTAGGAAGCTTAACTGCATCTACAGAACCTCATCACCTTTGCTCTGTACCCTGTACCATGGCCACAGGAGTGATTGCCATCATACCCACAGACCCTGCCCGCACTGAAGGGGAGGGAGTTACTCAGGGCTTGTGTACTGGGCGGTTGGAATCTTGAGAGCCATTTGGAAGTTGGCTTATCATCAGTTGCTTCTGTTACTATCACCATTTTAACTCAGCACAGTGAATTGTTTAACCCAGGTCACATATCCATCAGGAGGGTAGAGCTGGGATTCAGTTCTAGTCTGTCTTGGGAGTATGTTTTCTCTCTGCCTCCAGGACCTCTCAACACTTGTAAGAGGGGAGAGGAGACCCCCTCCCCAGACTTCACAGACAGGTGCAGAAGTGCCTGGAACCCACAAAAGGAGCCAGCTGAGGATCAGTGACCAGGGCCTCCTTCCCTCCCTCCTTTCCTCTCTTCTTCTTTTCCTCTCTCTTCTCTTCCCTCCTTTTTCACTGAACTTGGAAAATACCTGTGCTAAGTGTCAAATGGGCCATAAAAACAAAGCAAATCTCTTCCTTCAGGGAACTAATAAAAGAGATAGAAAATAGATACATTCACAAATGAAGTAGTACCATTCGTTACCAGGTCTGATCTGCTATGGCCCTCCCCTGTGGCTCAGTGGTAAAGAATCTTCCTTCAGTACAGTAGACACTGGGCACACGGGTTTGATCCCTGGATCAGAGAAATCCTGTGGAGGAGGGCATGGCAACCCACTCCAGTAATCTTGCCTGGAGAATCCTGTGGACAGAGGAGCCTTGTGAACAACAGTCCATAGGGTCGAAAAGAGTCAGACACGACTGATGTCATTTAGCATGCACACACACCGGGCTGCTAGGGGAGAGTGTGATGGTGACCTGACATTCACCATGGTCATCAGGGAAGACCTCTCTGAGGAGGTGGCATTTGCACCAAAACCTGAAAGATGATCACAGAAAATGGGTGGAGGAAGGGCATTCTGGTCAGAAAGCTCTGCACGGCCCTGAGGTGGGAACTGAAAGGAGGCCAGTGTGGCTGGCTGGGGTGTCCCAGCTGAGGTGCTGGTGAATGAGAAGGGAAGTTGGGCAGATCTCTAGGCCTTGTAGTTCTGAACATCATGTCCAAGGGCTGCTGGGATGGGTGGCCCAGCTCAGGGTCAAGGCCAAGATTTGAGTTGAGTGAAGTCGATGTGAATTGAGAGTAGACCAGGGCCACATCATCAGGCACCCTGGGCTGTGCCTGGACCCTTGGCAGCATCAGCTGCTCAACTTATGAGCAGGGAGGTGCCCAGTAAGTGGCTGGCCAGGCCAGCTTAGAGGGCCAGGACAGTTCCAGGCCCTCCAGTTTGTTCTTATGGGTGAAAACATGCGTGACCTGATTCATCCTTTGTTCCTACGAAAATGATGAATCAATCATCATAAATGCTGTGAAGCACAGATCCATGCAGCAATGTGCCTGAATCTCACAAAATGATGTTGAACGAAAGAAGGCAAACCCCAGAGGGAACATGCTGAATGACCCCTCCTTCCGTGTGAAGGTCAAGAGCAGACAGAGCTAATCTGTGATAACAGAATTCACAAGGCAGGAAGGGCCCTCCAGGAGGCTGGCCACTCCTGTGTGTTGACCCAAGGGCTGGACATATAGGTGTGTTTTCAGCTTGTGAAAGTGCAGTGCTAGTGACTTCAGTGTATGTCTGTGACACTTTAATGCAACGTTCACTACAACTAAATCCATTCACTGGAAGTCACCTGCGTAGTGCTCCTGCCTGGAATGTTTAGTATGAATCTAATTGTGGGAAACAATGAAGTGACTCCAAAGTAAGGGACTGCGCCTCAGTGTTGATACTGCAAGAAACAAAAGGTCTGGAGAACTGTTCTAAATTAAGAGAGACTAAAGTGACGTGACCGCTAAGCAGAATGCATGACCCTGGATGGAGAAAGGAGTTGTGAAGACACGAGGACAGCTGGGGGAACTTGAATGCGGGCTGCGAGCTGGATGATACAGAGTGAGTTTCTGGGTGGGAAGCTGGAGTCATGGTTGTGAGGGAGGATGTCTTCATTCTTAGGAGTTGAGTTCAGTTCAGTCGCTCAGTCGTGTCCGACTCTTTGTGACCCCATGAATCGCAGCACGCCAGGCATCCCTGTCCATCACCAACTCCCGGAGTTCACTCAAACGCATGTCCATCAAGTCAGTGATGCCATCCAGC
>SJYF01000519.1:2291912-2355875 GCA_006410515.1 Procapra przewalskii | reverse complement strand
CGCCTCTGCTGCCTATGCAATAAGTCAGATGCCTTGTTCAAGCTTCTCTAGAAACTTTAACCCATCCCGGAGGACACCGCTGTGCAGCTAAAAGCTTGTTTTGCTTGGACTCATCGATTGAGGATTTGTTTTCCTCGCCCTCAGATATGTTTCCAAGAGGAAAAAGGTTTTGTCCTTTCATGGCACTGGCTTGTAACGAGTTGGGAAGGGTTATTAAGGATACCAATTAATTGTAAATCAAGCATCGACAGAGAAGGAGGTGGCTTGTGGTGCGAATAGATGCTTAAATCAGGTTTCCAGTTTATCGTGAGGAGGTTTTCTCTGTTACTCTGGAAAAGCATGGATTGAGTCTGGCTGTTTAAAAGGAAGGAAGGAAGGAACTTCTCTTGGTAAGAGGAAATACAGAGAATCACTTCCAAAGTGGCTAAGTGGGAGGGCAGGTACTGAGAGGGCCACGTGGGCAGGTGACTGTGAAGAAGCAAGGGAATGTGGGGCCCTCCTTCTCTGACTGTCGTGGGGTCTGAGCCACCTGGGTCCAGGTAGACGGCTGATGGGGTGGGCCCTCGGGGCTTGCCAGTCTGGTGCCTCCCAGGCAATGCCAATGCTGCTAGGGTAGCTGGGGTCTAGGGGACTACAGTGTGGTGGCTGCGGCCAGGTTAGAGTCTTCTGGAATACCTGGGAAATTTGAAATGTAGCATTCATTTGTCCTAATGTTGGAGATTCTGGTGGAGCGGGTGGCGATGGGGCCTGAAAGTTGGCACCTCTAGCCTGCTCCCCGCTGGGGCTGGTGCTGTTGGGACATGGACCACTCTTAGGTCCTAGGGAGGAAGGTCAGGTGGGGGAGCTGAGAACTGAGAGGCCAAGCTGTCATATAGGAACTCAGATCCCAGTAGCAGAGGGAGAAACCTGGAGCTGGGAAGGAGAGGGAGGAGCACAGAGAAGCTAAGAGGGGTGGCTGAGACGTCTCTGGAGGTACCGTGGTTAAGACTGCTTCCAAAGCAGGGGTGCGGGTTCGATCCCTGGTTGGGGAACTGAGAGCCCACATGCCATGCTGTGCAGTGCAGCAAAACACTTTTTTAAATGAATACGTTCAACTAAGCAGATTTAAAGCACCTGTTATAAAAGGCAGGTTGCAGCTGAAGCTAAGTGAAGTTGAATATCCAGCAAATACATAGCTTGGGCGTTTTCATTTGACCATTATTCTATTTCCTTTTGCTGTTGTTGTCTGTATTATTTTATTATTGACCATTATTCTAAATATTGCATCATGACCTGTGGCCAAGCTGGTTGTTGCTGACTTGTCAGACCTTCGTACTTTTCTTTACTAGTTCCAGCTCTTGGGAAAGCTAAAGAGGCAGCAGTTAAAAGCTGATTGAGTCCCTTAAGCCCTCCCTGGCCTGAGGAGCCCCTGGTGATACGTCCTGGAGTGGAGGTTTTGTGCAGTATGATGGCATTTCTGTCACCTTGATAGTGAGTTGAACAAGCCTCACGGGAGCCTGTGGATAGTGTTATATTATAGCCCCACCTTATTTCTTCTCCTTGCCCATCCTGCCCTGTCTCTGGCAGACCTGGCTAAGGATGGCTTTGCACTCTTCAGAAAGTAGATTCACCCATAGACAGCCTGTGAAACTTGGGCACCTTTAGGTCTTGAAAAGAATGTTCGTGGGATGGGTTGATGGGATAAGAGTCACTGTCTCTAACCTTCCACCCTGCCTGCTCCAGGCCAACCAGAGAAGGGCAGTCACAGCCCCACTGTGGGACTCCTGCCTGCCTGTCGCTCTTAGTGCTTGCTTGGAAATACCCAGTAGCAGACACTCCTTTTTTTCTTCTTTTTTAAATATTGTGGTAAAAAAATATAATACAGCACATAAAATTTACCCTTGCAGCCATTTTAAATACATAGCTCAGTAGCACTGAGTATGGGGTTTCCCAGGTGGTACAGTGCTAAAGAACCCACCTACCAGTGCAGGAGACACGGGTCAATCCCTGGGTTGGGAAGATCCCCTGGAGGAAGGCATGGCAACCTGCTGCAGTATCCCTGCCCGGGGAATCCCATGGACAGAGGAGCCTGGCGGGCTGCAGCGCGTGGGGTTGCAGAGACTGGGGTACAGCTGGGTGCCCGAGCACAGACACAGCGCTGAGCGTGCTCACTTTGTTGAGCAGCCGTCACCAGAACTCCACTCATCTCCAGGACTGTTTCATTTCCCCACCTGAGGCTCTGTATCTATTAAACACCTAAGTCCTCACTCACTGCTCTCTGGTCCCTGCCACCCACCACTGTACTTTCTGAAAGTCTGACTGCTCTAAGGACCTCACATAAGTGGAGCCACACCATACTGTCCTTACGCGACTGACTTACTGCACGTCACGTAGTGTCCTCAAGGTTCTCCCTTGCTGTGACATGTGACAGAATTGTGTCCTTTTTAAGGCTGGATAATATTCCTTTGTTTGTTTTGTTTGTCCATTCATCCGCGGGCCACGTTTGTTTATCCGTTCATCCACTGACAAGCACCAGGCTTGTGTCTTTTGGTGGTTGTGAATACGCTGCTGCGAATGTGGGTATGCAGGTGCCTGTTGGATTCCCGCTTTCCATCCTTTTGTGTGTATGCCTGGGAGTGAAATTGCTGGAACACATGGTATGCTACTTGGGATTTTTTTTGAGAATGAGATGGTTGGATGGCATCACTGACTCAGTGGACGTGGATTTGCGCACACTCCAGGAGATAGCGTAGGGCAGGGAAGCCTGGCGTGCTGCAGCCCACACAGTGCTGTGGTCCACAGGGGCTGCACCAAGGGTCCTGCCTCTTGCTGCCTTCCTCCAGGTGCTTGTACAGCCAGGAAGGCCACCATGGGTTCAGGTCGCCCTGTAACGTCAGTATGTGGTGTTACAGCAAGCTGTGTGTGCCTGAGTTGAAACTAAAGTCTAGTTGGCTAAAGTGAACATAATCAGAAGTGGGACTTGTCTGCTTTGTGGGTTTGAAAGGTTTTCCCTTACAGCTTCACCTCATGTCTGACTCCTCAAGGGGATTAGCATCTTTTATTTTCTTTGATGTAATTATGAGCATGTGATGGATTTCTCTGGAAGCGAAGGAGACCTTTCTTCCTGAGGATGGGCTGGAGCACCTGCCCCTCTAGGCAGTGTGTGTGTACATCAGCCTTCAAAGGCTGTTCACATCAGCCAGGCCACATCTGGGGCTGGAGTGGACATAAGAAGGCTCGCTTATTGACTGATGATGAAAAATAACCCCATTTTCTGGATCAGAGTAGTCTCTCCTCGAAGCTCTGGGGCTTCCCAGGTGGCTCAGTGGTAAAGAATCTGCCTGCTCATCCAGGAGACACAGGAGACGCAGTTTTGATCCCTAGTTCGGAAAGATCCCCTGGAGAAGGAAATAGCAACCTGCTCTAGTATTCTTGCCTGGAGAATTCCATGGACAGAGAAGCCTGGCGGGCTACAGTCCATGGGGTGGCAAGAGTAGGACACAACTGAGTAACTGAGCACATCCTCTCCTTGAAGCCCTAGGTTCTTTGGGAAACCAAATCAGCATTGAGGGACATTGAATGGTTAACCACAGAACCACTCTTACCCCGACCTGAAACCTGGAGCTGACGTGCATTCTCTGGCTGATAGGGTTAGGTGGACATCAGAAGACTGCCCCAGACTGAAGCAGGGGAGTGAGACAGAAGGAGTGTGGAATGCCATAAGCTAAGGGACTCTGTCTTTCAATGAGCAGGGACTGTTCAGGAGATTACCATCCCTGCTGCTAGCTAAATCTCCTACCACCTTCATCCATGCATCTACCCACTGATCCATCCATACATCTGTGTATCTGCCCATCTGATCATCCATCCAGTTCATCCCTGAGCTGAGGTCTGATCATGAATAAGAGTTAACTAGCCTAATATGAAAGGAAGAGTGTGCCAGGCTGAGGGAACAGCATGTGCAAAGGGCCTGTGGTGGGAAGGAGTTTGTTGGCCAGTAGGGCTGGACCAGGGCAATGAGCACAAGATGAGGGTGCAGGAATGAGCAAGGGCCAGCCACACAGTCATGTGGGTACCACTGATGTTCAACCAAACTTTCTATGATGATGGAAATGTTCTATAGCTGTGAGTCTAATATATTAGCCACTAGCCACCTGTCACTACTGAGCGCTCGAAATGTAGATATTGTGACTAAGAAACTGAACTTCTGTTTTATTTCATTTTAATTAGTCTAAAACAGTGGGAGGCCACATTGGGGGTTTTAGCAAAGGGTGAATCGACACCATCACTGTTGAAGAGCACAGACTGTTCTTCTGGGGCTGCCGAGTAGAGAACGGATTGGGAAGAGGAGGGGAGGATGCAAGGGGTGCCCAGCGACGGGGCTTCTGCAGTGGTCCAGAGAGGAGGACTGGTTGCCTAGGCGGATGAAGGTAGAGAGAAGTGCGGAGATTTAGGAAAGACTAGGGATGGAAAACCAGCAGGACCTGGCAATGGAGGATGTGGTGATTTGGAGGCGGAGGCATCAGGATAACCCCCAGTCTCTGGCAAACACAGCAGAATGAAGAGGGGCGCTTTCTCTGGTCCAGGCTCTAGATGTAGATCAAGGAGTCACCAGTATAAAGTCTAAAGTTGGGGTGGCGGCATCTAGGTGGCGACTGTGCGTAGAGAAGAGCAGCATGAGCCCCGGAAGAGTCTCTGACTCTGCCTGGTCAGTGCCTTCCTCTGAGTCTCATCTTTCGCTCTTACCATCATCTGCCCTTCATCTCTCTCCACTCCATCCAGCCGTCAAGAACAGGTGAGTTTATCAGCCCTAAGTTTGACCACAAGAAAGGAGAAACTGCCTTCCCTTTCTCAATTCAGTTTCTGAAATCTCAGGGAAGGAATCTGACTGGTCAGGTTGGGTCAGGTGCCCACCCCTCAACCAGTCAGCTTCGCCAGGATGCGGAGTCCTGCCGTGTACCTATGGCAGCACCTTCATTAACCACGGGAGTAAAGTGAAGTGAGATGTAGCTCCTGGAAATGGCTGGGCATGCTGGGCAGGCATAAATCCAGGATTTTCAAACGTGGATTTAAAGGCACACAGGTGACTTGTTCCTGTGGGAAGACTGGCCAGCAAGACGTGGACCATGGACTGCCTACGCGAGGAGCACTTCCTGTCTGCAGATCATCACCATCCCTTCTCTCGGGTCCTTGGCTGGTCCAGGTTCGCTGGAGAAAGTCATCTGGTGGAGCCGATTCTTGGTCGACTGCCGCCCCTACGGCTCCTGCCACTACTACTGGCAGTCATGGTCTCAGCCCCTCGGTCAGCCCAGCACCTTTCCTGTTGACTTCCTTGCTTGCTGATTTGCGGACGAGGCTGTTTCCAGCCTTCTCCCGACTTAGGCTCCCAAGAGCACGCATCCTTGCAGCCAAAGGCGCCCCTTGCTCTACTGCCAGTCCTTCACTATCCCGTGTTTTGCCATCTTTTCAGGATTACATGGTGGTGGAAAGGAGAGAGCAGCCTAGAATCAATGACAAAGACCACTGCACGTGAACTTTATCGTGTTTACGCCTTTTCCAGACGTTCGTCTTCCCTTGCCTCTGTGAAGGCGGCATCTCCTTTTCTGCACTTCTCTGGACTGCATCCTGAGTTTTTTTCCTCATCTGCCCACTGTTTTGTTGACCTCCATCAGCTTCCTTTGTTTCCTTCTTAGATATGCATGGGCTTCCTCTGCTGAGGAAGAAATCCTCCTTCCCTTGAGGCTTTCACTGTCCAAGGATTGTCTTCTAGCTTCCTTCCCTCTCCAGCCTGTTTCTAAAAGAGAGCTCTCCATCTGTGCCCAGCACCCCCAATAGGGCCCCCACCCCATTGTGGACAAACCCAGGGGACCCTTTTCCTGTTCATCATCCCCACTTCCCCACAGCAGCTGTGGTCACGTGTTGAGGGAGAGCCTCATCCATCTTCTTCTCCACGGAACTCTTTTCCTCGGCTTCTGTGATGGCAAGTTTTGATCTTAGATGATTGGGAGAGAGAGAAGAGAATGTTCCAGGTGGATGTGAGGGCACTTTCCCATCCTCCAGCCCCCAGCCTGCTGGCCCAGCCTGACTCCCACCACTCACCTTGCCCTTTCCTAGACTGATCGACCCTGAGCAGACCTCCTCCCCACCCCCATGTTCACTTTATGGGCCCAGTTCTCAACCAGTATCACTTCTCCTGCGGAAACCCTCCCCACGGGCTGGACACAACTCAAATCGCTCCTTCCCCTTCCCAAATCTGTGCACCGTGGAAGGAGCTGCCCACACTTACTCTCACCCTCACCATCCCCACCACGCACCGTGCACCAGAGCCCCACTGTGCACCAGAGCCCCACTGTGCACCAGAGCCCCACTGACTTGCTGAATCACAGCATCATATAATGTCCCTTTGTAGTCCGTCACTCACCTGGCAATTAATCACATCCTGCTGGGTCCCAGCTCTGATGCTGCTGATTTACAGGGCGCTTCATGCCTTGTATTATTATGTAACTCCCCACTTGCCGTCTTTTCAACCTGAATTAAGTTCCGGAGGGGACGTGGGGAGGTGGCAGGGAGTAGGCAGGGGTGCCTTATCGGTCTCTGAATGCTCCAGAGCTCTTAGCAGAAGTGGCTCATGCAGGAGAGACTCAATAAGTGCGTGGTGATGGATGGGCTTGCTGTTGATTTTCCTCCAGCCCATCCTTTATGCTGCTGTCAGAAAAATCTTTCTCAAGGATTGTTCTCGTTATGTAACTCATCTGGCTCCCTCCATGCCGTCTGCCAGCATTGTTGAGTGTTTGCTGGGTGGGTGGTGCTGGGTAGGGACTTGAGGGGTGCAGAAGAAACGAGTGAAGAAACAGCTGTTAGAGGCTGACGTGCTCAGGAAATGACTAGACACAGAGGCATACATGGAACTGAGGGGTGAATGGAGAAACCATGAGAGCCAAGGGAAGGCCAAGAGAAATGGAAGTGTCCTCCTGCGGCGCTCTGGCCGTCCAGGCTGACCCTGAGAGGTTTAGGCTGATCTGCTGGACGGCAGCGGGGGGCTGGAGGGGGACAGGTTGGGACAGGAGGAGGTGAAGGGATTTCTGGCAAGGTCGTGGTGGAGCAAAGTGAGCGCAGCGGCTGGGCCATCACCGCAATCTCTGTGCCCGCTCAGGCCTCCTCAGGACCATGTGGGAAGGTCAGTAACCGGTGAGATTTGCAGAAGCCTAGGAGTCCATCAGCGTCTCCCAAACAGGCACCTTGTCCAGCTGATAAACGCAAACTTGCACAAGGACACCAGCCGGAGCCCTCCTGGTGTCCATTTACTGTCCCATCTCCTGCCAGTCCATGCCTACATCTGTCACTGCAGCAGCCCTCAGCCCCTGACATGCTATGGCATCTGAATCCAGAGAAGCAGAAGGTGGGATTCGGGTGCTCATCTCTGGGGGAAGGTGGTCCTAGGGTCTGCCGGTCGCCTGTGATTGGCAGCATCTGCCAAGCGATCCTGAGTAAGGCTCTGTGCCTCAACATCTCTGCAACGGGGACTGTGCCAGGGGTCAGGCAGGTCACCCCACGCTCAGCAGAGCCACATCGAAGAGCCTGTGTTCACCATTATCCCGCAAACACAGGAGCGTGAGACTCCCAGTCCCCACTTTGACTGTATTCTAGTCACAGAAGGAGACTCTGAAACGTCCTGGGATGAAAGGAGACCCTGACTGTTGCCCCAGCAGGAAGCAGCCACAGATGAAGGAGGGATGGGGGCTGTGGAGGGAGGAGGCGTTGACTGTGCTTCTAGGCATCGTCCAGGGCAGTGTCAGAGGAGACAGATGGAAACCACTTTGCAGACCTTGACTCTCACGCCTGTGTCCATAATGGCCTCTTTCTTTTTCTAAGTTTTTTGGGGTATCATTTCAAATCTCAAGAATAATGTAAAGCAGCGTCCTGACTTTTGCTCACAAGTCCCTGTCGTTTATCTCCTCCCTCCTTTGCTCTGCGTGTGTGTGCACACGCTTACACATGCACATCTTCCGAGCAAGGTGCACCTCCCTGCGTGTCACCTCTGATCACTGCAGGGTATTTCCTAAGAACAGAGAGCCAGAACAGTTGTCAGCATCTGGAAATTTAACGTTAATCCAGTGGCAACGCTTAACCCACTGTCCGAATTCACATATCAAATGCCCCACTGATGCTGCTCAAAGCTTTTCTCCCCGACTGCTTTTGAGCACACACCCTTCTTTTCCTAATTTTTAACTTTTTATTTGGAAATAATTTCAAGATCATGGAACAGTCTGAAGAATGCTGCAGAGAGCACCTGTAGGTTGCACCAAGATTCACCTGTTGATGTTTTACTCCCCTGCCTTTATCATGTACACAAAATACCTTTCCTCTACCTTTCCATCTACACACAGATCATGGTTTCTAAAACGACGTGAGAGTGACTTGCACGTAAAATGTACCGTTGCCCCTAAATACTTCAGTGGATGCTTCCTAAGAAGAGGGACTTTCTCTTACATAATACCACATTACAGTTAATACCACATTACAGTTACATGCTCCAGAGGATTCACCCTGAGAGAAAATTTTTCTTGAGATGAAGTTCACATAACATAAAAGTAGCCGTTTTTAAAGTAAACAATTCAGTGTCCTTTAGGATGTTATAAGACTGTCCCACCACCGTCTCTGTCTAGTTTTAAAACATTTGTATTACCCGCAAAAGTAAACCCTGTGCCCATTAAGCAGTTTTCTCCTCTTTCCTCACCTCTAGCCCCTGGTAATCTTCTCTATAGATTTTATCTGTTCTGTACGTATCAGTGTAATCTTACAATATGTGCCTTTTGTGTCTGGCATCTTTCACTGAGCGTAATGATTCATTTTGTAGTGACTATCAGAAATCCATTCCTTTTCATGGTTGTATAGTATTCCATTGTATGGGTCAACTGTCTTTTTTAAATCTATCCCTCTGTTGACAGACATTTGAGTTGTTTCCACCTTTTGACTGTTGTGAATAGAGCTGCTCTGAGTATAGCTATACATATATTTGTTTGACTACATGTTTTCATTTCTTTGGAGCATATACCTAGCATTAG
Source organism: Procapra przewalskii (assembly GCA_006410515.1). NCBI lineage: Eukaryota > Metazoa > Chordata > Mammalia > Artiodactyla > Bovidae > Procapra > Procapra przewalskii. Next base: position 2,346,831 of record SJYF01000519.1, on the reverse strand, counting down.
AATTATCCATTTTGATTACCTGGGAAAGGTATTATTTAATTTGTCCAGTGTATCCTTACTATTTTATGCCCAGCCTCTAGCACCCCATTTGAAGGACATGTGCACATCGTGCTCTCCAGTTTCCCCTGGGCTTAGCATCCATTGATGATTCTTACCTGATCCATTCTTTACTACCTATGACTGCAAAATTCTGAGTGTACAACCCTAGTACCCTCTCTGCATTTCCCAGGTAGACCAGGCATCCTAAGCTCCCTTCTTCCCACTGATTCATTGATTTATCAGTTTTTCTACGTGAATTCATGAATCCCTGTTTTTTACCCCAATGTCTTATAATTCATTACTGCAGGGGTCCCCAAACTCCAAGATTTAATGCCTGATGACCTGAGATGGAGCTGATGTAATGATAATACAGGACACAATAAACGTAATGTGTTTGAATCATATTGAAACCATCCCCACTCCTGCCCTCCAATTCATGGAAAGATTGTCTTCCACAAAATTGGCCCCTGGTGCCAAAGAGGTTGGGGACTGCTGCTACTGTATTTAACTATTTTGGTGCTCAGCTCATCCCAGAATTGGCCATTGGGAGCCCCCTGTGAGCTGGTGTTTGTGTTCTTATTACATGCCTCCACCTCTGTTTTGTTCTTGGATTGAGGTTTTGTGTGTGTGTGTGTGTGTGTGTGTGTGTGTGTGTGTGTGTGTGTTACTTCCTTAACTGTCTGGCTTGACAACATGTTCCTCCTGGGCTCATCCTGAAACTGTCCCACCCTAGTCAGCCATCTCTCCTGGGATCTGTGGTTCCTCTTAGAGAAAAATGGCAAGTGAGAGCAAGGTCTGGGCACAGGCAAGCACACACCTTTGCAAGGCCTCCTCCGTGCAGTGCGGAGGGTGTGGGGCCCAGCTGCTTCCTCCTTCGCCTGACTGCTGCAGCCCCCTTCTGAGGTCACAAGTGTGGAACATGCAGCCTACCGTGGCAAGTACTCAAGTCAGCTGGCCTCGGGCACCACTTTCTGCTGCATCTCTTTTTAGCTAAGTCTCTATGCATTAGCTAAGTCTCTATGCATATTTAGACCCAGTAGGGCCTGTGGTTATTTCCATAGGAGGGGGCCTACTGGGTCATGAAAAATCACTTATTCTTTACATATTGAAACATTATTTTGATGGTATGTGAGCACAGGGCTCTGTTATGTTTTACACAGGCTGGACAGTGTATATGTGTGATGTTTTCTAATATGTCTCCTCCAGGTATGTAGGCTCCTAGACGTCGGTGACTGTGCTTCTTTTATTCACCTCCCAGCACCCAGTAGAGTGTCTGGCATGTGCCTGAAATTCTGTAAATGACCACTGAATGTGCACTGGTAGCCAAGTGTAGCTCCCGTATAGGGAGCATGTACAACATGCCAGGGGCTATTCAGAGTGCTTTGCATGAATTAACTTTTTCAGTCCTCACATGGATGCTGCTGTATCTCCCCTGTTTTACAGATGAGGAAGCTGAAGCTCAGGGAGGTTGAGTATCCTGCCCAAGTTCACACATCCAGGAAATGGCAAAGCTAGATTTGATTCCAGTATTCAAGCTCTTAACTAAAATGATATAGGAATGGGTGGATGATGGGTGGGTGGATTAGTAGATGAACTGTGGTAGATGGGTGGGTAGGTGGATGGATGGACGGGTGTGCAGGTGGATGGATGAATGGAGGAGTAGGTGAACATGTGGGTGAGTGGACAGATGGATGGATGGGTGAAGATGAATGTATGGGTGGGTGGGTGAGTGGATGGATGCACAAGTGGAAGAATATATGGCAGGGTGGGCACATGGATGGATAGATGGGCCTGTGGATGAATGGATAGAGGAGTAGATGAATGTGTGGGTGGGTGGATGGATGGAGACAGACATGTGCGTGGATGGATGGATGCATGAGTAGATAAATGGATGTATGGATGGGTGGGTACGTGGATGGATGGATGGATGGATGGGTAGATGAATCAGTCATACATGGTGGCTCACCCATTTCTCCCCTGCTCTCTTTGACCTAGCTTCTTACTAGGAGTGTATCCATGCCCTCCCTTCCTGTTCCCTTGAAACTCACTCCCTTTCATACTGTCTCTTCTGGAACTGCAGCCCCAGATGCACTCACAGTTATAGCTGAGCAACGAGAGAGAGAAAGAGAGAGAGAGGACAGATGGCTAGCATCCTTGGTGTAGACCAAAGGTCACTAAATGTCAACTTAAGGGCCAGATCTGGCACCTGGATGTGTTCTGTTTGACCCACAGAGCACTAAAACAAAGCAAAGCTTAGTATTTAAAAATAGGGGAGTTATGTCAAAGTTTGGCTTCCACCTTCTCATTAAGAAAGACTGGCAGGTTGAAGAATGTGGGCATTCGTATCTGCTGGGTCACCTTGAGGTGGGATGAGAGTTGGCTATCTGTGACATGAGACGCGAGGCTGCCCGTTTGCTGCTGTCTTCACCCATCACTCCTCATCTGTGGTCTCCTTGGCCCCGGAGGATCCGAGTTTACAATCCCTGGCCAGACACTGCCCCTATCAGCTCGTCCAAGGTGAGATTCTCTTTCTTGGCTCAGTATTCCTCTTTGACTCTGTGGAGTGAATTGTCGTCTACAAGCGTGATACTGCCCCGTCGTCCACCCGCACCCCTCCCACTCTGGGTCCTGCTCCATTTCAGTGTGTTTACTTCCGTTCACTTGAGGTCCCAAGGTTGTCAGTTGTCCTGAGTGCAGTTCAGAGTCTGAGGCTGCCGCTCACAGTAGGAATTCCCCAGTCCTCCCTGCCTTGGGTCGCACCCCTGCCCTCTCCACTGTTGGTCATCCTCCTCCAGACCAACGGTCAGCGTGTTGCAGGCACAGGGCCAGCCCGTGTGCTGTCAGAGACACCTGTCTGCTTAATACTTCCAAGTTCATTTGGGCATCCGGAAACTATGAAGCCTTCTGTTGTTCTGTAACCTGGTCCGCCTTTCTCCAGCATTTTCTCAGAAGCATTAGGAGATACCAAGCCCATGCAATTATTCTGTTCCTTTGCCCAGAGAGCCCTGGGAGAGAAGACAGGAGTGTGCTAGGTGGGGATAGGGGACCAGCTCAGTGGCCCACCTTGGCACGTGCTCAGTAACCTGCTGGCTGTTGTTACTGTTTATCATCATGTGATTTCTGGCCATCACCTTATTTATGAGTGTGTTAGAGGGTCTGCTGGACTTAGAGGCAGGAAAGGCACAGTGTGGGTCCCAAGTCTTAATTACTGACTGTATGGCCTTGGGCAAACGCTTTCATCTCTCTGAGCTTCAGTTTCCTCATCCGTGAAATGGAGTTAATAACAGTAACCCCTGCAGTGGCTGCTGGCCAGTGGGTGTTTTTTTCCAAAGAGGTGATTGATTGGTGGTTCAACACCTTCTTCATGGCCTTTGCTGCCCTGCGAGCAACATGAGGGCCCCTATTCACCCCAAAGATGTACATCTAGACAAGGAGATGCTGCTTCGTTGTACGTGCTTGTTCCCAAGTGAACATCAGTGAGAAACGCTGCAGTCTGGAAGCTTCTGTCCTGGCCTCTGGCCCCATAGCAGCCCCTCCACTCATCCTTTCCATCTGCAGGTTGTTAAGAGGATGCAAAGAATAGGTTTCTGCCTGAGTCAGCACAGCTTCTTGTCTGTGAAACAGGGATATGATAGCGCTCAGTCGCTCAGTTGTGTCCAACTCTTTGTGACCCCTGGACTGTAGCCCCCCAGATTCCTCTGTGAGATTCTCCAGGCAAGAATGCTGGAGTGGGTTGCCATTTCCTTCTGCAGGAAATCTTCCCGACCCAGGGATCAAACCCGCTTCTCCTGCGACTCCTGCAAAGAAGGTGGATTCTTTTTACCACTGAGCCACCTGGGAAGCCTGATAGCACTTCCTAGGCACACCCTTTTTGTTAGCCAAAGCTGCATTTGAGAAGCCATCTCTGAGCACTGCCGCTGTGTCTCCTAGGAAGTTTGGCCAGAACTAGGGTGCAGGACTTAACTGCTGTTTTTCAGTCACTAAGTCATGTCCGACTCTGAGACCCTATGAACGCCAAGGTTCCCTGTTTTTCACCGTCTCCCGGAGCTTGCTCAGACTCATGTCCATTGAGTCTGTGATGCCATCCAACCATCTCCTCCTCTGTCGTCCCCTTCTCCTCCTGCCCTCAGTGTTTCCCAGCATCAGAGTCTTTTCCAATGAATCAGTTCTTTGCATCAGGTGGCCAAAGTATCAGAGCTTCAGCATCAGCCTCAGTCCTTCCAATGAATATTCAGGGTTGATTTCCTTCAGGATTGACTGGTTTGATCTCTTTGCTGTCCGAGGGACCCCCAAGCATCTTCTCTAGCACCACAGTTCGAAGGCATCCGTTCTTGGTGCTCAGCTTTCTTTATGTTCCAACTCTCACATCCATGCTGCTGCTGCTGCTGCTACTAAGTCGCTTCAGTCGTGTCTGACTCTGTGCAGCCCCGTAGACGGCAGCCCACCAGGCTCCCCCTGGGATTCTCTAGGCAGGAATACTGGTTTAGAAAACACCCATCTTGAGCTGAATGGGCAGTGTGGCTAGCAGGTGTGATGAGTAGTATATTACACACTTAGAATGCTAAGATCCCTTCTAGCTCTGACAGTCTGAAATTCTTGTGTCTCCTATTACAACAGCCTATAGTAGTATCTTGCCTTGTTTCATTATATGATCATTTTGGTTTAAAGTTGTATAAATTCTGTTCCAACTGCTGTAATTAAAAAAAAAAAAAGATTATATAGGTTCCAAATACTAAAACGGTATATTTTCAGGCAAGACTGGATCCAGAGGCACCCACTCTTCTGCCACTAATTTGGCTGCATCCACCTGTCAGCTCTGATTTCTTCTGCATCTCCTCATGATATTAATATTCAAAGATGGACCCCAGTAGCTCTAAGCTTATGTCTCACCCAGTCAGAGACCCCAAAAGAAAGCAAGTGCCTCTTGCGCAGTAGCTCCAGCATAAGTTCTGAAATGTGGTTTTATTGAGCCTGATCAACCAAGCTTGGGTCGTGTGGCCACTCCCAACCAATCACCGTGGCCAGGGGCATGTGGTAACCCGATCAACTGGGCCTGGTATCCCACCGGCATGAGCGGGGTCAGGCGCCCTGGAACCACAGGGCACATCCAGAGGTTGGACTTGATGACTCCAAAGCAATTTTGAGGCCTCATGTTTGAAGCTTCTGCAGTTCTTCGCTTGTTCACTTCCTCAGCAGCCTCGCCCTGTCATTAAGAACTCGACCACCTAGGTCCAAGTGCTGGCTGCACACTTCCTGGCTGTGTGAACTTGAGCAAGTTATTCAGCCCTCCTGAGCTGCAGTTTTCTCATCTGGAAAATGAGAACAATAACCGTGTCTACCTGGGAGGCAGGCTGTGAATATTAAACCAGTTAATCCTTGAAGGGCGCTTGGAACACGGTTTGGCACGTAGTCAATTCTCTTTGCATGTGCTTGGTGCTGGGATTCCAAGATAAGCCAACCAGACATGCTCCTTGCACGAAAGAAGTGCATGGTCTGGAGGCAGCCTGGGATTCTTTTAATCAACACATACAGATTGAGAATGGAATGTTGTTGTGGCTTAGCCCCTAAATCGTGGCCAACTCTTCATGACCCCATCGACTGTAGCCTGCCAGCATCCTCTGTCCATGGGATTTCCCAGGAAAGAATACTCGAATGGCTTGCCATCTCCTTCTCCAGGGGTTCTTCCAGGGATTGAACCCACGTCTCCTGCTTGGCAGGTAGATTCTTTACCACCAAGTCACCTAGGAAGCAGCATTACGAGAACATGAGGTCAGGAGTAAATTGAGCAGGTGATTATAAGGCACATGGGTAAATGTGAGATGCCAGGAGTGTTAACTTAGTGAGAGTTTCCAGAACTGAAGGATGAGCAGGAGTTGTCTGGGTGAATCGGAAAGTGGGAAGGGTATACCTGGCAGATGGAACAGCAAACACAAAAGCCTGGCGACGAGACAGAATGCGTTGCCTTGAAGAGGCAGAAGTTGAGAGTGGCTAGAAGCTGGCGTGTGAGGTTCGGTGTGAGGGTAGATGGGACGCATCCGTGGTGAGGCCGCATGGGGCGCTGGGTGACAGATTGCCTCCTAGGGTCTTGTGAGCTCTTGTAGGTATCTGGGTTTCAGCTTAAGGGCTGTGCAGGTGCCCTGAAGAAGATTTTATTTTTAGTTTTAAAAATTATTTTATCTTATTTTTAACAGCTTTTTTTGAAATATAATTGATGTGTGATAAACTGTACACATTTTAAGTGTATGATTTGCTAACTTTTGTGATATGTGTACACGAATGAAGCCATTGCCACCATCAATAATGAACATCTCCATCACCCCCAAAAGTTTCCTTGTGTCTCTTTGTAACACCCTCCCTACTGCTACTGCCAGCAGCTCCAGCCCCAGTCAACTGCTAATCTGCTTCCTGTCGCCGTAAATGACTTTGTTTAATTTTCTTTTTACCTGTTTCTGACTGCGCTGGGTCTTAGTTGCCGCATGCGGGCTTCCTCCTTTTGCGGCGAGTGTGGGCTACTGTCCAGCCGCAGCATGCGGGCTTCTCACTGTGGCGGCTGTTCTTGGTGTGGAGGACAGGCTCTGGGGCACGTGGGCTTTGACAGCTGCAACTAGTGGACTCCAGGGCGTGGGCTCAGTAGCTGTGCTACGCAAGCTTAGTTTCCTGGAGGCATGATAAACCTTTCTGTGCCCAGTGTTGAACCTGCATCCCCTGCGGGTAGGCATCCTCTTTACCACTGGAGCACCAGGGAGTTCCACCACAGATTATTCGCTTACATTTTCTAGATGCTCATCTAAACAGAATCCTATAATTTGTACTCTTTTTTTGGGGGGGGGGGCTGGTTTCATTCACTAAACATAATTATTTTAAGATTCCTCCATGTGTAGCCTATATTAATACTTCATGTCCTTTTATTACAATGGAATAGTATTTCATTGTAGGGAATATACCATACTTTTTAAATCTGTGCACCTACAGACAGGCAGTTCCTAAGTCTGTTCCTCCTTGGGAATATGACAAAGAATGCGGTCATGACCTTTCATGTAAAAGTCTGGCTGTGGACATATATATTTTCATCTCTCCTGCACGGGTACTTAAGAGTGGAATGGCTAAGTCATGTCACAGGTAGTCGGCAGCCTTGTAAGAGACTGCTGAACTATTATCCAAAGTGGTGGCGCCTTCTTATGCCCCCCGCCAGTTTATGCGGGCCCAGCTGCACCCCACTGGCAGCAGCACTTGATGCTGGGAGGCTTCTGCTCTCGTTGTTCTAATACTTGAATAGCGGTGCTCACTGTGGTTTTAATTGGCATAATTGGCATTTCCCTTATGAAGGGAAAGGCTACCCACTCCAGTGTTCTAGCCTAGAGAACTCCATGGACCATATAGCATGGGGTCGCAGAGTCAGACCCGACTGAGCAACTTTCACTTTCACTTTCATGACTAATGGGGCTTCCCAGGTGGCCAGTGATAACCCACCTGCCAATGTAGGAGACATAAAAGACGCAGCTTCCATCTCTGGGTTGGGGAGATGCCCTGGAGGAAGGAATGGCAACCCACTCCAGTATTCTTGCCTGGAGAATCCTATGGGCAGAGGAACCTGGTGGGCTACAGTCCATAGGGTTGGTTGCAAAGAGTCAGACATGACTGAAGCGACTTAGCTTGCATGCATGGCTAATGATGTTGAGCATCTTTTCACGTATTTATTTGCCAAATATATATCTTTTTTGGTAAAGTGTCCGTTTAAATCTTTCTCCTATTTTGTATGGGGGTTGTTTATTTTCTTATTATTTAGTTTTGAGAGTTCTTTATATCTTCCAGATACATGTGCTTGATCCAGTATATGATTTGCAAATATTTTCTCTGAGTCTGTGGCTTGAGTTTTCATTTTCTTAGCAGTATCTTTCAAAGAGCAGAAGTGAGAACTTCTGATGAGGTCCAAGTATCAAAATAAACTCATTCTCTTATGGGTGGTGCTTTAGGTTGTGTGGCTGAGAAATATTCCCCTAGATCTTTGCCTAAGATTGTGGAATTTTTCTCCTGTTTCTGTCCCTTGTTCTACCAGTTGTTAAGAGAGGGTGTTGAAATCTGACTATGATTGTGAATTTATTTCTCCTTGTATTTGCATTAGGTTTTTTTTAGTGTATTGTAAGCTCTCTTATCTCATCTTATTTTAAATGTTTAAACACTTAGAATTGCTATGTCCTCTTGAGGTATGACTCCCTTATCTTTGCAAAATAACCTTCTGTATCCCGGCTGATGTTCTTGGCTCTAAAATCTACTTTGTTATCAATTCAGCCGCTTTGGCATTTGAGTAGTGTTAGCTAGGTGTATCTTTTTCCATCCTTTTACTTTTAACATATTAGTGTTTTTATATTGAAGTGCATTTTTTGTAAGCACCTTAGAGTTGTTTTTTAATCCAGTTTGACAATCTCTGCCATTTAATTGGGGGACCGTAGACCACCTATATTTACTGAGGTCATAGATACAGGTAAGGTTAAATCTCTCGTCTTGTTGTTTGTCCCTTCTGTTCTTTGTGTTCTTTTTCCCTCTTTTTTCTGCATCCATTGGAGTGATTGAGTATCTGTATGATTCTACTTAATTTCCTTTTTTGTTTTACTAATGCTAATTTTTTTGTTGTTATTTTACTGGTGTCTTTAGTATTTATGGGATAGATCTTTAACTTATCACAGTCTGTCTTCATACTTCACGTAGACTATGCCTTATAACAGTATACTTCCATTTCTTCCCCTCTGGACCTTTGTACTATTATTGTCAAACATTTTACTTTTGAGTATACAGTTGACTCTTGAACATCACAGGTTTGAACTTTGCGGGTCCTCTTATAAGTGGATTTTTTTCAATAAGTATGCACCACAGTATTACACGATTCTTGGTTGATTGGTTGAGTCTGTGGATGAGGAACTGTGGATATGGAAGGCCAACTATAAGATTATATATGGACTTTTTATTTCACAGGGTCAGCACCCTTAGCCCTCACAGTTTTCAAGGGTGGAATGTATTATAAACACCACCCTGCTTTATTATTTTCATTTAAACAGTCAATATCTTTTTAAGGGGTTTAAGCCTACACATTTGCCTATGTGGTTTCCGTTTCCAGTACTTTTCATTCCTTATAAGAATCTGTAGTCCCTTCTGTCTGAAAGACTTCTTCTAACATTTCTTATAGTTTGACTGCTGGTAATGAATTCTTTCAGAGTTTGTGTATCTGAAAGTGTCTGTTTGCCTTTGTTTTTGAAAGCTATTTCTGCTGGTAGATTTGCAGTTCTTTTCTTTCAATATTTTAAAGATGTTGTCCCACTCTCTTCTCACTTGCATTCTCTCCAGTGAGAAGTCTGTTGTCGTTATCTTTGTTTCACTGTATATTATGCATCTATTTTTTTATGGCTACTTTAAAGATTTTTCTCTTTATCACATGTTTTGAGAAACTTGATTTTGTTTTCTTTATGTGGCTTGTGCTTGGGATCCCTTAGGTTAGGCTTCCGAGTGTGTGTGATTATAGTTTTCATCAAATATTATAAATTTTTCAGCCATTATTTCTTCAAATATGTTGTCGCATCCCACCCCTTTCTCCTCTCCTTTGAGGGGTTTAGTTGCACAAATATTAGGCCACTTAAAGTTGTCTCGCAGCTTACTGGTGCTCTGTTCTGTTCTGTTTTTCTCTTCTCTCTTCTCTCTTCTCATTGTGTTTCCTCTCAGTTTCCATTGCTGTCTTCAAGTTCATTCATCTTTCCTTTCACACTCTCTAATCTGCTGTTGGTCTCATCCAGTGTGTTTTTCTTTTCACACATTGTAGTTTTCATCTCTGGAAGTTAAGCCTGTCTCTTTTTTAATATCTTCTTTATCTCTGCTTATCTTCCTAAACACATGGAATCCAGTTATGATAACTGTTACTGCAACCCTATCTGTTCATTCTAACACCTGGGTCTGGCCTGGGCCAGACTGCTTTCCCTTTACTTTGGATTACTTTGCCTTCTCATCATGTTTACAGTTTCCAGCTTCTTTGCATACCTGATGCTTTCTCGCTAGGTTCCAGATACGGTGCATGATGTTTTTGTTTCCTCTCAATATCTTTAAGCTCCATCAGAGATGCAGTTAGGCTACTCGGAAGCAGCTTTGAGGAGAACAGTAGATCCTTTTGAGTCTTGCTTTGAGTATTTGTTTTATGCAACCAGAGCAGTGCTCAGTTTGGAGCTAAGTATTGCCCTGCGTACTTGACTTGGTGTCCCATGAATCCTGAGGGTTCTGCCGGTCCGGCTGATGGCTACAGACACTTTCCAGCCCTGCCTGAGTGTCAGGAGTTGTTCTCCGTAGCCCTTTCGGGCGGTTCTTGCCTTGGCCCTAAGTAGTGTCCTCACACACAGGTCAGATTGATACTCAGCTGCATACTGCAGGGTGCCCTCTGCCATCTCCAGACCTCTGCACCTCCTCTTGTCTCTCCAGTGTTCTGTCCTGGATCCTCAGCTCCATCTCCTCCACTCAAGGAGTCCACTAGTTTCTACCAGGCTTCCCCCATGATCTGGAAACTTCTCAAGGCAGTAAGCTGGGGCAGTCACTGGGCTTACCTCTTATTTCTCATCTTTTGGTTTCTGCTGTCTGTCATTGTTTGATGTAAAGTGGCAGACCAATTATTCTTTTGCGTATTTTGCCCACTTTTTGTTCTTTGCAGCCACAAGAGTAACTGGTCTCTGTTACTGCATATTGACTGGAAGTGAAAGTCCCCTGAGCAGTTTAAATCAGCATCCTGTATCCTGTATCAAACATAGACTGGTGATTTGTTTCTTACATGATAGTATACATGTTTCAATGCCATTCTCCCAAATCATTCCACCCTCTCCCTCTCCCTCAGAGTCCAAAAGTCCGTTCTATACCTCTGTGTCTCTTTTGCTGTCTCGCATACAGGCTCATCATTACCATCTTTCTAAACTCCGTATGTATGTGTCAGTATACTGTCTTGGTGTTTTTCTTTCTGGCTTACTTCACTCTGTATAATTGGCTCCAGTTTCATCCATCTCATTAGAACTGATTCAAATTTATCCTTTTGAATGGCTGAGGAATACTCCATTGTGTATATGTGCCACAGCTTTCTTATCCACTGTTCTATACTGGAATTAGCTTTCTGAATCGCTGCACTGAGAGATGTCAGGGAAAACCTGAGTTTCCAGCCTCTCTTGGCAAGTTAGGAGCTCGGGCAGCTGTGGGTTAAGTCACAGCCACCCTGTGACTCTCACAGCTCTCGCCACCCCCATCGCCCCCGCAGAGGGGAGCCAGCGAGAGCTCACCACATCCTGTGGATGGACACTCGCCTGGGGATCCTGAGGGTGGTGGAAGGCCCTGTGCTCTGTCCCACAGGGCCTGCCCCCTCTAGTTTCTACTCAAGGGTCCCCAAAACCACGCTGAAGAGGCCGTCTCCCTTTCCTCTGTGACAGCCTTGAGCTGAGTAGCATGCTGTTGTGGCTCCCTGACACCCAGCTCAGACTTCTGAGCCCTGGCTGCCCCTGTGATGGGGCTGCCCCAGTGGAGCTGCCGCTCGAGGCAGTACTCTGAAACTCGGTCCGAGAAAGAGTGGAGCAGCCTGCCTGTTGGCAGAGGCCAGAGCCGCACACACGAGGCATGGCACACTCCCGGGGATTCAGGGGATTCCCGTGGTGCCGTGGGGGCTCAAAGGGGAGGTACTTGGGGGAAAGAGTACCTCCTGGGTGGTCAGGCTGGCCAGACATGGGGTCGTGGTGTGTAAGGCAGTCCTATGCTTCTCTTCCTTGGAGGGGAAACAGGCCATCCCTCTGGAGGCAGGAGGGTGACCCAGATGGCCTGGGTTGGACTCTCTCAGCCTTCAAAACCCGTGATTGGAGGCTCCCAAATGGATGTGCTCTGTCTTTTTTTAATGTCACTGTGCCCCCAAAAGATATGTTTCCTCAAGGCCACAAAGAGAAGGTCCTGGGCTCTGTTTCACATTAGAGAGGTTGTTCTGTTGGTTGGGGTTGGGGACAAGCTTTGTGCATCTGTGAGAGGCCATGGAAAGGGCACTTCTTGAGTGGGAGAGGGGGGCTGGTAATGTCTCCCTGGCTAAGTTGTGTGGGAGCCCAGCAAGGTCACCTGGGGTATGGGTCTGTGGCTGACATAAAAACCGTGGAAGCCAGGGTCTCACACGCGGCCACCACCACCAGGCAACAGGGTGCTGGCCGTAATTCAGTCACATGGCCTCATTTGCCTTGAGCATCAAGAAGGAGCATTTTGATTGCAGGTAACAGAATATATGGGGCTTCCCTGGTAGCTCAGTGGTAAAGAACCTGCTTGCCAGTGCAGGAGATGCAGAAGCAGAGGGTCTGATTCCTGGGTCAGGAAGATGCCCCTAGGGTATGGCAACCCACTCCAGTATTCTTGCCTGGGAAATCCCATGGACAGAGGAGCCTGGCAGGCTACAGTCCATGGGGTCACAAAGAGTCAGACACAACTTAGCAACTAAACAATAGAATATATAACTGAGAGTACTGAAGTGAAAAGTGCCTGATAGTGGAAGCTCTCCTGAGCCACTAGGAGCCAGGCGCCATATGGCTTGGGCCACGGGTCCCCCTCGGCCTCGGCACATCCTTGTCTTCTACCATGTTCGTTTCATCCCGAGTCTCTGGGAAGCCAGTCAGTAGTCACACAAAGACACTGCTCCCTGCACTGGACTGCCCGTATTTCCCCAGGAGCCCCCAGCCCCCAGCAAGGCCAGGCTCCGGGGCAGTGCTGAGCCCCTCAGGCCAGCCAGCACGGGGAGAGGGGGCACAGGAGAGCCGGTCAGGGGAGCAGCGGCGGCAGGCTGACTGGACTGTCACAGCACAAGTGCCTAGTGACACTGCGGGCACCAAGCCAGGACCTCAGTGGCCAGACCTTTGGAGGACCTTGTCACCTGAGCCACCTACAAGGGGCCTGGCAGAGCTGGCCCACCATCTTAAGAGGTGAAAAGAGAAGCCCAGGAGACAGACAGGGACACCTCTGAGTCAGATGGCCCTCTGTGGCAGGGCCCTCAAGGCCAGGCCCTACGGCTCACACAGGACTCGTTCCACGGTCAGCTCTGTCTCAGAAGTCATCAAAAACATTGGGATGCTCCTGCCATGTCCTGGGCCTTGGGGTGACCAGGGTGAAGGGGTGAGGTCCCTCTTCCCATGGGGCCTCAGAATAATGACAGCTGGGGGGTGGGGGGGACGCTGTTGAAGCCAGGAAATGTTAGTGCTTACAGGGTGCACAGAGGATGCTGACCCCATGGACGGCAAACTCAAATGTCCCCAGGGCAAGACTGGTGCCAGGCTGCGTGAAGGTGGGGGGGAGGGGGGAAACAGTGAGGAGCGCTGGGGACTGCGGTGTCTCTAAGGGAACGTAGGTCTCCTTGTGGGAAGCTGAGATCCAGGAGCCAGGTGTTCCCGTTTTTAAGAAAATCCAGAAATCTGCACTTTTATATGTAAGCTTCCTAATTAAAATCTTTATGTATTTATTTATCTCTTGGCTGTGCTGGGGCTTCACTGCGGCCTGTGGGTGTTCCCTAGTTGCGGCGAGCAGGGGCTACTCTCTAGTTGTGGTCCGTGGGCTTCTCAGGACCGTGACTTCTCTTGTTTCGGAGCACGGGCTCTGAAGCTCAGCTCGGTAGTTGCAGTGCGTGGGCTGAGTTGCCCTGCGAAAGGTGAGATCTTCCTGCATTACGGGATTGACCCCATGTCCCCTGCATCACAAGATGGATTTTCAACCACTGGACCACCAGGGAAGCCCTAAGTTTGCTGATTTTTAAAACTCTCCACGCCAACAACAAGTCGTCTCCGGACTGGTTGCAGCCTTTGGCCACTGCCCCACTGCTCAGTGATGGTTGGATGGCATCGCTGATATAATGGACGTGAGTTTGAGCAAAGTGGGTGATAGGGAAGGACAGGGAACCCTGGTATGCTGAGTGCATGCGGTCGCAGAGTGGGACACAACTGAGACACTGGACAACAACCCTGCTCGTGGAGTGAGCACGAGAAGGACAGGGCTTTCCTGAGGCTACACAGCAAGATAGTGGCTGAGCCAGGTCTTGAACCTGTCTCCTGATCCAAGTGGGAGATCCAAGTAGGCCTGCTTCACATTAACTTCAGCGACCCTCCTCTCTACTGAATGTGGTACAATATTTCAGCTTTGGGCACAAACCACTTAGGGTGAGAAATATAGCCTTCCTGAAACTTCTGTTAGAAACAAATTGGGAAATAGCAAGCCACGTTAAATCTTCTGGTACCTTCCAAAGAGTATTCTGCAGTTTTAATCCTGAAGTTGTATTTCACATGGAGCCACTTTGACTTCTTCTTGCCAGAATAGAGGGGGCCTGGTACTCTTCTTTAAGGAGATAGAGCCTGTTTTCCGTGGGGTACGTGAAGCCCCAAGTTCTCCTCTGGGAGCAGTAGTAGAGGCCATTCTGCCCGGTCCACATCAGCCCCCTGGCAGCGACCTTCTCTCCCCAAGCCCGGGCCTCCAGGAGCCTGTCCCCATTAGCAGGAGCTTGGGCATCACCGATGAGATGGGAGTCAGACGTCTGTGTACTGGATTTGAATCCTGGCTTTGCCACTTACTAGTTATGTGACCTTGAACAAGTCCCATCACCTCAGTGAGCTCAGGAGTCCTCTTCTGTAAAACAGGTAAACGGTATTTACACACAGTTATAGAGTAACTCCGTTCCTACCTAGGGCTTCCTTGGTGGCTCGCTTGGAAAGAATCCACCTGGAATGTCGGAGATGCAGGAAGCGTGGGTTTGAACCCTGGGTCAGGCAGATCCCCTGGAGAAGGAAATGGCAACCCTCTCCAGTATTCCTGCCTGGGAAACCCCACGGACAGAGGAACCTGGTGGGCTACAGTCCACGGGGTTGCAAAGAATTGGGTGGGACTGAGCAATTGAGCATGCACATCCCTACCTAATTGCTATAGGTAGGAAAGATGGGCTTCTCACTTGGCTATTGACAGTAATGTTAATCACAGAAAATAAACGTGGAGTTTACCTGAATTAGAAACAGAAATTTGGGGGCAACAACAGATTTGGCAAATACTTTCCCCTTCTCATTTATACTTAGGTTAATTTGTTGAATTTTAACAAATATTTATATAGCATTTACTAAGTGGTAAACTCTCCGCTAAGCACTTTCCAAATATTGACTCATTTAATGGTTGGAACCACTCTCTGAGGCAGATACTACTTTAAAGATTTCCAGGGGAGAAAACTGAGACACCAAGAGCAAGTAAGCCGCTCCCGGATGTGCAGCTGGTGGGCGGCGGGCTGGGCTGCAGAGCTGGCCCGTGCGGGGTGGGGTCTGTGTACACCACTGCGAGCTGCCCCTTCCCTGCTGCGTTACTGCTGAGACACAGTCTCCAGCTTGCAATTGGCCAACTCAGGGGAAGAAACTGTTCTCCCTCTACCTGTGGAAGCAGATGGAAGACTTGCCTCCGGAGACTAAATTCCTTCTCCAGGTGGCTCAGTGGTAGAGAACCTGCCTGCCAGTGCAGAGGACGTGGGTTTGATCCTTGGGTCAGGAACATTCCATGCGAAGGAAGGGGCAATCCACTCCTGTAGTCTTGCCTGGGAAATCCCCTGGACAGAGGAGCTTGGCGGGCTCCCCAGTCCATGGGCCTGCAAAGAGTCAGACACGACTTAATGACCGAGCACGCATTAGGAGGCAAAAGACGTGGGATCAAATCCCTGCTCTGCCTCCTGCCCAGCTGTGTGACAGCAAGCAAAGGACTCCCCCCACTCTGCGCCTCGCTTTCCTCCTCTCTAGACTGGGCTGGTATCACCACCTTCCTCTCAGTTGGAAGGAAGTGGAGTCAGCCATCCATGTGAATGTGCTTTATAAAGTCTTCAGTGCAGTATTTGTGTTCGAGGAAGCTAAGTAGTCAGGATCATGAAGCTGGTCTTCACTGCGGTATCCAGCCCTGAAGTACTGCCCTCCTTTGTCTGTGAGGATCCTGTGAGGTGCATGACTGCATGTGCGCACGCTCAGTCTTTCAGTCGTGCCTGACTCTTTGCGGGCACATGGACTGCAGCCCGCCAGGCTCCCCTGTCCATGGGATTTGCTAGGCAAGCATACTGGAGTGGATTGCCTTTTCCATCTCCGTGAGATCCTCCTGACCCAAGATTCTGTACCACTGCGCTACCTGGGAAATCCCATTTTCACACTTTTTGTTGGGAAGCCCAGATCCTTTGAAACCAGTAGGCAAAGAGCAGTGCCCAGCACCTGCCAGGGCAAGTGGCGTTCTTTCCGGGGGGTGTGGTGTGTCCCTCAGGCCTGTCCTCTGGCCCTGGTTGGACTCTTTGCTCTGGGATTCGGGCGTGTTGACAGTCGGTGCAGAGAGGCTCAGCACTCCCTCAATGCGCAGCATCGATGCCCATGTAGGTCATAAGAGGATTTCTGCCTTTGTGTTGCTTGGCAATATTTTGTTTGAATGAATTTATGCCAGGGATTAATATAGTTTGTGAGCTGAACTGCTTACTTGGCAGGAAGGCGGAAATGAACAGGGTTTTATGAAACCTGATGTAGAAACAGTTTCTAGAATGAGGGTGTATAGATGAAGCTTAGGGGCACAGGTGGGCCCCAGAGGGAAGTGTCCGTGGTTTTCATCCATGCTGGGCCGTGTCCCCGCCGTGGGACTCTGCATCTGCAGCCAAAGGTGCAGAGTCCCACTGACTCACATCTCTTCTCAGAATAACCATCGCAGGCCACACATGCTCCACAAATGAAGGGTCCGTCCTGGGGGAGTGGGCTGCATGCCCCCAGCACCCGAAGGGCCTGGGCCACGGGATCTCACGCGTCACAGGCCCCACGTTCCTTTTGAAATTCGTCTACTGACTACACTTGATTTGTAACCTCCCAAATCAGTACTCAACGGTGCTTTTGCAGCCATTGGCAGAAAGGTGAGGCGTGGGCAAGATTGTGAGCTGCGCGGCGCGTGAGTTCGCAGCTGGAGCCCAGCGGGCCGGCGTCGCTCCGCTCTCGTGCTGCGACTGTCGCGCCAACCAGTGCGCTTCCTTGTGGCCTACTTGTGGCCACGCTTTTCACGCTTTTGCACTTTTTCTTGGTGATTTCGTTGGTTTAAATGGCCCCCAAGCTCAGTGTGTGTTTAAGCCAGGAAGGCTGTGCTGGGTCTTATGGAGAAAATACATATGTCGGTCAGGCTTTGTTCAGATGTGAGTTATAGTGCTGTGGGCTATGAGTCCAATGTTGATTAATCAACAGGAGGTACTAATAAGATGCGTATGTAGAAACGTGCATAAATCAAGATCATGTGTGGATCAGCTGATGAAAATGTCAGCTGAAGCTCGCAGGACCCCGTTCCTGTATTTCCCCCTGGAGCAGTGGCTCACTCTTCACTCATTCAGCATTTGTAGAGATTTTATAGGACATAACCACCACTGGCGGCAAGGATCAACTGTCTATCAGTAGTTATTGTCCTTATGACAGTTTTTATTCTTCAGAAGGGAGTCAAGAAAGAGATTGGACTTGCAGTTCTCCCAACTTGACAACAGTTGTGAGGGTCAAATGTGATAAAGGCTGTGAAAGGTGGTTGTGAACTATAAAGTCTGCACGTAGGCACTGTAAATGGCATGACTTGATCGCACAGCCATCCTTCTCGGGGTAGCCCTCCTGCACTGAGAACTCTGAGGAGGTCCTGCCTTCATCCACAGGGCTGAGACGGAGCTCCAGGGCCTTAAGAAATCACACTGAAAGGTGATGGGATATACCAGTGGACCTCACAGTCACTACTTCCTACATATTATTAGCCAGAGTCCCTCGGAGACCAAGGAGATCAAATTGGTCAGTCCTAAATGAAATCACCTCTGAATGTTTTTTGGAAGGACTGATGCTGAAGCTCCAACACTTTGGCCACCTGATGCAAAGAACTGACTTGCTGGAGAAGACTCTCTGATGCTGGGAAAGATTGAAGACAAGAGGAGAAGGGAGTGGCAGAGGATGAGATGGCTGGATGGCATCACTGGCTCAGTGGACTTGAATTTGAGAAAACTCAGAGAGATAGTGGAGGACAGAGGAGCCTGGTATGCTGCAGTCCAAGGGGTCACAAAGAGTCAGACACAACTGAGTGACTGAGCATAGCTCATGTCTAAGAAAAACCAAGTCTGACTGAAGGATGCTGTTGCTACTGGCAGTGTGGGTCATGCTTGGGAAGACTTTGGTCTCCGATAGGTCTTGGGGCAGGGGAGGGAGGTGGGTCACAGGATGCTGAGATAGCAGGATTCATTTGACTAACAACCCCTCACCCATTTTACAC
This sequence comes from Procapra przewalskii, assembly GCA_006410515.1. Taxonomy (NCBI): domain Eukaryota; kingdom Metazoa; phylum Chordata; class Mammalia; order Artiodactyla; family Bovidae; genus Procapra; species Procapra przewalskii. Next base: position 2,328,501 of record SJYF01000519.1, on the reverse strand, counting down.
AGAAAAATGAGAGGGCCAGCATAGGGAGTGAATTCATCCAAAGTGAAAGTGAAAGTCTCTCAGTCGTGTCTGACTCTCTGCGACTCCATGGACTATAGAGTCCATGGAATTCTCCAGGATTCTGATACTGGAGTGGGTAGCCTTTCCCTTCTCCAGGGGATCTTCCCAACCGAGGGATCAAACCCAGGCCTCTCACATCGCAGGCGTCTTCTTTACCAGCTGAGCCACCAGAGAAGCCCAAATTCATCCAAGGTCACAGACTAAAACCAAACGAGAACTTGAGATTCTGGGCTCCCTGGGCAGTGTCACTCACTTTTGCCTCCAAGTCTTACTGGTGAGATGGGGACAGGGAAAGGGTCGTTGTCTCTACCAGTCTGTCGCGGTATCTGAAATTGCACCGTAAGTTTCTTTGTCTTACAGAAATTTCTGCTATTTCTCTAACAATGGATACCATTGGATGGGTGAAGTGGGGAGGGAGAGTGTAAGCCATCAGCCACAGAATTAATTCATTAACGTCTCCATCCATCCCCTCCTCTCCCATCTATCCACTTTTCCGTCTCTTCAGCCGTTCCAGCCAGCCACCCACTGAACTTTCTACCCATCCACGCATCTACCCATCCATCCACCATCCACCATCCACCCATCCATCCTCTGACCACATTCTCACTGAATAGCAGTTCTGTGCCTGGCTGTGGGGTAGAGAGATGAATACAGCTCAGGTCCAGCCGCTTCAGGGCCGCAGTACCCTGGAGGCAACAGGTCTATGAGGGCACATTTCCCCTCCCTGGCGAGGACCACACTCGGAGATCTTCACAGCCTGGCTGCACAAGGAAGAGATGGCCCAACAAAAAGTGCCTGAGCTCGTCATCCCGGCCCTTGCTGTTCACTGGCTGTGTGCGCCTGGGGAAGGCCCTGCCCTCTGGAGTTAGTGTTCGCATCTGTGATGCGGGCAGGTTGGACTGGATGAAAGTTGCCCAGACTCCAGGCATTCACATGCCCCTTCCTCACCTGTACACGAGGTCACCTGTCCTGAAAAGTAGTTTGTCTTTTTATTCAAACGAACTCACTTTTTCAAAAAACCAGAATGAAACCTTGCTGTTTTTTAGTTGCTAAGTCATGTCCAGTTCTTTGCAGCCCATGGACTGTAGCACACCAGGCTTCCCTGTCCTTCGCTTTCTCCTGGAGTTTGCTCAAACTCATGTCCGTTGAGTCAGCAATGCTACCTAACTATCTCATCCTCTGTTGCCCCCTTCTCCTCAGGCCCTTAATCTTTCCCAGCATCAGGTACTCATTGGAACAGACCCTGATGCTGGCAAAGGAAACTTTATTGCCTACCATAAATGGGAAAAAATGATAACAGCTGTTATAAATAGAAAGTAACCATAAAAATACTTTAAAAAGAAGGCGGCAGCAAACTGCTGGTTAGATTCGGGGTGGACATTGCTTCCCACTGGTGGAGGGCTGCAGGTCTGGTTAGGAAAGAGCTTAGAGGGAGGTTGGGCAGGTGTTAGGGGTGAGACAGGACTACGCGGAGACCACATACAGACTAGTTTCCCCGCAGTGTGCCTGGACAGCACAGGATGGTGGTGGAGAAGGGTCACCCCTGAAGGGTCCGTGGGTGTGGGCATCACTCCTCACAGAGGCATTTCCCTGACCTCTCTCTCCTGTGGCCTCTGAATGTGCCCCGGGCCTGCTCCCCTCCCCAGGCACTCACACCTCCTCTGCAAGCCTCCCAGAAGCCAGGGGTCAGGAAGCCGTGAGCCGGATTCTGTAACTCAAGCCAGCGGGTATCTGCTTCAAATCCTGATGCAGGAGAGAAACCAATATGGAAATCTGAAGCCGTGCCGTCCGCGAGCTCAGTGGCGTCAGGGGCTGCTTGTCACTCGGAGAGGACCCTGGCCCATTCTAATCTTACCTGCGGCCACCAGACTCCTCCACCCCGTCTTCTCCAGCCCCGCCCTCCCTTGACCCAGGGCTCCCAAAGCCCATGACCACCCCCAGGGTGAAGCCTTCCTGAATCTCCATGTGGCATTAGCAGGTCTGATCCGAGAAAAATGGCTCTTCGCTACTCTAAGGCCTGAAGAGTGCCCACTCTTCTCACCCCTGGAAGACAGGCAGTCTGGGGGAGCCAGGAGACCCAGGTTTGGGGTGTGCTGTGCTCCGACGGCTCCCTATGCTGCCTCGTCTCTGAAATCCAGAGGGCTGTGGTGCCTCCTGCAGCCCCGGAATTCAAGGGTATTATTTACTTGAAAAAATGCTCTGTTTTGGATTCAGATTTCAGAAGGATATTTGAAATGCTGAACCTGCTGCCAGCTCTGCTGAAGACACAGGAAAGCCCACTTTTTCCTCTGGCCTTGGCTCCTACCTGGGGCTGCAGGAGCGGTCATCTTCATACCACCCAGCCCCCACCACCCAGGCCCGAACAGCCAAGCCAGAAAAACACAGAAGGGGAAGAAATGTTAAAAAAAAAAAAAAAAAAAAGTCTGGGTTTTGTCTTAGAAAGTGCTTTTTTCTCTCTAGTTAATAATTATGTTCTCTCATGCAGGCCTTATCACTCACTCACTCATTCCTTCATTCCAGCAGACTGGTGTTTGACTGACAGGCGCCTGTAGGTGCTCGTGTCCCTCTTGGTACACACCCCTTGTAAAATATTTTAAACATCACCCCTGTACTCAAACATATTTATTGAAGACACACTGTGTGTTTCAGGCACTGAGCTCGTCAAGCCCTGGAACACATTGGTGTCCAGACGTGGTCACTCTCTCGAGAGCTTACGGTCCTCTGCTGGAGGAGATACACCCATGGTTGCAGGGCAAGACTGGCTGTGGCAGAGACCCAGGCACAGCACCTGCCATGGGAGCTGGAGGAGGGCGCCCTCCCGTCTTGGCCAGAAATTACAGACGTTTTGGAGCAATTATCCAGAGGGTGAAATTCCACACCTCAGACTCTTATTTAATACCCTTATTGACAGAGCAGGAGGGTGCGTGAGAGCTCTTTGAGGCCAGCATTCCCAAAGTGGGTTCTGAGAAATGCTAGTTTTGTGGGTGTTAATCGGCATTCACAATAATCAGCATGCCCTTGTGGCATACTTGGGGGTGGCCTGCTGTGGGCCCCAAAAGTCTAGATTTGTAGGCAGTACGATCACTCTGCTTTTTCCTCCCCTCCCTTGGAAAAGTGTCCTGTTTATACTTCATCTAGTCTCATCCTCCTTCCAGCTCGAATAGGGTCAATTCCACAGGCACAGTTGGAGCGGGTAAATAACCCAACATTATATCAGGAAAGGGCTTCTCTGGTGGCTCAGCAGTAAAGAATCCACCTGCCAATGCAATCCCAGGATCTGGAAGATCCCCTGGAGAAGGAAATGGCATGGGAAATCCCATGGACAGGAGCCTGGCGGGTTACAGTTCATGAGGTCGTGGAAGAGTCGGACACCACATAGTGACTGAACAACAGCAAATAGACATTGCTCCCTTAAAAAAGTCTGAAAGTCAAGTTAGTTTGGTAAATGCTGTGTCAGGCAAAACCACGTCAGTCAGTTTCTATGCTGCTGCTGCTAAGTCACTTCAGCCATGTCCGACTCTGTGCAACCCCACAGACGGCAGCCACCAGGCTCCCCCGTCCCTGGGATTCTCCAGGCAAGAACACTGGAGTGGGTTGCAGTGCTTATCATAGCCTCACTTGTTCATCACTTTGTGAAATATACGAGGGTGGGAGGGGCTGAGGTGTGAACTGCGATCCTCTGTTCTAGGGAGCGTCCGAAAAGGCTAGTGCTTCCCTAGAGTTTATTCGGGGGATCCTAATCTAGTCCAAGCCCTTGGTCACAGATAAGGAAACTGAGGCCCGTTTCACAAACAGCCCAGAAAATGGCTGTTGTTCGCTCGCTAAGTTGTATCCAACTCTGCAACCCCATGGATTATAGAACACCAGACTCCTCTATCCTCCACAGTCTTCTGGAGTTTGCTCAAACTCATGTCCGTTAAGTCAGTGATGCCATTCAATCATCTCATCCTCTGTTACCCTCTTCTCCTCCAGTCTTATCTTTCCCAGCATCAGGGTCTTTTCTGATGAGTCAGTTCTTTGCATCAGGTGGCCAAAGTACTGGGGCTTCAGCATCAGTCCTTCCAATGAATATTTAGGACTGATTTCCTTTAGGATGGACTGGTTGGATCTCCTTGCAGTCCAAGAGACTCCCAAGAGTCTTCTCTAGCACCACAGTTGGAAAGCATCCATCCCTCGGCGCTTTCCTTCTTTGCAGTCCAGCTCTCACATCCGTGCATGACCACTGGAAAGACCTGGCTCTCGGCCAACATCTCACAGGGAGCAGGGGGCCCAGCTGGGAGCAGAATCCAGGGCTCCTCCCCTGCCTGCAGGCTGTTTAGGGCGTGTGGTTTGGGCTTTGGCTGCTGGTGCCCTGTGAAAAGCATGAAATCCACATGGGCTGAAGCAATCCTGGGGAGATTCCTGGAAGAGGCAGGATGTGTATTAGAGAGTCTGAGGCCCCTGCGAGCCAACGCTTTGTGACTTTATTGGCCATACAGTGGTGGCACTGAGAACCAGGTATGCACTAGAACCTCGTTGATGCCCAATCTGCTGAAAAGGGACTTTAGGATGGGGGTGGCCTCTCACCTGAGGAGATACCAATCTCCCTGAGCTCACAAAGACAGGGAAGCGCTTGGAAGTGTGTTTTCCAGGTTCCTTCTTCCAGGAAGCCCTCCCCACCCCGACTGCTGCCTCTAAATCAAAATGATACCCGCACCCTGAGTTCTCATTACGGATGTTCTGTAGTATTGCGTTGCCCGTCATCTTTCTTGTGAGTTCTGTTCTTAGCCACTGTGAGATCCCCACTAGTTGGTGAGCAGTTGGAGAGCAGAGCTATTGGCCCATTCTTCTTCGTCACTGTTAATGCTTATGAAGAACTGACCATGTGCCAGGCACACGTGTGCCAGCCCTCTGTATTCCCCCCTGCATCCCCTCATTTTATCTCCATCATGGCTATCTCCAGGCGCTATTTCTGTTCCCATGTCATGGAAGAGAGAACTGAGTCATGGGAGGTAGGAGTGACTTGCTCAGGAACATGGGCAAGCAAACGACGAAGCAGAGATTGGACCCAGGCCTTTATTTCTCTTAATGGCCTAGCTTGTAGAACTGGATGGAATTGGGTTGTGAGTAATCCCACAGGCAGGCTTCCCAGGCGGCTCAGTGGTAAAGAATCCGCCTGCAGTGCAGGAGACACGAGTTTGATCCCTGATCTGGGAAGATCCCCTGGAGGAGGAAATGGCAACCCACTCTAATATTCTTGCCTGGGAAATCCCATGGACAGAGGAGACTGGTGGGCTATAGTCCATGGGGGTTGCAAAAGAGTCAGACATGACTGAGCAACTAAACAGCAACAGTCCCACATTCACTGACCTGCTCTCCAGGGCCAGCGACCTGAGGTTGGGGTTGGGACCATGCTCCAAGCTCAGCCCTGTCTCTGCTGGCTCACTGTAAGAGGATGTGGGTTGTGAGGTGTGGTTACCTGAAATGTTAGACTGCAGGTGTCCTAGACCGACAGCTGTTGGCCTTCAGGCTTCCGCACCCTCTGCCCTGTGCCCGGACCTGCCCCAGGCCTTGTGCACCAGGTCTCACTCATCTTCATGTCTCTGCAGAACTTCCTAGGCTGGGAGTCTGGCAGTTTTTCCACCAGTCACCCCTCATCCTACCCTTTCACCTTTATTTATGGACAAGAAAACGTGGATGCAGGTTTCGTGGCTGTGTCCATGTGGACAAAATGTTAACATTGGTGATACCCAAGTACCACCCTCCATGCAGGCCTGCCTGGGCCGGGGGCTGGGGTCTCCTTTCTTCCGTAATTAAAGATTCACCAGCGAGGACAGATTCGTCAGTCTTTCATCATTGCAGTCCCTGTTGGAGAAGACAGTGCACCACTCATGAGGCAGTCCTGCTGCCCACTCATGAGTCCAGCCTGGGCCCTGGCCACTGTGTGCACGAATTCAAGCCTTGAGTGGGGAGCAGGTGGGCCCAGCCCAGCCTGGGGAGGCCCCTAGAACGTCACCGAAGGGCACTCGTCATGACTGGTGACTGATTCTGCTTTCTGCCTCACGTGGACTGAATGTCAGGGAGAGGCCCACAGAGGCTCAGAAAATGAGTGTGTGGAAGTAAATAGTCAGGGACCAAGTAAGCAACCCATAGCTGGGGGCTTCCCGGGTGGCTCAGTGGTAAAGAACCCACCTGCCATGCAGGGGATGTGGGTTTGATCCCTGGGTCGGAATGATCCCCTGGAAAGGAATTGGTAACCAACTCCAATATTCTAGCCTGGGAAATCCAATGGACAGAGGAGCCTGGTGGGCTACAATTGATGGGAGTTGCAAAGAGTTGGACATGACTTAGCAGCTAAACAAAAACAAGTCCTGTCTAGTGAAAGCTATGGGGTATATATGCCAGAAAGTAGCTAAGCAAGCAGAAGAAGGAAATGGTAATTGTGTGACATGCTGGAGGTATTAGCTATTGCTACAGTGATTGTCGCTTTGCAATATATGTGTATCTAATGACACGTGCACCTTTAACTTACATAATATTATACATCAATTATATCTCAGTAAAGCTGGAAGTATATATACCCTCCACACTCTAACCAAAGTTAGAAAAAGTTAAACTCCCAACACCAACAAAACATTTCCTGGGATGATGTGTGTGAGGCCCTCCATAAGGGGCCAGCTTGGGAAAAGCATCCTAGTTGGCAGCTCTCGTTTCTCATATTATTGTCATCCATGTTGTTGCCCCGGCGACAGACCTCCCCTGCCGTGCTGGTCTAAGGCACGGCAGTAACCCCTCTGGAGCTCATCTCCCTCTTCTGTAGCACCATTGCAGTACCTGCCTCACAGATTTGGGATGAGGAGAGGATGAACCAGGATCCCTTAATGTTGGTGTTCATTAGGGAAATCGTTATTGAGGAAACAGCCTGACACTTGTCTCCTGACTCGGCAGGGCCCTCGTGTGTCCCAGACTGGGAGGCAGGGCCAGCCTGGCAGGACAGCGACAGGGGCTCTGCTGCCTTCTGGCCGTGTGACCAGGGCAAGCCTCCCGCCTCTCCTGGCCTCAGTTTCTCCCTCTGATCAGAGCAGGTGATCTCCCAGGTCCCTTCTGGCTGCTCTGGCTTCCATGAAACCCTTGTGAGGCTCATGTTTTTCCCAGAAGAGTTTTGGGGATTGGAGCTCTGTGTCAGCCTCCTGCTGGTGGATCCCCTGCAGCTCTGCGCCCCGATTTCTGGGAACCCTGGGCTGGGCTGTCTTTCTGGGAAGAGCACAGCCTGGCTCTGTAGGGAGGGGAATTTGATGGTGTCCAGTGAGAAAGAACAGGTTGAGGTGGCGATGGGAGCTCAGGGCCCTGAACTTGTTGGTGGACGGAGCTCCAGGTGCTAGGGGATAGGGAGGCAGCTAGAGGAGGGGCAGAAAATTCAGGCAAGGCCAGGTGAGCAGAATAGGGGCTCTGGCACAACTGGGGACAGCTAATAGCTGTTGGGATGGAACCGAGCTTCTGACACCTTAAAGAACCTGGTCAGCCTTGGCTTAGGTATGGATCCAGTTTGAATACAGGGCAGGGGAGCAGGAGGCAGGGCCGCTGCACTGGACACCTGCCATTCACCCCTGGAGACCCACTGGCTGCCCTTCTCCCCTCCTATGCTGGGAGGGGACCCGGAGGGCTGCATCGGTTCAGCACCTGCCCCCCAGCTTCCTGTTGGCTCTGCCAGTGGGGAGCCCTGGCAAGCCCTAGAGTGAGGGGCAGGGAGCTGTTGAAGTATTTAGTCTTCTAGCTGTCCCCCTGGGGGTCCCCTTGGGCTGGCTGCATGCCTTGCCCACAGGTGAGAGCTCCCACCAGGGGTCTCTCCTTGCAGCCGTGCTGTGCCTGGGTCTGGAAACTATTTCTTCCCCCACCTGCTTCCAGATGCGGGGTGGCAGTGATGAGCCTTTTGCTCCCCCCGGGGAGCTGTACCACTGCTGCCCGCAGCTTTGTCCAGAGGTCCTCTATGAGGCTCTCAAGACCCTGCCTCCTGCAGCTCCCCAGAGCCGCAGAGCAGAGGCACTAGAGAGGGATTCTGGAGAGGGGGCAGTGGGACCCTGGACCCCAACTTCACCTGGAATCGGATTCAGTCATCTCACCCTTGATTACTCCAAGGGATGGACCTGGGCTCTCCTCCCTGCCCCCCCCCTCCACCGTCTGCCCCGGGATTCTCAGTCTGTGTGTCTGGAGCAGAGAAGGGAAAGATTGGGTAGAGGGCCTGGCAGGGCCAAGAGGACAGCCCCGCGCGGGCCCAGCCCATCTCCGTCCTATCCACACGTGGCCGAGAGCGCACCTCCCCCGGAAGCAGTTGGAAAGATCGTGCAGTCCCTCAGCTTCTGGGCTTCCCTGGCGGCTCCGCGGTAAAGAGTCTGCCTGCAAGAGTCAATCGGCTAGAGATGCAGAGGAGGCGGGTTCGATCCCTGGGTCAGGAAGGTCCCCTTGAGAAGGAAATGGCAACCCGCTCCACTATCTGTGCCTGGGAAATCCCATGGACAGAGGCACTTCCTGGGCTACTGGATGGGGGTGGCAAAGAGTTGGGCATGACTGAGCGCTCACCGTTACCATCCACCATCCTCTGTTTCTAAATACCGGGACCAGTTCAAATATGAAACTTTAAGCAAATACTAAATTTCAAACAGATTCAGATCCCTGGCCACCGGTCTGGAACTCAGGAAACACAGGCCCCTCTGACAGGCTTTTCTGGTCTTTGCTTGTAGGCTACCTGCACCTGGAACGTGGACTGAGGACGGCCCAGGAGACAGGTGAGTGTGAGACTGAGACCCCTGGTTCACCTGGGGCGATCTGCATCCCATTTACACTTCAATGCCGACGGTGGCCCCGCTTGGGAAACCCCTAGGTTGCAAACCACCTGTCTGTACAGTCAGCCACCCCCAGCCTCGCTAGCACCTCCCGAAACCAACACTTCTCTCCTCGACCCCTGTGGACCTGCAGGTAGTTGGGGAGGAAGAGGAAGCAAGAAACAGACGGGAAGCTGCGGTTTGGACACATTTCCTGTGGCTGTGACTTTTCCCTTATGTCCTGCAGGGCCTGCATGTTGCCACTTTACCTCACCCTGACATTCCACCAAAACAGAGGGACACCTGGGCTAGCCCATGTCCTTTTGAGATAAAGACCCACGTTCCTGGGCGGGTTACACAGCTCTCATTTCAGTCATTCACACTTCAGTATCTTTTAACACCATCAGATTATTTTCCAATTATTATGTGACTGAGGTCAGCCACACCGAGGGGGTATTAATGAGGGGGTATTAATGACTCGGGGACTTGAGAAGGGAGAGCCCTGTGGGGAGGGCCTTGGCTCAGCCTCCGTGGGGCCTGGAATGGAACAACGGCCTGGAAGCCCACAGAGGACCTTCCTGGAGCTTCATGACTGTCCATTCGTTTACAAACGTTAGGAGACACAGCCCCTTTGCCTGGGGGACTGTCTGGGAGTTCTGTCAATGGCTATGGGCTGCCACTTCACTTGCAACCTCGGAACCATCAGAGAAATCGTCCTTTCACAGGGTGGGTGTGTGCAGGGCTCGGTGGAATCAGCAGTCACGCCAGGGCATTTGGGGCTTCCCAGATGGCTCAGTGGTAAACAGTCTGCCTGCCAGTGCAGGAGATGCAGGTTTGATCCCTGGATCAGAAAGATCCCCCTGGAGTAGGAAATGGCAACCCATTCCAGTATTCTTGCCTTAGAGAATCCCGTGGACAGAGGAGCCTGGCGGGCTGCAGTCCAAGAGGTCGCACAGAGTCGGGCACACCAGGGCATTTGAGAGCAGACAGCCATGTCCACCAGCACCCCTCCCCACCGACCTGCCACTGTGCCAAATTGCCACCGTCTGCATCACCCCGGGAAAGGAGGAGGAAGCTTTGAAAGCTTCTGTCCAAGTTTCGTCCGTAGGTTAGCTACAAGAGAATGGGCGGTTTGGACTTTCTGTGTTTTCCGAGTTTCACATAGTATGTGTTACTGCGTGGGTTTTACTCCGCTCTCTGGAGTGGTCTAGTAAGCCTTGGGCATGTCTGTACATTGTAGAAACTCTCTGATCAGATTAGCCTCAGCAGATGACAGGGTTTGGGGAGCTGGGAAATGGGCAGGTAAGTTTAGATGGAGAAGTAACAGGCGGTAGTGGGGAAGGATTAAAGATCTGCCAAAGGTGGACGTGCCCTGCTTTTTTTTTTTTTTTTTTAATTTATTGGAAGGAGGATGGCAGACTTTTTTTTAAAAAAATACTTTTTATTTTGTATTGATATGTAGCCAGTTAACAATGTTGTGATAGTTTCAAGTGGACAGCAAAGGGACTCAGCCATATGTCTACATATATCCATTCTCCCCCATAACTCCCTTCCCATCCAGGCTTCCACAAAACATTGAGCAGAATTCCCTGTGCTGTACAGCAGGTCCTTGTTGGTTAACCATTTTAAATATAGCCGTGTATACATGTCCATCCCAAACTCCCCAACTATCCCTTCCTCCATCCTCCCTGCTGGTGGCCATAAGCTGGTTCTCTAAGTCTGTGACTCTGCTCTGTTTTGTAAATAAGTTCTTTTGTATCATTTCTTTTTTCGATTCTGCATATAAGGGACGTTCTAGGATATTTCTTCTTCTCTCTCTGACTTATTTCAGTCAGTGTAACAATTTCTGGGTTCATCCATCTTGCTGCAACTGGCATCATTTCGTTCTTTTCAATGGCTGAGTAACAGCCCATTGTATAATATGTACCACATCTTTTTTATCCGTTCCTCTGTCAGTGGACACTTAGGTTGCCTCCATGTCTTAAGTATTTGTTTCAAATAGGAATGATCTGGCTGATCTGGGAGCTGGGGGACGGTGGAACAGCTGGGAGGCTGGTGCAGTCCTCCTGGTAGCCTGGACTTGATGGTGTCTGTGGGGAAGTAAACAGAGAATGACAGTCAAGATGTGGGTAGAAAGGAGGAGACTCACAAGTGAGCACACTTTTGCGATTTAGGCAGAGGCAGACGGGAGGACACTTGCAGAGATATTTGGAGGTGCCTTTGCCAAACTCTTAGCCCACACTGAGCTCTGATAGTCCAGCTGCCACCCACTCAGGGGGACCCTGGCTCACAGTAGCCCCGGCAGGTCAGCCAACAGGGACCTCAGCACCCAGGGACGGAGGAGACCACCTGCCTGGGGTCCCATGTCAGGGCCCAGGCTGGGCTCCAGGGCTATGCCCAGGATTTCGGAGTTGCTGAGGGGATGATTGAATGAGAAAATTTGGCCCCACAAAGCATGACAGCTTGGTTTAGCATTTTCCTCTAATTCAGCAAAGTCTCTTCCTTCAGCATCCTTCCTGACAGAGAAAAAATTGGCCATTATTCCTAGAGATCCACTTGGTACTGACTTTATTTCTTTTTTTAAAACTATTCATTTGTTTGTTTTTTGCTGTGCTGGATCTTCGTCGCTGTGAGCTTGTCTCCAGTTGCGGCAGCGGGGACTACTCTCCAGCTGCAGTGCGAAGCCTTCTCAGGGGGTGGCTTCTCCTGTTGTGGAGCACGGGCCCTAGGGAACGTGCGTAGACCATACTTCAGCATGTAGATCGCACTTCGATATCGAGGCCCCGGGCTCTGGAACACAGGCTCCGTAGTTGTGGTGCATGGGCTTTGTTGCTCCGTGGCGCGCAGGGGCCTCCTGGAACAGGGACACAACCCATGTTCCCCGTATCGGCAGGTGGATTCTTCACCACTGAGCCACCAGGGAAGGCCCTGACCTTGTTTCTTACCTGAATGTCCTGGTGCTCCTGTCCTGGTGGGTGTTAGCTCAGGAGTGGACTGAGTAGCAGCTGACAGGCCTGCTTCTATCTGCCTCTCACGGGACCCTCACAGCTACCCTGGGACACGGGCCAGGAGGCATCATCAGCATCCTCCCCATTATACAGACAGCAAAACTGAGGCTCAAAGGGAGGACATCCCTCACCCAAAGTGACCAAAACCCGAGTCGGGAAATTCCACGTTCTGTGAATTTTTCCCAGTTATCTCTTTTGCCTTTAACCTCTCAGTAACTTCTAGAGTAAATGACCTGGCACATTTTGCTTTCAGAGCATCTGTTGGTTACCCACTAAGAAAACATTTCTTTTCCTTTCACTCAAACTGTTTGAACTGTTTGGCCCTCTTGTGCTTCTTTCCACATCCCTGTGAATACATCTTTAGAACAACCCGCGGCAAAGCAAAAGACTCAGTGAGACACCACATCATTGGTACAATACCCTTGCCAGCCTCTGGCCAGCGCTCTTGGCAGCACCTGTTTCTTCGTTCGTTTGACAGTCATTTGTTGAGTCGAGTGCTGGGAGGACAGCAGCAGACAGAGCAGATGTGGCCCCTGCCCTCAATGGTGCCGTTCCGCTCAGGGAGCAGGACAGTGAACGACAAAACAAGATGCCACCTCTCAGGCAGTTCAGGCTACAAACAAGAGTCGAGCCAGGGAGAGGAGGCAGGGGAGGCAGCAGGGGAGGGAGGTTTATAGAAGGTAATCAGGGAAGGCTTCTTGGAGGAGGTGGCCTTTCCGAATGAATGTAAGGAATGAGAACATACCAGGCCAAAAGGAAAAGCAGGAGTCCTGAGGCAGGCCAAAGCTTTTCTGGGGCCACGGAGAAGCCAGTGTGGCCAAAGGGACGGAGAAGGGGAACACGAGGTGGCTGTGACGTCAGGGAGGGAGGTGAGGGTGGACGGGGACAGGCACACAAGATTTCAAACCGGCTTGTGTGGCCAACTTGCAGCCCCCAGTTGCTGTGTGGAGAGTAGGCAGCCAGAGGTAAGGGGAAAGCAGGGAGACAGGGAGGAGGCTTCAGTGACGGCCATAATTTCAGGTGAGGTGCTGGTGGCTGGACCCAGTCACGGCAGTGGTGGTGGGGAGAAGTGGCTGTGTACTGAACAGATGTGAAAGTTGAGCTCATGGGACTCACTCTGTCTTTGGATGTGGGGGAAGAGGGAAGGAGAGGAATCATGGGTGACTCTGGGTAGGGGGAGCGCCATCATTCTGACGCTGCTGGAGTGCTGATGTTCAGACCTGGCACTAACCACCCGAGTTAGCACAGACCCCACGAGACAGAGAGCACTGTTCCCAATGAGAGCATCCCCACCTCAGACGCCAGCCACCAGTGGGGTCTCCAGGCTACCATACTTTTACTCATACTACAAATCTGGGGGCTCCTGCAACCCCTCTGGCCTGGTGACTCACTAGAGTGACTCACAGAACTTGGGAAAATGCTATACTTACGATTACAGTCTTATTATAAAGGCTATAGGTCAAGACCAGCCGAATGAAGAGACACATAGAGCGGTCATGATTAAACTGCATCTCTATCCCTCTCCTCCCTGGAGGTGGGGCTGGCTCAAGCCCCACCCCTCCACTTCCCTGACTGGTCCTTCTGGTGACCAGCCCCCATTGTCACTCAGCTCATTTGCATAAGCTCAGGTGTGATTCCCAGGGGCTTATGAACAACAGAGACACCTCTGTCTCTTGGGAAATCCCAAGAATTGAGAGGCTCCTTCCCAGGAACCAGGGACAAAGGCAGTGTAATTTTTTATTAAACAGCAGGCTGGATGCTGGTGCCATTTACTGAGACCAGCAGAAGGAGGGAGGCCAGGGGTGGGGGCTGGAAATAGTCGGTTTGGTGGGGAAATGAAGGGTAGTGCTTTGAGCACATCGACTCTGAGATGCTCACTGGACATCCAAGGGGAGGTGGGGAGAAGGCAGTTGGATCTATGAGTCTGGAGCTCGGGGTAGAGGTCAGCTTATAGATCGTACTTCAAGCAGTAGGACTGGATGGATTAATTCAGGAAGTGAGTGTCGTTAGGGAGGAAAAGAGAGCCAAGGGTTGTGTTTAGGGGGCACAGTGTTTGGGGAGCGGGGAGCCAGCCCAGGAGACAGAGGAGCAGTGGGCTTAGAGGCCTCTGCTGGCACCCCAGCCCGCCCCACATACTCTCCCACAGTGGAGGCATGTATCTGCTCACAGCCTTCTCATCCCTCGTCTATGGCATGGGGACAGTGGGCTCTGCCCACCCCTGTCAGGGCGCACAATCACCACCTAACATGTAGGGGAGGCACTTTGCAGAAGTGCCTGGCAGAGACCAAGAGCAATGGTCCTCATTCGGGAGTGGATGGGAGCCCCTGTCCTAACAGCCAGACGGTGCAGTCGCAAGACTGCCGTCTGTGGTGGGATTTGGCAGCGGCTTGATCTGAAGCACTTCAAATCTGCAGAGGCACGCCTGGCAGCCTCAGGTCCTGGCTCCCCACCCGCGAAATGGGAGCGTCCTGGCTGATGGACTCATGCCACTTGTTGAGAGAGACAGCCCAAGGAGCCCAGCTGGGCAGGACACACCCTGATAACTTCTGTGGTCATCAGGGGCTCTGCCGTCCATACCTTCAGCCGTGTTTGTGGCTCTGCTGGGGCTTGACAGACACGTGGCACATCCCAGCCAGGAGGGCCCTCCCCACACCTCCCATTTCACAGAGGAGTGGGCTAAAGCCGGGAGAGATTGGGCCAAGCTTCCCAATCTGTTACTCTCTCCTGCCTTCCTATGTAAGGGAAGGGAGGGAGGGAGAGAGGAGATGGGGAGAGGGATGAGGCCCCAGGGTGCTGTGCGGATTCGGGAGGATGGAGGCTCACCTTGGCTTTCAAGAAGAAGGGAACTAGGAATCCTGACTCCATCAGACACTTGGAGAGCGAGTGAGTCGTAGAACACTCTCAGTTCGGACCCTGTCAAGCCGGTCGCTTCACCTGGAAGTCTGTGGCTCCGCTCTCTGACTCTCCTTGTGCAGAGAGCACTCTGGTGGTTTGCTCTCAGGTCGTGCATCTAGAAGGAGACAGGCACTGAGCGATGTGGGGTGGAGGGCTTGGCCTCCCGCCACGCCCATGCACACGCGACTTGGAAAGGACGCAAAACTGTGGGCCAGGGGCCTGGGTTTGAAAACGTCTGGGATCTAGAAGCAGATGATGAATGAGTCTGAGGGTTTCTGGCCCATCCTGCTTTTGCCCACCCTCCCTGGGGAGCCACAGGGCCAGTTCTTGAAAAGCCAGTGCCCTTTCAACTCTCCCAGGGGCTCTGTGCCTGACTCTCAAACTTCCTTGGCTGGTTCTTGGGCTGCAGGTCATATTTCTGGAGCTTCCTTCCTTGATTCTCAGTGTCTCCACATGCCTCTGGAGAGATCTGAGGTGGGGCAGTTAGGAGGGAGCGGGTACGTCTCTAAAGCTGTGCCGAGCCGGGAGTTTTGTGTGAGCTGTCTCACTGCAGGCTTGTGCCACTTAACAGGCAGGCAAACTGAGGCACAGAGAGGCTGAAGGGCTTGCCTGGTTGATCCAGCCGACAAGCAGGCGAGTAGGATGGGAAGCTGGGCCCACGGGACCCGGAGCCTGGGTTCAGAGTCTGCCTGCTGCTCTGCACGTGCACGCCCTCAACTGAGTCTCCGAGGCTGGCCCCTCAGTTGGCTTGGCTGTGCCTTCCTCATTCCTCTCTGCCATCTTTGTAACGTCCCAGGGGCCCACTCTCCTCAAAGGCAGTTCATGTCTGACCCTGTTTTGGGACTCCCTTGGCTCAAATCCTAGAAGATCCCCAAAGTCCTGGAAAAGCCCCCAGATGGGGCCACTCTGAAAATAGCCAGAGAGAATGAGAGGGCTTCCGGAGTCTAGACGCCAGAACTGATTGGTTAGAGATCAGCCAGAAGGAAGGTTCATGCCCTTGGTTGCCAGAAATGTGATCATCAGGTCTTCAAGGCCAGAGTCTGGAATAGTGGGCAAAAAAGATGGTGATGATAGATGATAGATAGATGGATGCATCAATAGATAGGTGGGAGAGACACAAGAAGAATGAATTGGGCACGGGAGAGGCAGAGGAACGGTGTGTGGTCCAGGAGGGTAGACCGGTCACAGGTTTTTCTAAACCTGTGATGCGTCCACTGGGAGTGGGCAATGACATCAGGAGCAGCTCTGGACACAAAGGGAGGGAGCTCAGTTGGTTGAGGGGTGACCCGCACTAGGCGGTCATTCAGTGTCTGACCAAACAGCCCACTCACCCGGGACGAGAGCAGAGGCACTGCAGTGACCCCAAGTGTTCACCTCATCAGCTCTGAGTCATCAAAAGGTGCTTACACCACGAGTGGGTTCTGCTGCACCTTATGTTTACAGTGTGGATTAGTTAATTCCCTTTAAAGCCAACCCAGAAACCGGTAGGCAAGGGAGCTGGCCCTTAGTAGGTTAACCTTCATTTAGCTGGAGTCGCCCTGCCACTCCTCCCCTTGCATGGACTGTCGGGGGCTTTCCTGCACCCCCAGCCAGTGTCATTTCTGTGTTGGCAAATGGTGTTCCAGGCCCCCGCCAATGGCCTTTTCTTAAATGGTTGCCTTTAATTTTTTCTTTTTTTTTTTTTAATGCACAAAAGCCCCCGGCTTCAGCCAGGCGTGCCGAGGAAGGTTGGAGTAGCTGGGCCGATCGATGCTGGAGGGCTCCTTGCAGCTGCCAGAGCCACAGTCCTGGGTGGGGGTGGCTGCAGGCTCTGCAGCAGCGGCCGCCTGCCTCTGCTGCTGGCAGCCAGAGCTCCGGACAGGTTTGCACCCTGCAGACCCCTCCGGCCTGGAACCTGGGGCCCTGGAGAGAGGCCCACACCTCTGGCCGGGCTGGCCCAAGACATTCTCAGAGGGGTAAGTGAAGGGCTGTAAGTGTGATGGATCCTCACAGGCTGGGAAGGAGGCACGGGTTCTGGGACTTGTAGAATAGCAAAGCTGATAAAGCCATTGCTGTGGAGACTGAAGGAGGAGACAGCTCGAGAGCCTGTTCCTGGTGATTCCGTGACGTGGCAGCAGTACCTGGCCCTGCTCAAACTTGCAGTGGCCTGGAATTCTGGGGCAGGAAGGTTGCCCTTGACTCACGGGCCAAAGCAAGGCGGTCGTAGGACTTCCCCAGAGGACCTTAGCTCCTTCCCTCATTCTTTGCCAGATGTTGACTGACTGACGGCCATGTACATGCCAGGCTCCCTGCGGGGCACCAGGGTATTCAAGGAGGACAGGAATGAGGCCTTTACCCAGAAATGCCCCTAGACGTGCCAGGAGGATGGTTGCTTAAATAACTGTACTGTCATGTGGTGGATAATAGGAAAGGGTCTGTACCGGGGAGGAACAGGCCAACTAGACTTCAGGGTGCTAGAGATTTTGCAGAGAAGGGATCATTCAGATTGGGTCCTGAAGGATGAGTTCTTCAAGGGACAAAAGACAGCCAAGATGTTATGAGTGTGTGCAAAGAGATCTGAACATACAAACATGTAATAGTAGGTGGTAACAAGTTCGGCAGGCCTGAGCAGGCACGACAGAAAGTAAGCAGAAAAGATTGGCAGGGCCGTATCATGAAAGGCCTCACACGCCAGGTGAAGGAGTTTGGACTTGATCCTCCAGGCAGGTGAGAGATGACGTTTTTAAAGCAGTGATGTGATGTGGTCAGTTTTGCATCTTAGAAGACTCAGTCTGGCTACCGTATAAACAGGGTGAGGAGGGACACAGGAAGATCCCCGGGGAGACAGCTGTGCCCTCCAACTCTTAGAAGCCAGTGCTCTAGACCAAGGTCGCTGGGAAGCGAGGGACAGGGGACAGCTTTGCTGTTTGTTGTCTGAGTTTGAGCTGCACGACAGGTTGGAAGGTCAATGATAAAAGAAAAGAAAGAGGCTGGGGTGATTTCATACTGGACCATGGAGACAGGCTGGGTATTGGGCCCTCTCGATGAGAGAGGGAATGGAGGAGGAGGAGCAGGTGGCGCGGGTGGGGGGGCACAGGAAGGACAAGTGATGAGCTCGAATGTGGCCTCTGGGCCGAGGTGCTAGGGGGCCACGGCTTTAAGATGGCGGCACCCAAGGCCCCCTCACCCCCTTATCCCCGCGCACTCCATGGTGACGCCTCCGGAGATGCTGAGTCAAAGCCAGATTTACGACCCCACTTGCTGAGATTCCTGGTCCTCCACCCACGGCACTGAATTGTGCAGCGGCCATCAGTCAAGCAGTAAGATCTTAACGTTGCACCTACCGTGTACTTAGCCTGATCTTCAGGGCTTGGCGGTGAATCACCCCGGGTACATGTATGAAAGAGGAGTGCCACACACCGTCTGGAAGATTCCCAAATATGAACGGGATGCTGCTGACCAGGTTGGCGATGTAGAGCTGGGGCTGGAAATTAGGGCTTTAGAAAGCCCTGCCTGCTGGCTCCCTGCCCAGAGACCCTCGGCAGGGTGGCAGAGGGGTGAAGGAGGGGTGACTAGGGTCTGACTGGTCGAGAATTACTCTGGGCTCCCACTCACCCCCTCCTGGGATCCTGCTTGACTTTGGAAAACATCTTGGGGTTAGGATAAAGAGAAACAGAGATTAGGGACTATAAATAAATAGAATGAATAACAGAAATAGGAACTACAGATAGTTTCTGAGGTGGGAGGTGGCATTGCTGGAGATCTGGGGGTGCCTGGCTTTACGGGGAGTTACCGGGACTGATAACTCTGTTGTATTGAACTCTTGTGCTGGCCTTTCCCCTATTCACGCATATTCTCTTCACACACGGGGATCAGAGAGGTGAAGCAACTGGCCTGTGTCACACAGCCAGTACGTGGCAGAGCTGGGCTCCTGCCCAAGCTTGGCCCCCCCGGGAGCAGGGCTTCTCCTCCCCCTCCACTCTTGCCATGCCAGTGGTGCACCTTGGTCTCCTGGAAAATTTGAGAAAGATAGAACCTTTGCCAACAGTGTGAGATTCATCTTTGAATAACAAAATTAAGTGTTTTTCTTAAAGATATAGACTGGTTGGGAGCAGCTGAGGCATGTGTGTGTGTGTGTGTGTGTCTGTGTTGTATGTATAGACACACTGTCACACGTATTATTGAGCACCTACTGTGTGCCAGTAATACATAAGTGTATTTGGGCTTTCCAGATGGCTTAGTGGGTGAAGAATCCACCGGCAAGGCAGGAGACACAGGTTCAATCCCTGGGTCTGAAAGATCCCCTGGAGGAGGAAATGGCAACCCACTCCAGTCTTCTTTGCCTGGGAAATCACACGGACGGAGGAGCCTGACGGGCTACAGTCCATGGGGCTGCAAAGAGCGGGACAGGACGGAGCGACTGGGCAGCAGCAGCGCTATGCACCGGATGCAGTGGATGCGGCTGCCTGAGCCCCGCTTGGCTGGGCTACTGGGGAGTCACGTGCGGGCATGTGGGGCAGGGTCTTATACATGAGCAGGTCTGGACAAGCACACAAACACACGCGTATGCACACATTAGTGTCCAAGCCCATGTCATGAGGGAAAACACACTGGCCTCGCAGAGACCCACGCACCTGCCCCAGACGCGCGCTCCAGTGCCTGCTCAGCCCGCACACCCAGCCACCCTGCGAGCCAGCTCAGGAGAGGGCGCTGCCCTCCGCCTGATGTGCTAGCCAGAGGGTTTGAGTGCAGGCCGCCCCGTCCCACCCTAGAGCTCGGCACAGGGCCTCAGTCCCAGGCCCGTCTCCACCCCACACACCGTGACACCATGGCCAGAGCTCCTGGGCTTGAGGACACGGGGGCAGCTTTGCCGGGGGCTCTGCTGAGAGTCGTCACTGCGTCCACTAAACACATCCCTGGGCCCTTGGCATGCGTTGTCTCCTCTCACGTTACTCCAGCCCTGGAGGTGGATCCAGTTATTACCCCATCTTACAGGCGAGGAAACTGAGGCTCGGAGAGATGGGGCCTTTTACCCAGGGTCTCACACAGCTCACAAGTAGCAGGCCTGAACCCTGAATGCCTCGTTAAAATCAGCAAGCCCAAGGCAGGTGCTGCTCGAGGTGACCCCGATGCCCGAGCCCCCATGGATGCTGGAATCCTTGGGCTTTTCCTATGCCTTCCTGACACACGGGGCACCACTCTCCCGATGCCTGAGGCCTGGTTCCCAGACCATCGTCCACTTTCCTGCTGGCCTGCCCTCTCTGGGCAGTGACGTGTCAGGTGGGAAGAAGGAAGGACTTTGAGCCTACAGAGTAGCGAGGAGGCCCCGCTCATGGGTGGTGAACAGGCTACTCTGCAGACAGACACCCCGCCGCACCCCGCCTCAGAGTCCTAGCCATTTCATGCAGATAGTGATAGCACCCACGCTGGATTTTATTCAGTGTTAAATGAGATAGCACATAAAGTGCTTAACCTAGAGCCCAGCACAGGGGGTGGTACTACTGTTTCATTATTCTTGGCATCTGTTCATTTACCTGTCAGTGATTTCCTGTGGGCCAATCTGATGGGAGAATAAGTGTGTTAAGCTCTAGACACATGGGGCAGGCTTATATTCCAGTGGGAGAAGTGAAAGGATTAATGAATAAAGGTACTTTGGTGTAAAAGATGCCGGGAAGGGGGTCTGAACGGGGTGGGGGGCCACACAGAAGGTACATGATGTCAAGGAGCGAGTGGAGCCCTGCAGTGAAGCCTCCCAAGAGGTGGATATTTTCCCATCAGAGTGAGGAAGGGCATTCCAGGAGGAGGAGCCAGTAGAGGCCAAAGTTGAGGACAAGAAGAGTGAGATGCACTGGAGAAAGTGTACACGGAGCAGGTCCTGATATCCACAGGGTCGGAGTGTGTGAGCTGGGTGAGAGAAGCCGGCAAGGGTGAGACAGTATGGAGCGGTGGGGACTGTGGCCAACACGAGGGTACTTGACGTCTCTAAAGGGGAAGTGGGACGTGGCTCCAGGCAATAGTTGCTGTGAATGAGAGCTGGCCCTGTGTTGCTAGGTCTGCCAAGTTTTCAAGAGACATCAGATTTTTATGTGAAATTTCCTGACTTTGAAACATTAAGCCAACAAGGCGGAAGTCAAACAAAATAAGCCCAGGGACTGCCAGTCGGCAGCCTCTGGTTCAGGCCCCGAGCACAAGGTGGTTATGGATGGTGGCAGCAGAGGAAGTGGGACTGTGGATTCTAGACCCTGTGCTGTGCTGCACTGGGGCCAGGACCTGGCCCTTGTTCTGTGGATGAGTCAGGGAGTTCGGGCTTTATCTGGAAGGTGAGGGGAGGCTGAGGTTTGAGGCAGAAGAGTGAGGTGATGGGATGAGTATTTATGGCCATCACTCCACCTGCCGTATGGAGGCTGGCTTGGAGGGGGGAGACAGGAGGCAGAGAGATGGGTCAGGATACTTAGCAGGGCTCCAGACGTAAGGCATTTGTGGCCAGGACCAGGGTTGTGGAGTGAGAGGAGAGAACAAATTCCACAGGAGTCAGTTCTGCAGAGATGGATTTGGCGAGTGCTGAAGAGGAAACGCAGGGTGCCCCAGCTCCCCACCCACGTGGAGGTCTCGAGTGCATCTCGCTGAGGTAGGGAACCTGACAGGAGAAGTAGGTGGGCCGTGGAGGAGGTGCGATGAGCCTGGTTTGGGCCACGTTAAGTTTAGATACCCTCAGCACAGCAAGAGAAGAGGTGTCAAGGGACCAGACATGGAGCTCTCAGGAGAGGGAGGGCCAAAGACTCAGAACCACACGCCACGCGGATGGCAGCCTCTTTGCAGGGGCCCCAGAGATCCCGGTTCTCTTTGTGCTTGCTCTGTGGTCTGAGTTGAGGAGTTTATTTCCTGGGTGTCGGTTTGTGTTTTGTTCCTAGAAAGCCTAAGGAGGGAGGAAGCAGACTGAGACTCAAGGCCAGAACACTGATCTAAGAATCCATCGGCTCTGATCTGCACCCTCACCCCATGATGCGGGCAGCTGGGGAGGACAGGCAGAGAACGCAGGGCTCCCCAGACCCCCAGGACGACCACAGGATGAGACCCCAGCCCCACGCCCAGGAGCAGTCCCCGAGCTCCACTCTCCTGAATCCGCGCAACAGGGTTTTACCTGCACTCGAGAGAAGAAAAGGATTTGCTAAGCAGATCGATGGTTTAACAAGCCCACTTAGGAGCGCAGGCTTTTAGCGGCAGCATTTGCATTCCAACAATGAGTGTACAAATTATAAATGACTCCTTATCTATTTTTAAAGCGGTTTAAGACTTCTCATCTGCCGTCAAGAGTGTCAGGGAGCCTACCAAGGACATTCAGAGCAACGCTGCACTCCTCCTGAAAAGAAACTCTTCTGTTAGTGAGCTCACGGTTACAGAGCTGCTCACACACCCCAGGGGCCCGTGCGGGCATGGGAGAGCCTCCAGCTCCTCTGAGCCTCTCGCGGGTCCCCAGAGGGGGGGCCTTTCACTTCTTACAGAGGAAAGGAGGCCAGCCCAGAGGAGGTGAGCTGAGGGTGCAGGCGTGCTCAGCTGTGGTGCAGAGTCACCTGGGGGCCACGACCAGGTCCAAGTTCTTTCTGCTGCATCTCAGGGTGCTTTCTCCCCAATTCAGGTTTCTGTCCCTCCATCAGAGCAAGGATGGTCTGAAATAGACCTTCAGGGGGTTTGGAGAGCAAGAAAGAAGGGAAAGGATAGAGAGGTGGGGCTGAGAGGTCAGGAGAAGGTCAGTTCCGTGCGGAGGAGGAGGGGGCTCTAAGGGCCGGTACCAGGTGTGGCCTGGTCCACAACCCACCTCTGCCGCAAATTCCCCATGGGTAGCTCCTTTCCCTTCTCTGGCCCTCAGCTTACCCGTCTGCAAAGGAGTTTGTCCTCCAGATCAACTTTCCCCAGCGTGGGTCATTTGTGTGTCCCCTTCATAAGTGTCACGTCTCTGAAAATCGCTTGTACTTTGCACATACTCTTGCTTTTGTCAGTTCCCCTTTTTCACTCAGGAGAGGGAAATGGCGCCCCACTCCAGTTTTCTTGCCCTGAGAGTCCCACGGACAGAGGAACCTGGCGAGCTACAGTCCACAGGGTCTCGAAGAGTTGGACACAGCTTAGCGACTGAACAGCATTTTCACTCGATTATTTTAAAGATAAACTTTATTGTGCACCTTCAATAGGCTAGAATATCACTTGTCATATACAGAAGCTAACCATCAAAATGAACACAAATAAATGAAAAATAATAATTTATGTGATTAAATTCTACCCAGCAGTGTGGCCTGGATTCCCCTCTCTCTCTCTTTCTCTCTGTTAAAGAGAAGTGACTCATCAGGGATGGGTGTTAAAGCCCACTGACCCTGAGCTGAGCCCTCGCTGCTTGAGGTAGCCACCTGAAGCCTGTTTCCACACGCAGGGCAGCGTTTTGTGCCTCCTGAGATCACCGATGTGAGCCCCCGTGTCTGGGGTCACGCTCTGTAGAAAGCCGGGTCAGAAGTCATGCACTGACGATTGAACCTGGGCAGGTCTGGTTTGGAGAGCCACAGGAGATGCTAGAAAGAGGGCAGGAGTGGCTGGGACTCCAGGGCGGGGCCTGCTTTCTGTGATGAGGAGGTGGGCACATTTCCCATGCTTTCTCCCTTTTGATGAGGGTGGGTAGGAGCGGAGGGCGTTCCTAGGGGACTTCTGCCCAGCGCCCCCTCTGCCCTCCAGGGATTGCTGCCGCGGCTCCCTCCCCCCGCTGGTGGGGAGGACGGCCCCTTGAGTTTGCCCTCAGTCACCTGCAGAGTGAGGCAGCCTGTAATCCCCGTAATCCCATATTAATGAATTTATGTGCCCCGGAACTGGCTGAGTTGGGAGAAATTAAACTAAGCAAGCTCACCTCCCCACCTGGGAGGCTGGAGGGGGACCAGGGGATTGCTCCCATTGGGATCAGAGTCGTGTTACATCCCATCCGTGCTGAGCTCCAGGCAGTCTCCCTGTGGGCTTTGCCCAGGTTCTGGGGTCGGGGGTCCCCACTTCCGCTTTCCCTGCAGTTGCATGCAGGCTGGTGTGGAGTGTGCCTGCTCATGAGCATCCCTGCCTGGCCTCCGAGGGGGCCTTCCCTACTGGGCTCCGTGCACTTCCCAGCCTTAATGAGGAGGGGGTAGAGGGTGGAAGGGGGAGACGCATTCTGATCAACCAAGAGCAGAGAATGTTCCATCAAAAGCCTCTTAAGAGACCTTTTAGTTCACTGTTACTCCACAACCACAGGTGCAAGCATGGCTTCCATTTTTACAGATGAGGGAACAGACCTAGAGAGGGGAAGGTCTGACCACCTATCTGGGGCTGAGCCAAGCCAGACGCAGGCTCCTGACTCTGACCCAGGCTTCTCTCCCTGCATAATTCCTCCTCTCAGAGGGGTGGGTGAGTGGCTTCAGAGCCCACCCTCGGGACCGGCCAGGCACCGTGTAGGTGTTCTCCTTATGCAAGCCTTGAGCTCAGGGTTTGACCCAGCTAGACCCCTATCTGTGCTAAGTCTGTTCTAGGAGTATCTTTATTCACACACGCCTCTGATCACGGCCTCTGGGGACGCCTTCCCTCTTTCTGCCTGGAAACTGTGGCCACTTCCCCCGCCCTTTGCCAAGCATGACACACAGGGTCTCCTCCATCTTCAGAGATTCTGAAATGACCTCCCCTGGGCAAGTTCACGAGGCCAGTAGGCACCAGCACACAGGAGAAACCCCTCTCACCATCCAGGACACCTTCCCACGGGCACCAGGACCTGCCCTTTCAGAGCAACTGGGTTTTGCAGCTCAGAGTGTGTCAGGTCTTGGAATCTGGAGGGGTTCTTGCTCCACTGCAGAACGGCCTTGACTGCAACTGCAAAGCCTGCCTCTCACCCAGGGAAAACCCTAGGTTTCTCATCCCCTGATACTTTGTCTGGTCTCTGCCTGATATCTGTCTGTTCTCCTTGATCAGCCCCTGCCCACCCCCTGCATTCCACCTCATCCTCCCAGGCCCCCTCCTCTTTCCAGGGAGGAAAAAGATTGGTTTCCTGGGGGGCAAGGTGTGTAGTCCATAAGTGCCCCCAGGCTCTCAGAGCCAGGGTTGGCATGAGCTGGGCCAGGGTGGGGAGAGGGCAGCAGATCCCGCAGATGGAGAGCCACAGAACCAGCCCGTCTGGAGTCAGAAACCAGAGGCTTGTGAGTGAAGCTGTCGCCGCTGCCACCAATGCCACCGAGCCAGTTCCCACTGTGAAAGGGCCTTTTGTTTTACACTCCCCCCACCTGCAGTTCCTGGGTGAGCAGTGATTCCATTTTAATTAAATACTCAAAGATGGGGGTTGAGCACGCTGCCTGAACCCTCTGCTCAGGGCCCAGAGGAAGTGATTCAGGAGAGGCTGGTGGGGGCCTCACCCTGGCTAGAAAATGGTGAGCAGGGGGTGAGGCTGAGAGTCCTGGGCAAGCAGCTATGTGCCCTCGGCAGCTGGGTCATGTGAATGCAGAGAAGTCCACCCTGCCGGAATCCAGCCCTCCTTGGGTCTCCCCTTAGCAGCGCCTTCAGGGACACATTTAGGAAATTAAACCCAAGGACAGGGGAGAGAGATGTTCTGATTTCACACCGCTCCAGCTGGAGTTCAGAAAGGAGCTGATGGCTGGCTGTGCTGGAGGGCTGCCTGCCCCCCCAACCCCGCCCCAGCCCGTCATGCCCTCTGATACCATCTTCTCTGCCTGCCACATGTTGGCATCTTGCCCAGAAGGAGTCCACTGTTCAGCAAGCCAGCCCAGACCAAACTCTGAGTCAAGGCACCTGTGGGAAAACCCAACCCAGTCTGCCCATCCCGGCTTGCCCTTGGTCCATAGAATCCCTGCTCAAATGGCTCTTCCCCCAGGAAGCCCTCTAGAATATGGATTACCCCCTAACATCCCACACCCCCCTGTAACCCATCCCTCTAAAATCATTTTTTTAAATTTGAATTCTTGTGAATTGGCCATCTTTCCCCCACAGGACATGAGCTCCAGGAGGACAGGGCTTTGTCTCTTTCGCTCACGAGACGACACACTCAGCAGTGGCTGGCTGAATGCACTGAGGTAGAATCTGTGGGCAAAGACTCCTCTTAAAAACATGTTGCTCAGTGTTTCATGGATGTCCAGCTCTTTGAGACCCCATGGACTGCAGCACGCCAGGCTTCCCTGTCCTTCACTATCTCCCAGAGCTTGCTCAAACTCATGTCCATTCAGTCAGTGACATCATCCAGCCATCTCATCCTCTGTCGTCCCCTTCTCGTCCTGTCCTCGATCTTTCCAAGCATCAGTCTTTTCCAGTGAGTCAGCTTTTTGCATCAGGTGGCCAAAGTATAGGAGCTTTTCAGCTTTACCATCAGTTCTTCCAGTGAATATTCAGGGTTGATTTTGTTTAGGATAAAAAAATGACATAATTTCAGTAGCATAAAAGTCTATCATGATGACTGTTTTTCTGGGGCTTGTCCAACCAGAAGAGGTTCCCTGAGCCCCTGTTCTGCTGTGTCGTTCCCTGTGATGGATTATACTTGGGGGACAGTGATGAAGTCAGCACTATGTCTGCCCTCGAGAGGTTCTCAGCACAGGAGAAGACAGACAGGAAGTCACAGTTCAGTGGACTATGTCTGTAATGGAAGGCCAGGGAGGCTTCCTGGAGGAGGGGACCATCCAGGATGATGAGCAGCAGTCTAGCTGGGAGAGAAGAGGGTGGATTGCCTGGGAGGATGAGGCTGTTCTGAGAACCAGTGGCAAGAAGCGGTGAAGCCTGGGGTCGGAGCGTCGGCGAAGACCTGTCTGGAAGGCATTTCAGATGCCCTCCCCCATACACACACATAGGCTCCAGCGCTTGTTGGAAAGGCAGTATGGAGCCATTGAAGGTTATTCAGCAGGGGCAGGGCACCAGCAGCTGTGTTTTAGGAGCATTCTTCGAGCAGCAGCTGGGAGTGTGGACTGAAGCCCCAGAGGAATTGGGGCCTGCTTTCGCGTCCACCAGGGAAATGGAATATGATACCAAGTGCTGGGCCCCTCTCTGAGGATGACTGTCAGTACAAACCTCTGCAGAGGGCTGGGGATAACATGCAGGGCAGGGGGATCACTTCCCTGCTATCAGATACGCTTTCCTCTGAAGGGGTAAACGTCTTCCTGAATAGGTGGCTGAGAGGGCAGGTGCCGCGTCAGTGTGCCCTGCTGCGTTCTCCAGGCCTAGGGACTCCAGGGCATCACCCCTGGCACCTGCAAATGCCATCCTCTTGGTTAACTGCATGTTGTTCAGTCAACGAACTGCTTGCTTAACGATGATGTAGGTTTTTGTTTGCTTGCTTATTTACTGTTTTCAGCCACAGATCCTGCTGGAGGTTGGGTGGGTGGGGAGGCTGCATGGGCAGAAGCTCAGAGCTAAGAATACGTTTGGAATTAGTTGGAGGGGA
Source organism: Procapra przewalskii (assembly GCA_006410515.1). Classification (NCBI taxonomy): domain Eukaryota; kingdom Metazoa; phylum Chordata; class Mammalia; order Artiodactyla; family Bovidae; genus Procapra; species Procapra przewalskii. The sequence goes on along the minus strand of SJYF01000519.1, from coordinate 2,301,328 downwards.
GGCTAAGGCTCTTTTATATAGAATCCTTGTAGCCTTGGGGCCGAGTTCCGTTTTTCTCAGGAGAGTGAACAGTTGAAAGGCGTAAAAACCAAATTTCTTTGTGTTCACCCCCCGTCTTTGTCATTAAAAGTATGAAGCTTGTGGCACTAGGCTAAGAGCTTAATGTGTGTTGTCTCTTAATCCTCATAACAACTCAGGAAAGCCAGACGTGCCATTGCCTCCATTTCACAGGTAGGTAAGCTAAGACTCAGAGAGGGTAAGTCCCTTGCTCAGGGCCACACAGTGAGGATGCAGAGCGCCTGGGTTTTGAACCCAGGACCTCTGCCTTCACAAACCCCATTCTGAGCCACCACAGCAGGCCTTCTCACAGCAGGGCAGCAAGCTGAGCTCACCCCCAAATTGTGCTCAGTTTACTCTTTGTGAGGCCTTTCTGGAACACACATCCCAGGGGATCTTGTCCCCCTCCCCCGAATTCCAAGGAGACCTGTGCATTCAGAGGAGGCTCCTTTGCTGGTGGTCTCATCACTTCTCTCCCCCGCCTTTTGGAAGAGCTGTGTCGTCTGGACCCCTTCTCCCGGTAGCCCAGCCTGGAGTCTAATATGAGGTCTTCCCTATCCTTCCCCTCCTTATTATATAACACTCCTTACCATTTGTAAGTCCTTTTCCCATTTAATCCTTGCCGCTTCCTTCTGAGGCTTGGGAGCTTGAGGGCCATTTGACAGAGGAGGGATCAGGACTCAGAGACTCGAGGACAATGGCGATAATAAAAACCGCAGCAGTTAAAATGTACTATGCCGAGCTTTCGCATAGGTGAGAGGTACTGACATTGTTATTCCCTTTTGGGAAACTGGGGGAAACTGAGGCACCCGGTTCTGGAGTAGCTTATCCAAGGTCACAGCTAGTGAGAGCTGGAACTGAGGTTCAGACCCAGGAAGTCTGGCTCCAGAACCTGCAGCCTGAACCATTTCACCTGGTTACCACCCCAGTGGCTGGTGGGGAGGCGCACAGAAGACTTGGCAAACCCTAGGGGACGACTTGCTTGCTCGTCACTGACCCTCTTGCAGCTCCTCTTGCGTCCTCCTCCTCCTTTCCTTCTCCACCTAGGGTTTGTTTCTGACTGTCCTGCCGTCACGGAGCCCCACATACCACAGGGGCTGGTTTGAGTGCTCTTGGTCCCTGTGTGTGTGTGTGCGTGTGTGTGTGTGTGTGTGTGTGTGTGTGTTCATGCCTGCAGTGCGCCACGCGCCACGTGCTGAGAGTCCTTACAGACTGTGCCCGGGGAAGCTACCTGCACCAAGACTCTCTCTGACTCCCTCCTTCACTTGGGGGTGAAGACTTTCCTGACTGTGTGTCTCCTGTCCTTGGGCTGTGGCTGGCAGCTGACGGTCGGGTTTTCATCTTAAGGGACAGGGAGACGTGGTCCTTCAGAACAAGTCGAGCCTTCTTCAGGAAACTCCAGTTTTCCTTTGAAACTAAGCCACAGAAGAGTGGCAGCCAAGAAATCCACAATCCTGCTTGGGATTGTGTTTTCTTCTTTGAAAAAAAAAATTTACGAGCTTTTTTGACTACCAAAGTGACCCTCAACCATCTTAAAGTGACAGCCTCTTACTTGACACCTGTGATATAGGGCATGCTCATTAAAAAGAAAGAAAGAAAGAAAGAACTTGTTTTCATAGCCTTGGCACCTTGCTGGAGGTTATCATACATACTCAGGATCTACAAAATCTGAAACTCTGACCACTTCACTGCATGAGGTGGATGATGAAGTTTATTCATTCAGCAGGCATTTCTTGGGTGTCTACGCTGTACCTGATGCTGAAATCATGGGGATGTTCAGATCCAGGGCAGGTAATCCATGCCCTCATGGGACTTAGTTCTATATAGACAGATATTGCACTAAGAAATCAAGCCGATCACTTCAGATAGAGCAGAAGGATGTGGCGCAGGTGCCGTGACAGAGTGGCAAGAGGCCACCTAGCTCAGGAAGTCTGGGAGGGCCTCTCTGGAGAGGGGGACTGTCAGCTGAGAGGGGAGCGACGAGCAGACAGCTATGCCAAGATCTGAGGAAAACGCATTTCAGGCAGAGGGCGTAGTCAGTGCAAAAACTGCCAAGCTGGGAAAGAGCTGGTGAGTTCAAGGAGCGGCAAGGAGGAGGACAGCATGGGAGATGATGTCAGAGCCTGGCATAGGCCAGTTTGCGTAGAACCTGGTCGACCATGCAGAGAGCTTGGCTTTCATTCTGTTAAGTAGGTTGCAGGCTCTGTTGATTAACAAGTGATGTGTGAATTCAGGAAAGATGATGCATTATGGCCACATTTACTGTTTTGTTCTCACAAAATTTTCATGCATCTGGCAAACATACTTTTGATGAAGGTAATACTCTCAGTGGAAGGTGACCGGGTCTTTTTACATGAGTTATGGCAACTTGGTGTAATGATCACAGGGCTCAAGGTTCACGCTGAGATTTCCTAGCTGTGTGACCTTGGGCAGGTCATCTACTACTATTTCTGAGCCTCTGGTTCCTTATTTGAGCAGAGGGGTAACACTGGAGTCACAGGGCTATTGAGAAAGTGAAAAATGATAATGCTGCTAAAAAGTGTTTTATAGACTGCCAGGTGGTGTGCAGCTGGAAACGTGTATGGTTCCGCTGGGAATTCTCCACTGCAACCCCTCTCAGCGGTTACTCTCTAGGGGAGCAGATGCCCACTAGAGATGTTTAAAAAAAAAAAGGTCTTGGAAGACCTAAAGCCTAGGTGAGAGGGGAGCATATCAAAGAAGAGTATCTAGCATCCTACCTCATGCCCTGAGGACTTGTAGCAGCCCTCACTCTCCCAGAGGCCCCCAGACACCTGGCAATGCTCTGTAACTAAAGGCCCACTTAGAAGATGCCAGTCCTACCATGCAGTGTTTCCCAGTGGCTGCAGGAGGTACCTGTCCAAGGCAGACCTGTGAGAGTCTTGAAGTGCACTGAGGTCAGCCTCCCGGAGCCAATCAGCATGAAGCACTTGGAGCTCTCCAGGGTCCTGACTAGCGGGTGCTCCCAGAATATTGCAGTCACCTTAGAGTTTATAGCTGTGACTCCAATTGCGTTGTCTTATCTGGGGGAAAATAACCACACTGGGGGTCCGGCAGACCTGGATTAAAATCTCTAACCAGCTGATGACCTTAACCACCTACACCTTCATTCCCTCATCTTTAAAGTGGGGGTGGTGGTAGCTGTTTCGTGTTGGCTTGCATGAGCTAATGAGCGAAAGCATTGAAAGAACCTAATACAATTCCAGATTAATGGGTCATTAAGTAGATGTCCCTCTGCCTGGGCAGTGAGCTCTCAGAGAAGCCTGTTGTAGATCACAGGGTTGGTTATAAGGATATGGATGCTGAGGTCCCTCAGACCTCATATGAGTTCCAGTTTACCCCGCCAGTGCAAGTGACTAAGACACTCACGTGTTAAACGGCTAATCTCGCAAACTTAATAGGGCCTCGTAGCCAGAGTTTAATAAGCACCAAGCAAAGGCTTGTAGATTTGGACTGAATTTTCAGGTGACCTTCCTCTCCTTTTTAAAACAGAATTTAATTTGAAGTCCGTCTCTAACCTAACAGTAAGTTTATGTTTCTCTGCTCTCCGTTAAAAGGGGGCAGGCAGTAAATGGAAGCAAATGGTTGTGTTGCAGTGTGACAGGGTGAAATGAAAATGGATGCGTTGAGGTGAGCAGATAGATATAACCACTCGCTCTTAGGTGGAGTCTATGGCCTACGACTGTCGGAGTTACGTGGTCATGACCCCCAAGAAAAAGATCTATTCTCAGAAGGCATAGAGCCCTTGGTGTGTGAGAACAAAAATGTTCATAAGGTCTGTCTCTAAAGTCTCCATATTCATGGGGGAAAAAGAATGAAGCTGTGTGTCTTTGAGTGCCTGAAACTTCCAACAGAAAAGCATGAAGCTGGGATGGGCAGAGTCCCTGTGGTCAGAGAGAAAATCACCTCACCCAGATGTCTGCTCCACCACTTTCCTGGGCAACTTGATGTTTACCTTTTAGTTTTGTAGAATTTCGACCATATCAAAAAGTAGTATAGAATGGCAAAGCCACATACACTCGTTACCTAGCGGCAGTAATTATGAACCATTGATTAATCTTTTTTCTTAACCATTGGTCTATCTTGATGAATCTCCTCCCATCCATTTCCCTCCCTCCTACTGCTGTTGCAGTGACACAAATCAGCTGGGTGGCAAAAGCATCCACCTCTCTGAGCCGTTTCCTAAGCTGTGAATCAGGGTCGATGGTGACATCAGAAGCACAGGCTCTCGGGGAAGGTGAGAGAGAGTGAGAGAGGGAAGGCAAGAGAGGACGTGAGAGAGGACGTGAGAGAGGGAAGGCGAGAGAGAGTGAGGCGGAGTCCTGACCGGGGCTGCTCTCAGCCTGAGTCCTCTCTTCCACAGGCTCTCGGGGAAGGCGAGAGAGGACGTGAGAGAGGGAAGGCGAGAGAGAGTGAGGTGGAGTCCTGACCGCGGCTGCTCTCAGCCTGAGTCCTCTCTTCTTCCCAGTCTCGCTCCTGGTGAGCCTGGAATTGGTGCAGACTTGGCCTTCAGGGCTCCTTCTGCAAGTAGAGGCTCTCAGATCTGCCTTCTCCTCACAGCCTCTCATGCTGACTCACCTTCTGGATCTCAGCGCCCATTATTCCAGTCACCCCTCACCTTTGGGAGCTGAAGTTCTGATCTGTCCTGATCCTAGGGCTGAGGAAGGTGCCATGGAACTGAAAGCCAGGAAACACAGGTTTCTATCACCCTAGTTACCTGGATTCACCAGTTCAGACCTCAGCGTCCTCATCTGGAACCGTACTGCCTTCATGTATAAAGTGCTTTTGCAAAATGTAAGCTATGAGGATTGTTACAGTGCTGAGATTGTGCTCTTCATCCCCTTCAGAAGAAGCCTTGTAGAAAGGGGTTGTAGGAATCAAGGAAAACAGAAGTGGAGCAGGAGCAGCCTGAGAGGGCGTGTGTTTCAGAGGGGCTGGAGTACAGCATGCTCGAGTGCGCGAGGGAAGTGGTCCGCCAGAGGAGGAGCAGAGGGTGAGGCGGGGGAGAGGACAGCAGGGGCACCCGCGGAGGCTAGCTCTCGTGAGGCTCACTGTCAGTGGCCCCTGGTCACGGAGGCCCTGGGGCTTAGCTAGCGTGTTTGAACCTTATCCTGAAGTCAGTGAGGCCCCTGGAGAACTTGGAACAGGGGAGGCGGTGTGGTCATGCCTGCCATGGGGAGGGCAAGACTGCTTGAGAAGACCTGCTGAGGAGGGTTGGAGAAATTCCAGTGAAGGGGACTGTGTCCGCTCCTCACCGCCTCCCGGAGCTGAGCTGTCTGCTGAGGACAGTCACTAGGGATAACAAAGCGCTTCTGACCCTTCAGCAGGAAGCCCTTCCTGACCGGTGTCACCGCCTCACAGCTTGTGAAGTGCGGAGACCAGGTGGGAGGGATAGTGTCAGTGGCCATGGCCAGCTGGTCTTTGAAACCTGGTCCCCAGTCCCTGAGTCCAAGGCAGGTGCTCAGATGCACAGGGGCACGTGCTTCCGACCCCTCTCTCTCACGATCCACGTGCTTCCGACTCCCTCTCTCATGAGGCCAGGACTGTGAGCACAGCCACCTCTCCCTCAGCCTCGCTGATTTCTACAGGGGAGCAGAGAGCATCAGGGCTCCGCATAGGAGGACCTGCAGAACCCACTGCTCCCATGCCCCGGGGCGGCTGCTGGGGGCAAGTCACAGGCTAAGTAAGCGTGGGGAGAGGTGAGTCCCTCTCCAGCTCAGGGAGGGGAAGATTGGGCTTCCAGGCAGGAAGCAGCCAGGACCCACCAGCCCTGGGTGGTCCAGGGGAGGAAGAATTAGTCCAGGGGTGGTCCTAGAGCCTACAGCAGGCTAACATCATTCTAGAAGGGTTTTTTTTTCTTTTCTAATTTTTAAACATTAAGGTGTAGTTTTCATACAGTAAAATGCCCGTTTCAGTGTACAGTTCTGAGTTTTGACAAATGCATACCATTGTGTAGCCACCTCTCTAATCGGCATAGAGGACCTCCATCACCCCCAAATTCCCCTGTCACTTTGTAGCCAGCCTCTTCCCCTCCCCCAAGGCCCCAGCAACTACGAATCTATAGATTTGCCTTTTCCGTAACAGCGTATGATGGAATCACACAATACTCGACCTTTGACCCCGGCTTCTCCCACTCCGCGCAGAGATCGTGACTCTGTCATTTCTATCAGCTGTTCGCTCTTTTCCGATACTGAGTGGTATTCCGTCATCAGGACACACTGTTTATCCAGTTGCTCAGTCATCCCTTGAGAGGCATTCAGGCTGTTTGCAGCCTTTGGCTGTTATAAATAAAGTCACTTTATTTTCGTATAAATGTAAGTTTTTCTGGAGTAAATACCTGGAAGTGGGATTTCTGGATTGTGTGACAGATTTCTGTTTAATTTGTAAAGAGCTCTCCGGGTCTTTTTCCCGTTTTGTACCCCGACCAGCAGTGGGCGTGAGCTCCAGCTGCTCTGCGTCCTCTCCAGCTCTTGGCATTTGTCGTTGTTTGTTTCTTTGCTTATTTTTAGCCACTGATAAGTACTGGGGGCTTATCAAGTGCCTCCTACATGCTAGGCACTGAGCTAGGTCCCTGATGCACAGTATCTCATCAAATGCTGGGCGTTCTGCAGGTTTGGAGACTGAGGCCCAGAGGAGTCTCCAAGGTCCCGCAGGACAAGAGCTGGCCCAGGGTGTGGAAACTCCACCGTGTGTTCCAAAGCTCAGCCAACCTGCAAGGTTCTGCCCCGATGTGGGGACAGTATCGACACTCGCTCACACCACAGGGAAACGGGTTCAGCCCAGATTCACCTCTCCCTCTGCTCTCCCCGACGGTCATTTCTTGGCCTGTCTGCCTCCTCTGATGGTCTGTGAGCCCTCTGAGGGGCTGCGTTCTGCTGCTGTCTGTATCTCCAGGCCTGGGACAGACCCAGCAGAAGAGCGAGGCAGCTGGTGTATGAGGTCCCGCTGCGAGGCTGAGACCCCCCCCCGAGGATCCCCAGTCCTTCCCTGGATTCCAGCAGCCTCCCTGGCCACTCTCGGCCCCTAGAGCGGGAGCCACTGGGAAGATGGAGCTAGAGGGCAGGAAGACCAGGCCAGGCGTGGACGGCCCTGTCAGCTGGACCCTCCACGGGGGCCAGCCCTGAGCTGTGCCAAACCCCCAGGTCCTCCCCAGATCTGGCATCTCACTGCCAGGCCCGTGGCCCCTCCCAGGTCTCTGGCCTTTGTTTCCTTCCTTTGCTGCTCCAGCTTGTGTCCAGGAGACACGTCAGGAGCTGGGAAACTTGCTACTGCCTCTCAGTCCCTCCTAGTATTAATACACAGGCTCACAGATATTGCCAGCTGCTGGCAAGGGAATCTGACTCTTTGGGAATCTGACTGCACTTGAATGTGAAAAAGGTTATTTCCTGTTGGGTCCTTTTTTCCCTCCTTAACAGTCATATTTACAGCCACGTAACCTCTCTGAGCCTCACTTTGTCTGTAAATTGTTAGCTGCTCTGTCGTGTTCAGCTCTTCACAACCCCATGGACTGTAGCCCACCAGGCTCCTTTGTCCATGGGATTCTCCAGGTAAGAATACTCGAGTGGGTTGCCATGCACTTCTCCAGGGGATCTTTACAACCCAAGGATCGAAGCCGGGTCTCCTACATTACATGTGGATTCTTTACCATCTGATCCACCAGGGAAGCTTTGGACATAAAAGCTAAAGCATCTGTCCCTCTAAAGTTGTGGTAGAGATTCAGTGAGGTAACACAGTGAGTTGCTCAGCAGAGGGGCCCCAGAGCCAGTGCTGGTGCTGGGTGAGAGTAGTCGCCTTGCAGCCCCTCTCCCTCCCGCCTCTGTCTCACTTGAGTCTCACTGTGGCCATCCGAAAACGGTGCCAACTGCATACTTAGGTCATAGTCTCGCTTCATGAGTCACAGATGGCAGTCACGGTGGGAGCCTGTCAAAGCAGACAGACAGCAACCGTGACCTTTATTTGCTTCCCGTGTATGGCCACAGAATTCACACTAATGGTGGGGGGGGGGTCCTGCATCAAGGTATTTAATTTTTTTAAATTACATGTACACACACATGCATTTATAGAAAATAAAATGACTTCTATACAACAACAACAACAAAAAGAAAACAGTGCCAAAATCCCCTTAGGACGTTCATGCCAGGAGGTGACCAGCCTCACCTTACCCCAGCCATGTTTTCCACATCTGTAAAATGGGAATGTTGAACAAGATAGTCTCAACCAGCCGCTCCCGCTCTAGCAATTCCCTCCTCTTCAGGTTCCATTTTCCTGTTCCTTCTGTAGGGCAGGGAATGAGTAGATGTGATGAGGGGGCTCCAGAAGAGGATCTGGGGGGGCTAGGTGCCCAGTGTAGCCAAGAGACACAGGGCCTGAGACCTTTTCCTCTGTGGTGGCTCTGGTGGCTGTTAGGCTAGGTGAGGCTGTCCAGAGTTGGGCAGAGGGCCCCCCTGTTCTTCTGGGCTCTGCCTCTGAGTCAGGGGTCAGCAGTGTCCAGCAGTGGGGGTGGTAGTGTGGATTGTCAGAAGTGGGGCCACACAGTCGTCAGAAGTGGGTCTGAGGACCTGGACATTGGTTCACAAATATTGATGAAAAAGCACTCAGGCACTCAAGGCAAGGTACAGTGTAATCCTTTTGAAACATGTCTCCTCCTCTAGACTGTCAGGTCTCAATGGGGTGGTTTTTGCACACCTTACCTCCTGCCTCAGGGGAATGTGGTAAGTTCTAGTAGGCTGCAGTCCATGGGGTCTCGAAGAGTCGGACACGATTGAGTGACTTCACTTTCACTTTCATGCATTGGAGAAGGAAATAGCAACCCACGCCAGTGTGCCTGGAGAATCCCAGGGACGCGGGAGCCTGGTGGGCTGCCGTCTATGGGGTTGCACAGAGTCGGACACGACTGAAGCAATTCAGCAGCAGCAGCAGAGACGTTCTTGATTGTCATGACTTGGGGAGGAGCTACTGGCATCCTGTGGTTAGAGACCAAGTCATGTGGCAACACCCACCACAGAGAATTCCACAGCTTGAATGTCCACGGTGCCATGGCCGAGGATCCTTGCCTCAATCCAGGGCCTCGTAAGAGTCCAGTGCCTCACACAGCGCCTGGAAAGCAGCGAGCCTGCAATATGCCATCTTTGGATGCAGAGAGCACTCCTAATGTCCCGGTGACATGGTGGGATTACCGAAGAGTCCTGCTCTCCTCTTTGCTTATCTGTATTTTAGTGATTTGTTTATGATCCTTCATGATACTGTCAAACTTTTTTTCCTTTCTTGATAGTGTTTTATAACTTATTTATTTTTAATTGAAAGAGAATTGATAAGGGCGGGGGGGGGGGGGAGGAAGGAGA
>SJYF01000519.1:2272913-2291545 GCA_006410515.1 Procapra przewalskii | reverse complement strand
AGGCATAACATGTGTACTGAATCACATAGTAATTAAATTCATCCGTTCGTTTAAACAATGTTTATTGGTCCCCTGGTATAAGGCAGGCGTGGTTCTAGTAAGTGGGGATACAACAGTGAAGGGGAAAAAAAAAAAACAGATAAAATTGCTCTCTTGGAGCTTGTGTTCCAGCAGAAGAAAACAATTAAGGACTTAACGTACAAATATGTGGTATTTATAATACAACAGAATAGCTGGTGTTGACAAGTAGGATGAGCAGAGGTAAGGCAGGGAAGGGAGAGGGCATGAGGAAGAGCTGGTGGGAGGAGACCTCTCCAAGGGAGTGACTTTTGAACAGGGACCTGAGTGGAGCCAGGGAGCAGGACATGATAAATGGACCCGGTGTGGACGTCATATGTGTTTAAAGCAGAAGTTCTGCTTCTTCTCTGGAAGGTCTCCATCACACTCGGAGAAATGGCAGGAATTCTTATTTTGGAAGTGCAGTCCATCAAGATGCTCCCTCTGACACCTCTGAGGAGAGGCTGATGGCATTTTCTTCCTCTGCAAAGGACCGAAAGGACGCACAGTTACTTAAAGAGTGGACCTTGGAAGGTGGGGACAAGGTTCTCTCGAGGACCCGCAGAGGTTCTCTCCATGGGGAGGCAGTCTAGAGTTCCACTCCCACTACCTGCCAGCTGTGTGACCTTGGGTAGGTTGCTTAAACTCTCTGAGCCTCAGCTTTCTCATCTGTAAAATGGCAACGATAATGCCCGTCCCCCGGCGTGATGGAGACTCGGGTGAGATAATACTAGGGAAGCTCTGCCGTGCATCCTGGCACATGGAGGTGCCCTTCCTCCCTCTGTTCCCAGCATCCTTCTCTTGTTCTTGCTGGGAATGTGAGTTAAGGGGCCAAAAGTTGCAGAATGTGAGCCAAACAAATTCTCCAACGCCACTCTTTGAACAACAGCGGCATACAGACATCCCTGAGCAGAGGCGAGGATGCCGTGCTTTTGAGCAGAAGTAGACAAGTGCCACTGTTTGTCTTCTTTCAACGTGTGTTGGGCTCATGAAGAGAACTGTGACGGGAAAAGCCCTGCAGAGGAGGGGACAGTCTGAGTGAAGGTGCTGCGTGAGCCAGCGAGCCGGCAGGTGTTCACGGGGCACCTGATATTTTCTGGGTACCCTTTTGGAAGCTGGAGGTACCCTGGCAAACTAAACAGGATGGAAAGGATGTGTTCCCATGGAGCTTACACTGTTTCGGCACTACAGAGGCGTTAGACACGTAAACAAACAGAGAAGCCAGATTTGAGAGCGATGTGATAGCAGGGGATGGGGAGGCAGCCTCAGGCAAGGCAGTGAGGGAAGGCCTCTGTGAAGAGGAACGTTGGCGTTGGATCAGAATCCTGGGAGGGAGGCGGGCACATCTGGAGAAAGCAGTCCAGGCAGAGGGAACAGCAAGTGCAAAGATCCTGTTGTTTGCTGCTGTTCAGTCGCTAACTCGTGTCCGACTCTTTGCAACCCCATGGACTGCAGCACGCCAGGCTCCCCTGTCCTTCACTATCTCCAGAGCTGGCTCAAACTCATGTCCACTGAGTCAGTGATGCCATCCAACCGTCTGATCTTCTGTCGCTGCTTTCTCCTACTGCCCTCAGTCTTTCCCAGCATCAGGGTCTTTTCCAATGAGTTGGCTCTTCGCTTTAGGTGGCCAGAGTATTGGAGCTTCAGCATCAGTCCTTCCAGTGAATACTGAGGGTTGATTTCCTTGAGGATTAACTGGCTTTATCTCCTTGCAGTCCACAGGACACTCCAGAGTCTTCTCCAGCACCACAGTTCAAAAGCATCAATTCTTTGGCACTTAGCCTTCTTTATAACCCAACTCTTACATCCAAACATTACCACTGGAGAAACCTCAGCTTTGACTATATGGACCTTTGTGGGCAAAGAAATGTCTCTGCTTTTTAATATGCCATCTATTTGTCATAGCAAAGCTGTGTGCTGGTGAAGTGGAAAGAAGGCAGATAGATATAAAGAGTGATTGAGGAGGAGAGGCAAAGAAGAAGCTTGAAGGTGAGCAGAGCCAGACCAGGAAGGGTCTTGCAGGCCACAGAATGGATCTTGCACTGGATTCTAATTATAGTGCAAACCATTGGGGAATAACATGATTTAATCTGTGCTTTGAAAAGACCTGTTCTGGCTGCTCTGGCTGCTGTAGCAGGCTGGGTTTGAAGGCTGGAGAGAGTTGCAGTGGACAGTGGTGGCTTGGATCTGGATGTGGCTGGGAGAAGGTGGGAAGCCTCCGATTTAGGATATATTTGGTGATGGCACCATTGGGGCTTGCCAAGGGATTGGGTACGAACACTGAGAGAACCAGAGGAGTCAAGGATGGCTTTTCTGCTTTTCTGCTGAGCACCTGGGAAGGTGCCTGTAGCTGTTTGCCCAGGTGGGGAGCCCAGAGGAGAAGGATTGGTGGGGGGGGGGTCATTTTAGCATTCGTGTTAGTTATCCCAGCCTTGATGCCAAGCAGGCATGTGGATTGTATATGGGGAATCAGGGGTGAGTGCTGGAAAGTGATGGAATGGAACGTTAGAGCCTTAGGATCACCCAGCAGTAGGAAGTAATTAATAGGGGGTTAAGGCAGGATGTTCAGGGAGCATAGCCCCTGGGAACCATGGTCATGAGAACATCATGTGAGTATCATCCACGAGCTAAATGTCACCTTCTTTCAGGAGAGAGTGGTCAGCTCGACGCTACACAGTTTTTCAGGACTTCGATCCATGTGTCTCTGGTTCTGTGGTATTTGCAGATTCTACTGGGTAAACAGGGGGCCCACATGTTAGGAAGCCCATAGAGATCCAGGGGTCACTTGAGGACCTCCCATCTGGAACCCTGTAGGGTCTGTCAAGGGCTTCCCTTGTGGCTCAGCTGGTAAAGAATTTGCCTGCAATGCAGGAGACTTGGGTTCCATCCCTGAGTTGGGAAGATCCCCTGGAGAAGGGAAAGGCTCCCCACTCCAGTATTCTGGCCTGGAGAATTCCATGGACTGTATAGTCCATGGCGTCACAAATAGTTGGACACAACTGAGTGACTTTTTCACTTTCACTTTTAGGCTCTATCAGACCAACAGAAGGGGAGCAAGAAAAGTTGCTAGGGAAAGCCCTGTCTGAATTCAAACCTCCCAGTCCAGTGGGTGAGCTGGATCCCTAGACGCATCCTCCTGCCTGTGGGGCCTCGTCCAGCCATCAGACCCCTCATAGGAAATGCCAGGCCAGCCTCACCCCTGCCTGCTGCCCCCGCCTCCTGTCTCCCCACAGTGGCCTCTGTTCCCCGCCCCCCATCTGCAGGCCCATCCTCCCCGCTGCCTCCTCTCACTGTCTCCACCTGACCAGGGCCTGCTTTTCCCTCAACACCAAGCTCACAGCTCCCTTCCCAGCAAGTCCCCTTGGCTTACTGACCAGCATCCAGCCGTCCCATCCACTGCAGGAGGGCCGTGACTGAATCTGTCCAGTTTGCTGCCGTGTTCGCAGAGCCCAGCAAGCAGCAGCTTGGCTTGGCCCGTGACTTGCTGGCTTGCATTCCCCGAGCAGCTGCCCTCGGGGTCCCAGCCACAGCTGCTCTGTTCGTTTCCAGTCAGTGTGGAGGGGTTGCTGGCAACCGAGGCTCAGTGACCCTCACGGCTCGCGCCCAGTTCATGATGTGACACTCTGCTTTCACATTCATGCCAGGCCCCCAGAGTGGAGACAGAAGACCCAGGTGGATCTGAGCGCCACCAGAGACAAACCCTGTTACTCCTATAACTTCCTCTGGCCTCGGTTTTCCTCATCTGTAGATTGGGAATTGCAGGTTCCCTCGCAGCGGGGATTTCATGAGGTCACGTTTGCGAAGCTGCCTGATACTGTCCATGAAATATGTTGAATACAACCTGTATCCTTTGTAGTCAGTCACCTGCAGTGAGAAATGCCTGGGGACTTTCATGGTGGTCCAGTGGCTAAGACTCCTTGCTCCCAGTGCAGGGGGCCCAGGTTCAGTCCTGGGTCAGGGAACTAGATCCCACGTGCCACAGCTAAAGATCCCACATGCTGCAGCTTAGACCCAGCACAATAAATATTTTAAAAAGAAAGAAAGAAAGAAAGAAAGAAAGAAAGAAAAGAAATGCCTGGATAAGAGGTGGAACAGGAGCTTACAATCTCAGAATCTCTCACTGCAAAGAACTGAATATTCTCAGACTGGGAATAAACAGGGTCAAGGAGTCAGGGTCTCTTTCAGGCGGCCTTCTGGACGTGCTGTGGGGCAGACCAGGCTCACCCTCGGCATTGCTGTGGGAGTCCGGGAGGTGCTGAAGGAAATGGTTCATTCGTGGGTAGACTCTCCTCTATGTGCTATTCCTTGAACACTTGCCCGTCAGTGTTTCACTGCACAATCAAACTGCAGTCCTCTCGGCCATGGGCCTGTGAGTGATGGGACCCAGATGTCCCCTGCTTCTCGTGAGGCTTCAAGACGCCCCACAGTCTTGATCTCATCAGGTGCTCCTTTGGTCCAGTAGTCTGGCAAACCAAGGTGATGAGAAGAAACACGCGAGAACCCTCTGAAAAAGAAAATAGGCGAAACAGGCGCTTCGTTTGAAAACAAGGAGGTTTGCTGGAGATTGGGAGCCTGTCACAGACATCAAAGCAAAGCTGGTTTTTACGACTGTTCACTAAACATTTATGAAATATCTACTGTGTGCCTGGCACGGTGGCCCAACAGAACTGCCAGATTAAGTGATGCAAGGGGCACCGCTCATAGCAAGGCAGTGGGGGCTGTGCGGCGGCTTCCCCACGGCTCTCTGAGCTGCTGTCCCACCCTGGCGCTGTCCACGCAGCATCTGCATATCTATGGCCAGGAGCCCTGCAGGCCTTCACGTGGGTCCCGGCATCGCAGCTGCTCTCCTCGTGGCCCATCACACTCCACACCCCACGCTCCTGTTGGCTCTTCAGTCACCAGGCTCCACGCTCCCTCTGCCCTCATCACTTCCCCAGGACAGGTTCCTCCTCCTCATTCATTTGCATCACGAACATCACCACCTCCAAGAAGCCCTCCCCCACTCTCCTAATACCCTCAACCCCCATGCACACAGGGGTCCCATTTTCCCCTTTGACTTTCTCCAAAGTACATAGAACCCCCCGGAATGATCTCATTGGCTTATTTATTCATCTCCACATTCATTATCTGTCTCTCTCCTGGAAAGTGAGCCCCAGGAGTTAGGGCCCATCCCCGTGTCCACAGGGCAGTAGGTATCCCTGTGTATTTGCTGAATGAAACAAGTTGCAGAATCTGTCTGAGGACCCCCCCCTCCACCTCAAGTCCACAGATGAGCAAGCAGACTGACAGGTGTCAACTTGGATATTTGATCAACAGTCCACAAATTCTCTTTCCCACTTTCAGCCCCCTGGAGACCCATAGCAGCTCCTACAGCAACTCTGGAGCCTAGCTCCTGGAGAAAATAGTGACCCCCCAAACAGAGGATTTCTCCCCAGACCTGGTTGCAGCTTTGGAATGAGGAAGGTATTTTTAAATGTTCTTGCAAGTGCCAGAGTGTGTCTTGTTAAAAATAAGGTTTGTGTTCATTGAAATGCCGTTCAGGCTCGCCATTCTGCGGCAGTGTTTAAATTAACCACATCAGGCACTGTGAATTCTGAACAGTCCGTGAATCATTTGGGGGCGAAAAAGTTGGGAGTTGATATTTGCTGAAGCCAGGCCTTCTCTATGCTCTGTATTTGCCTAGCGAGCCTTGCTATAGCACGCACTCTGTGCCAGGCGCTGTTTGGTGTGCTCTGCAAATAACAGGGCTTTTATCCTTTTCACTAGCCCACGGCGTTCCCCATTTCACAGTTGGGAAAGTCAAGTCACAGAGTTCACTTGCTCGCCCAAGTCCACATGACTCATGCCTTTGGGGAGTTTTCGCCAACATTTTGGCCGCAAGGAAAACCTTGCTTATAACCCGCCCTGCCAAAAGGTACCCGGCTTTCACTCCTGCCCTTTTTAGGAAACTCGGAATCCTCACAGTGCCTAGGAATGGAAGGTGCTGCAGCATGTCTCTCTTTCTCCTGTGGACTTGGCAGCCTTGGGGGCCCAGCAGACAGATAAGCATCATTTCGAGTGTCTTTCCGTAGTTCCCCAGTACCCCGGCTCTGGGCCAAGCTTCCCCAGCTGGCTCGTGCCCTGCCTTGTCCCACTTAGCTGGCCCGCCCTTCCATATTTCCTCCCCCCATCCGGCTAACTCTCCTCTCCCTGAATGACTCAGGCAGATCCTGCTGCTTCCCAGGGCCTTCTGGGCTGCTCTGGCCTCGTTTACCCTCATCTACAGAACTTCTCCTGGGCGTGTGTTACCTCCTCGCGTCTTGCAGACTAGACTCATTGTGTTGATCTGCTTGTTGTCCAGTCTCTAAGTGGTGTCTTGACTCTTTGCGACCCCGTGAACTGCCGCACACCAGGCTTCCCTGTCCATCACTGTCTTCCTGAGTTGGCTCCAACTCATGTCCATTGAGTCAGTGATGCCATCCAACCATCTCATCTGTCTGTATTAATAATTAGTCTGTTCTTGGACTCTGGGACATTGGTGGATTCAAATCCCAGTACTGCCACCTACTGGATACCCAACCTTGGACAAGACCTTTCATCCCTGAGCATCAGTTTCCACATCCATAAAATGGGCATAAAAGTGGTTCCCAAGCTCCTATAGAGCTGTTGTGAAGATGCAACAAAAGATTATGTGTAAGATTTGCACTTAATCTGTGTCAGAGTTCAGCTAACTTTCTCTGCAAAGAGCCAGGTAGTAGATATTTCAGGCTTTGCAGTCAGTTTCAGCAGCAGCCTTTCAACTCTGGAGTCATAGTGTGTAAACAGCCGTAGACGAAGGAGAGTAACTGCTCAATTAAAACTTGATTTACAGAAACAGACGGCAGCCAGATTTAACCCGTGAACTGGGGTTGGTCCACACCTGGTCTTCAGAATGGCCCTCTTATCTCTGGAATGCTATAAAGGTCAGAAAAGAGAAGGCTGTGACTTTCCTCCCAGGCATGCCAGTTTTGGCCGAGAGCAATGCTTGGGAGCAGACAAACAGGAAAGGGGTGGCCGGGAGGAGGCGCTGTGGACCAGCCTGAGGCCCACAGACAGAAGCACAGGGTGGGGGTAGGAGGCTCCTTGTGCAGGGGTAAAGTGGGAGGGGGTTTGGCCAGCCAACCTCAAATGCCATGTGCATTCACAGAATCACTGACTTCCTGTGTAAGAACTATTTCCTGAGCACCTACTATGTGCCACATGCTGTGTTGCATGCCTATGCCACAGGAGAGCAAGACACACAGAAACCCCGGCCCTCAGAAAAGCTTAGGCCCTTCCAAAGGAGGGGACTCCTCCCGGGAGCCCCAGAGCCGGTGAGTGTCCTTTGGTATGAAGTGTATTTCCAGGGTTACTGCTGCTGCAGTGGGACAAGCACCGGATTGAGGGTCTCTGACCTGGGCTCAAGCCTCACTGCCCACCCCAGTCCCACCCCCTCCCTTCTGTGAGGCCCATAATCTGTGCTTCCCGCCACTGACACAGGATGCTGGGACCTTGGACCGTCCCCACTGTTAGAGCCTTTGGGTTATGGCTATGTGAGCCTTCCTGGGCCTCTGTGACCAGGGCACCCAGAGCTCCCACATGTCAGGGGGGTGTTAGTGACTCCGTTAAGCTTGATGGAGTGATGTCTCCCACACCCATGGAGGGGACTGGGGAAGGGAAGCAGTGTGGGGCAAACTTTCTAGGTCTAAGCCTTTTTTGTGGCTGTGTAGTATTCCCCACAGGCAATACTATTCTCTCCGGGCAGACAGAGGCCACCCATGTCCCAGCCCCCCGTGGCAGACCCTGTTCGGGGCACCTTTGTGGCCTCATCCCCGTGAGTGAGCTATGAGCCATCCTCGTTCCCCCTTTACAGAGCAAGAAACCACAGCCTGCGAAGAGCCTGACTACCCGCAGTGGTCACTGACTGTGCACCCCCAGCAACCGCACATCCGCTCCTTTAGCCTTCGCCTCAGAGCACTCCCGTGATGGAGGAATCCCTCCGCCCCGCCCACATCTCTCCGTGCACGCTCGCTCCCTCTTCCCCCACTGAGTAGAACTGCATTGTAAAGTGAGCAAATCTGCAGTGCGCAGTGGATAAACTTTCCCCTCTGTCTATGCCTGTGTGACTGCAGCCCAGATCCTGCACATCCCGGGTCCCTGGGGGGCTCCCTCCTGCCCTTTCTCTGCTGAACCCAGAGGTACCCACTGTTTTGACTTATATCACTAGGGATCACTTCCACTTACTCTTGAAGCTTCGATCAGTAGAATCCCTTGGGGTGTCCGTCTTGACTTGGCTTCTTTCACCAGCATGTCTGTGAGATTCTTCCTGTTGTCATGCAAGGGGCGGGGGTGGGGCTTCTTTTTCAGGGCTGTTTAGTAGTCCCCTGTAGGAGTCCATTATAGGAGGTTTGTCTGTCCTCCTGTGGGGGGGCATATAGCGTATTTCTTATTTAAGTTTATTATAAATTAGATCTCTATGAATATTCAAGTCTGCATATGGACGTGTATTTTCATTTCCATCATTCAGAGTGGGATTTGGGAGTCGCAGGGTAGGTATAGGTTCAACTTTCCTAGAAACTGTCAACACTTGTCTCCAGAAAGGCTGTTCTATTTCACACTCCCGCCAGCAACATCAGAGAGTTTTCCTGTGGCTCCATGTTCTCATCAGCACTTGGTAAAATCTGCCACTTTCCTTTTAACCATACCCATTTCCTGGAAGCAGAAACTGAGGCTCACACATGCTGAGACCTTTGCCCAGACCGCACGGTTCTGTGAGATTCTGGAATTGTGTCACAGCCCGGGGTTCAAGACACAGAGCATGGAATAGAATGAGAATAGAAGAGGTATTTGAATAAGTGTTTTCTAAACACGAAGTGCATGGTTGAAAACCAGAACGCTCCTCAGTGATAGCAATGAGCCCAACTGGTGCTCTTGCCCGGTGGCACAGTGCCCTGGGTCCGCGCCAGCCACCCCAGGGAGAACCCAGGCTCCCCGGTAACTCCACTCGTCCCCACCACGCCACTGGGAGCGTGTCCCTGTGAGCTTGCCAGGACAGATTGTTCTGCAAGCTGGCAGGACACAGTCTGCATTCTGCAGCCCCAGACTCTCTCGGGAGTCCCCGTCCCAGGGACTCTACTGCCCCCAAAGGCCTGATTGCTCCTCTCAGGAAAACATCCCATTCCAGGGTCAGGGGATTAATGAGCATGCCTGGGCCACTAGAGACTCCGGGTCGGCTCTGGCCCAGCCGAGGGGTTTCTAGAGCCCTGTGTTCCCCTGAGTGTGCCTTGGAGACTAAGGCTGGGGCCTGAGACACCAGAAGTCTGAGATCCTAGGCCAGCTTTGCTCCTGTCTTGCTGGGTGACGTCGGGTAAGGCGCCCTTCCTCTCTGAGCCTCATCACCGTGCATAAGAAGTCAGAGAGGCTGGGCTGGGGTCTGGGGTGCGAAGGCCTATGTCAGGGTTTCCTGTGGCAACTTGGTGGCTCTGACACATTTGTTTATCACTCAACTCAGTGCCTCTCAAGCTCTAATGTGCGTACGATACTCCTGGGGATCTTGTTAAATGCAGACTCTGATTCAGTGGGTTTGTTCTGAGCACATGGATTTTCTCTCAAGCTCCCAACTGATGGTGCTTGCTGGTCTGAGGACCACACTTTGAGTAGCAAGAGCCTAGGAACTTCTCCCACAATCCATGTGTTTCTTTAAATCATGCTTTTTTAAAAACTTGGATTTCTCCTAAGAAGTAACATATGAACCACTGGTTTGAGGTACCAGGCATATCTTTTGCCAAACACGCAATAAAATGGACATGCTACGTGCTCAGTTACTTCAGTCATGTCCAACACTTTGTGACTCCATGAACCATCGCCTGCTCGCCAGGCTCCTCTGCCCATGGGATTCTCCAGGCAAGAACACTGGAGTGGGCTGCTGTGGCCTCCTCCAAGGGATCTTCCCGACCCAGGAATCGAATATGCGTCTCCTGCATTGCAGGTGGGTTGTTTATGGCAGCCACCAGGGAAACGCTAAAATGAACATGTTAACTATTGGTATAAATATGGCAACCCTCCCCTACCCTGCTGAGACCTGTTTATTTTTTTTAAATGAATATCATAAGTTTTGTCAGGTTCCTTATGCTTATGACCTAATTTAATCTTTAAAACATCATGAAATGTAGATATTGTTTTAAAATATCTTTTCTCTTTGTTATCCAAGTAGTATAGGTACAATGAAACAAAAGACCAGTTTGAAATTAGAGATAAGGAAAAAAAGAAAATATAAATCACCCCCAAATTTTACTCATATCTCAAATGGGAAATTGAGGCACACCCCCACACTGACTCATCTAAGGCCACACAATGGGCAAGTCCCAGGGCTGGGGTTTGGATTGGGCCTATCTGGTGGTTTTCTGTGATCCCACACTGAGGTAATAAATCAACATTATAGAAATTTTTTTAAATAGAAGAAAAAATATGACCACGATTGTATTTTGTATTCCCCTCTGGCCTTTTCCTTATTCTATTGTTATACAGATAGAATTCTGAAGTATGACCAGTTGTTTTTCTCTGATTCATTTCTCAGTGTTCTCATCTGTAAAGTGGGGATGATAATGGAGCAGACTCTGCAGAGTTGGGTTGGAGGAGGAATGGTGTCCTGCAGGCAGAGCATGGGGCCCAGTACCTAGTAAGTCAGATGCAAATGCCCTTCTGCTGTGGACGTTACAACTGTGATTCTAAACCACCACATCCTAGAACATGGAGTCCATCTACTCTGATGTCTGTGTTGCTGGGCAACAGGGGGGCTTGTAATTTTTTGTTTTAAATAACTCGGTGATGAGCTAGATTGTGGCCACCTGTTACATTCTGTGGCTGCTTCCAATATCCAGTGGGAGAGATGCTGTATACTAAGGTTGAGGAAGAGAAACGTGAACATTTATTGATCACTAGTGGTGTACCTAGTTTTAGGTTGGGTACATTTACTCCTGTCTCCTTTACTTTTCGTGAGTCTGTGAAATTTATTATACCCATTTTACAGATGAGTAAAACTGAGACTCAGGCAGAAAAAACAATGCAAAGAAAATAACCTGCTGTCTGTTAGCTAAGACTTTTGATTAAGTGTAGTGCCTCTTTTCTTAATATGGCACTTTTCATTTTTTAATTTTTTGGTTAGGATTTATTTATTTACTTGGCTGTGTTGGGTTTTAGTTGCAGCACACTGGATCTTTGTTGCCTCATGCAGGATCTTTTGTTGTGGCACCTGAGCTTAGTTGCCCTGCAGCATGTGGGATCTTAGTTCCCCAACCAGGGATCAAACCCGTGTGCCCTGCATCACGAGGTGGATTCTCAACCACCAGACCGCCAAGGAAGTTCCAATACGGCGCCCTTTAAAAGCAAAAATGTGTTCCTTCTCATCTGTGTCAAAACTCATACTGAACAATGAGTTCTGGATTGCCAAAAAGGATTTATTTTCGCACCCATCTATAAGTCTGTCCACAAGTTAAATCAAAACAAACGAGTGCTATTAATACCAGTATAGCACTTTTAAAACAAAGCAAACACACAAACTCCTTGCAAGCCTTTGCATGCTAAGTTGCTTCAGTCATGTCCAACTCTTTGCAACCTTAGCGACTGCAGCTTGCCATGCTTCTCTGTCCATGGGATTCTCCAGGCAAGAATACAGGAGTGGGTTGCCTTGCCTTCCTCCAGGGGATCTTCCCAACCCAGGAATTGAACCCACATCACTTATGTTTCTTGCACTGGCAAGTGGGTTCTTTACCACTTGTGCTCACTGGGAAACCCAAGGAAACAAACTCCACGTGCCTTCTGTCATCTCTTTGGGAGTAAATCTAGGGATGGTTCACCTCTTAACCTTCTCCTTTCCTAGGACAGGCTGGAGAGGACCTGGGGGCAGGGAGAGGGCTCAGTTATGAAAGCCTCCAGAGACAGTGGTAACCACTGTTGGAAGGAGAGGTGGGCGATGGGGACGTGAGGAGGCCAGGGTGGCTGTGGGTCTGGCAGTTGGGAACCCAGGCTCTTTTCTCACCTCTGCACCCCTCTCTCTGTGACCTTGAAAGTGAAAGAAAGTGACAGTGTTAGTTGCTCAGTCGTGTCTGACTCTTTGCAGCCCCGTGAACTGTAGCCCACCAGGCTCCTCCATCCATGGGATTATCCAGGCAAGAATACCCACAAGAGTGGGTAGCCATTCCCTTCTCCAGGGGATCTTGAGCCAGGGATCGAACCCAGGTTCTCCTGCATTGCAGGCAGATTCTTTACCCTCTGAGCCACCCTGTATGACCTTGGATGAGCCCATTGGCCTCTCTCGGCCTCAGTTTCCCCACCTTCTCAGTTATCCTGCAAGGGATCTTTAGCTCTGACAATTGATGAAGTCTTTAACAGTAAAGCTGAAGCAAAGTGTTTCCAGTTGCTTTTCTTTCTGTGTTCTCAGCTAATAAGAGCATAGAGAGCATGGGATGAGGCCTCTGCCAGGGAGCTTTCATCTGTAGTCCATGTATCTGTGGGCTGTAGGGTGTGTTCTGCACTAAACAGAATCCCATTCAAAGGAAAGAGAGGGGTCTGGCTCCTGCTTGGTGCTTCTGAGGGTCTCCCTGAAGCCCTGGTCCCTATGACGATGTATGGTCTCTCTCCTCCCTCATCCCTAGAGATGAAAACGGCAGACGATCCCTAGACTCCGTCCCCAGTGGGCTGTGTCCACCATCTGCCTGCACACAAGACCTTTTCCTCTCAGGGAACAGTGCAAGCTGGTCGCATGCTCAGCTCAAAGTCAAAATGTTAAAAGCAGCGGCTGGAAGAGCTGGCATTTCCCGGCATGCTCGGCACCAGGCGTGGTGCTCGGTTCCCCACACAGCCCCTCCTCTTGCCCTCTGGGGGAGAGGCAGCTGTCATGTCCCTTTTGCAGGACAGCAACTAGGTCCAGTGGAGAAGGCAATGGCACCCCACTCCAGTACTCTTGCCTGGAAAATCCATGGATGGAGGAGGCTGGTAGGCTGCAGTCCATGGGGTTGCTAAGAGTCAGACACGACTGAGTGACTTCACTTTCACTTTTCTCTTTCATGCATTGGAGAAGGAAATGGCAACCCACTCCAGTATTCTTGCCTGGAGAATCCCAGGGACGGGGGAGCCTGGTGGGCTGCCGTCTATGAGGTCGCACAGAGTCGGACACGACTGAAGCGACTTAGCTGCAGCAGCAGCAGCAGCAGCGACTAGGTCCAGAGGGCCCAGCACTTGCCAGGCCCCAGACCCTGAATCCAGCAGTCCGGTTCCAGAGCCAGTGCCCTTGGCCACCTGGCTGGATGCATGAGACTCAGAAGGGGCCACAGGGCTGTCCGGGGTGGTGGTAAGGCTGCCCAGAGCTGGAGCATGCAAGCTGGGCCCTTACGTGGGCATCTACCATGGCTTGGAGGGGAGGAAGAGCCGATGCCATAGTGGCTGGAATTCTGCAGTCTCAGGGAGCAGGGGTGGCTGGAGGCGCCAGTGGGAAGTGTGTTGAAGGCGCAGCTTGGGCTGGGAGTGGTGTTAGAGGCCATATTAGAAGGGCATGTAAAGTCTAGAGGAGAAAAGGTCTATTTGGGGAAAACCCCTGGCCTGGTTTGCTCTGAGAATGCCCACAGCCAGGCAGAAGATTGGATGATTCTGCCCTCAGGAAACTCAGCACCCTCCAAAGAAACAGCCACAGACGCTGCCATGCCAGGGCCTTCCAGCGCACAGCCCACCTTCGGTGAAGCCCACCCTCACTTCACCCCGCCCCACAGAGCGCCCTGTTAGCTCTTTGTACTTTTTCCCTAAATGGAAATAGACCTCCAGGCTCAGCAGGCATCTGAAGGAAGCAGGGACAGAAACCAAGAGGCAATAGACGATCCAGGAAGCCGAAGAGAACTGCCAGGAACCAGTGTGATTAACATCTCGGAGAGGCAAATGCTGCATCTATGAAATGGAGAGGCAAGAGAAGGACCGTTTGGAGAACAAAAAGGACTCTTGGAAACCTGCTTCTAAAGTTGCAGAAAAGAATATTTCAGTGGGATTTGAAATGGGAAGAAACAGGCAGGGTCTGGCTGCTGCATGGATGTTGGGGGAAGGGCTGGTAAAAACAGAAGAGGCTTCTGAGCTTGACCAGGTAGGGCTAGGCAGAGCCCATATTTGCTGAACAGTTCACCAAAGAAAAACAGGTTCGGTTCAGTTCAGTTCAGTCGCTCAGTCATGTCCGACTCATTGCGACCCCATGAATCGCAGCACGCCAGGCCTTCCTGTCCATCACCGACTCCCGGAGCTCACTCAGACTCACGTCCATCAAGTCAGTGATGCCATCCAGCCATCTCATCCTCTGTCGTCCCCTTCTCCTCCTCCCCCAATCCCTCCCAGCATCAGAGTCTTTTCCAGTGAGTCAACTCTTTGCATGAGGTGGCCAAAGTACTGGAGTTTCAGCTCTAGCATCTTACCTCGCAAAGAAATCCTAAGGTTGATCTCCTTCAGAATGGACTGGTTGGATCTCCTTGCAGTCCAAAGGACTCTCAAGAGTCTTCTCCAAAATCGCAAATATATTTTGTTTATTTCTTTGGCCACCCCACTCAGCTTGCTGGATCTCAGTCCCCCAACTAGGGACTGAACCCTGGGCCACAGCAGTGAAAGCCTGAAATTGTAACCACTAGGCCACCAGGGAATGCCCACAGATTTCATTTTAGATGAGTTGGGCTGGAGGGAGATCCAACAGCAAGCAGCAGAGGGTTGAAATCCAGTGCGAGGAAGCCGTTGCTGTCAGAGTTTGGAGCATGGCCCCTCATGGTGCGTCTCTCCCTCAGCCAGCTCTTTTCTTTAAAAAAAAAATTTTTTTTGACATGTACACACTGCTACTTATTTATATTTTTGGCTGTGCTGAGTCTTCGTTGCTGCACGCGGGCTTCCCCTAGTTGCAGAGACCAGGGGCTACTCTCTAGTTGCAGTGTATGGGTTTCTCCTCGCGGTGGCCTGTTTCGGAGCGCAGGCTCTAGGTGGGCGGGCTTCCGTAGCTGCAGTGCAGGGGCTCCATTAGTTGTGGCTCGTGGGCTCTAGAGTGCGGGCTCCGTGGTCGTGGAGCGTGGGCTTAGCTGTGCTGCGACATGTGGGATCTTCTTGGACCAGAGAGCTAACCCGTGTTCCCTGCATTGGCAGGTGGATTCTTATCCACTGTACCACCAGGGAAGTCCAGCCAGCTCTTTTCAAAAGCAAACCCCCAACCCTGCCTCTGAGATGCTGGTTAACAATAGAGATTCCCAGGTTTGCCAGGCCAAACCCCAGGGGGTGGGAATGTATATTTCAACAGGCTCCCTGGGAGTCTGATGTAGACCAACGCTTGAAAACCGCTGGTCTCTGGAGCGGGTGGCAGACTGGGACACAGGGAAGAAAAGGAGAAGTCAGGATGCAGAGAGTGAACAGGAAGTAGAGGTGGCATTAAACCCAGGAGGACACTCATGTGGCACGTTCTGCCATCCCAGGGCAGTGAAATTATTACTCATTTCAAAATCGCAACAGCCCTTGAGTATTCAGTAGCAGAATCACTGATTCAGGAAGCAATTAACATAGACATTCAATCAATTATTCATCGCATTACTAATATGTAGCAGTAATCAAATTGGCCTTTTAATATGTATATTTTTTCTTTTAATTAACCCTGTCCAAAACTGGAGTAAAGCTCCCAAGCAGAAATATATTTGGCTTAATTAAAAAAAGAAGGCGGAGAGGGAAAAAATATTATCTCCTTACCACGTGTTAAGGGAGCCCAAAGGCAGTACTTGCTCTGTGCGCTGTCTTGTGTCTGTGGTTTGAGCTGCACCAGGAAGCCCCAGATCCCGTCTGCAGGTGCCTGAGAGTGCACAGTTAGTGGTTAGATGAAGCTTTATTGTGTCCCCATCTGTGGCAGAACAGAAAGAGCACTGGACTTGGAGTCAAGACCTCCAGATTCCAATTTTAGATCCGCCGCCGAGTTCCTGAGTGACCTCAGAGTTGCCTCTCTGCGTCTCGCCTTCTCCCCACGAGGGGACTGAGAGGGACACTGCCAACAGTTTTCCAGCTCTGACTGTGTTCTCCTTATCACATGACCACTGCAAATGCCCCTTCAGCCTGTTAGTATGAATGAGTTTATGCCTCTTCCTTTAAGACGTGAAGAGAGGCCAGTCATCCAGAGCCATCTCCCTGAGGGCTTCATTGACCATCCTTGCACTGAGGTTAGAGTGTGCAGTTCCACCACACACCTCCTCTTGCCTTCTAATAACTGCTAACATTTATCAGGCACTTCCTA
The DNA here is from genome assembly GCA_006410515.1 of Procapra przewalskii. Taxonomy (NCBI): domain Eukaryota; kingdom Metazoa; phylum Chordata; class Mammalia; order Artiodactyla; family Bovidae; genus Procapra; species Procapra przewalskii. The sequence goes on along the minus strand of SJYF01000519.1, from coordinate 2,275,209 downwards.
TGTGGAAGGGACTAAATGTTGTTTAGAAAAAAAAAACATGGTAAAATTTGTTGTTCAGTCGCTAAGTTGTGTCCGATTCTTTGCAACCCCATGGACTACTGCAGACTTCCCTGTGGCAGACTTCCCTGTCCATCATCTCCGGGAGTTTGCTCAAGCTTATGTCCATTGAGCTGGTGATGCCATCCATCTGTTTTGTCCTCTGCCACTCCCTTCCCCTGCCCTCAATCTTTCCCAGCATCAGGGTCCTTTCCAATGAGTCGGCTCTGCATCAGGTGGCCAGGGTATTAGAGCTTCAGCTTCAACATCAGTCCTTCCAATGAATATTCAGGGTTGCTTTCCTTTAGGATTCACTGGACTGATCTCCTTGCAGTCAGTCCAAGGGACTCTCAAGAGTCTTCTCCAACACCACAATTCAAAAGCATCAATTCCTCGGTGCTCAGCCTTCTTTACAGTCTAACTCTCACATCCGTACATCCGTGGTAAGATATATATAATGTCAGGCTTACCATATTAACCATATGTGCCATTCAGTGGCATTAAATATACATTCATCCATAGGTATCCACAGGGGACTGGCTATAAGACCTACCTTGGATACCAAAATCCATATCATGGGCCCACCTTATCTGTGTTCCACATCTACAGATTTGACCAACATTCGATCATGGACATAGTACTATATTTACTGAAAGAAATAAGGGTATAAGTGGACCCATGCAGTTCCAACATGCTCAACCAGTGTTGTGCAAGCATCACCATCATCCATCTCTAGAAATTTTCATTTTCCCAGACTGAAATGCTTGTCTAGGAGCTTTAAGTGGATTATTTTTATTGAATCCTCACTACAACTCCGAGAGAATGGGTCTGCTATTATCCCAATGTATCAGTGAAACATGGCCAGAGTAATGCTGTGTAACAAACAACCCCAATACCTCAGGCAGATGTAACAATAAGCACTTGTTTAGCTCACAAGTCTCTACATGGTCCAGGAGTTGGCTGATCCAAGATGGCTCCATTTGTGTCTGAGCCTCTGTGTGGAGCCAGCAAACTCATTGAAGGGAATGTTCTTCTCATGATGATAGCAGAGGCCCAAGGGGGCAGATAGAAGCCTGCAAAAGCTTTTAAGGTCTAGATTCCAAGTGGCAGCCCTCAGTCCATTGGCCAAAGCAAGTCACATGGCCGAATGTAAAGCCCCAGGGCGAGCAATTTGACTGCACGCCTTAAATGAGAGTAATTTGCAAAGTCAGTTAACAAAAGCCATGGATCCAGGGCAGGCTCAAGATGTATGGAAAGAGTAACATAGGAACTTACAGTACCACAGGTAAAATAGATAGCCAACGGGAATTTGCTGTGTGACTCAGGAAACTCAAACAGGGGCTCTGTATCAACCTAGAGGGGTGAGATGGGGAGGGAGATGGGAGGGAGGTTCAAAAGGGAGGGGATATATGTATACCTGTGGCTGATCCATGTTGAGGTTTGACAGAAAACAACAAAAATCTGTAAAGCAATTATCCTTCAATAAAAAAACAAATTTTAAAAATTATACCCAAGTTAAAAAAAAAAAAGAATACAGGCCAGTGATACCACCTTTCATAGCTCCATTGCAGAGGCTACTAACTCCTACCTCACGGGGCGTTTAAGGAGTCAGCCAGAGGCCATGGAGGCATCATGCCGAGGAGCCTACTGGGTGCAGAGAAGACCAACACTCCTTTTAGGTGAGAGTCATCCAGGGTACATTTAAATAAGGGTGCCCCCACCACAGTGGTTTCAGCTTTCTTCAACAGTTTGCAACTCCATCCAAAGCTTTTAACTTGGCATTCAGTGCTGGGAGCTGGACTTGAAGGGCCCGGCCAAGTTTCTCTGGCTCTCCTACCTCTCAGTTCAAGCTTTGGCTAGACTATTTGCCGCACACCCATGTCTGTGCCTCCATTCATGTGGAAGACTTCATGGAATCCACCTGGGTCCAGGGCAGGGTCCTCTCCTCCAGGCTGTCTGTCACTGGGGGCTCCAGGTGGAGAGCTGGCTTCCCCTGGCCCTGAGCGGCATGGTCTCTCACAGCCCAAGGGACACCTGCCCCAGCTCTGGTACCCCTGCTAAAGATTCTGTCCCTGGCACCACTGGGCCGTCCTCTTTCCTCAGGCAAGGGCCTTCCCCAGCTTTTGCCCTTCTCAGGGAGCTGGGGAACCCCATGGGATTGGCACTGACTGTGGGCAGCAAGTCAGTCTTGGCAATAGCCTCCTCGCCTTCACCTGGGTAACCACAGTACAGAACTTCCAGACACTGCTTCTCAGCGCCA
>SJYF01000519.1:2260595-2272003 GCA_006410515.1 Procapra przewalskii | reverse complement strand
CCTCCCACCCAACTGTGCTGCCTGCAGTTCCAGCATCAGTACTTTAGCCATCAAATCATAAAGTGTTCAGGTTCCAAGGTTATAATTAGCCGTGGAACCTGTCCAATTCAGTGTCCTGGCTCAGAGTACTTTTAGAGGATACCTGAAGAGACCCCGTATTTTAGAGTGACTTCATGGCTGAGCAGGCTTCAAGTCCAGGCGGTGAGACTCTCTGTCCAGTGTGAAATTCTACATGCCTGTGTATCTCGGACTTTCCTAGGCATCTCAGTCTACCAGGGATTTTGCTGAAAATGGATATTCTAGGTCACTCGGTCTGGGCTGTGGCTTGAAATTCTCCATTTCTGAAAGCTCCCTCAATTCAGTGCTCATGACAGTCCTGGGAGAGATGTTATCCCCATTTGATAGATGGGAAAATTGAGGGTCAGAGAGTTGGGTAATATGGCATGCAGAATAATAGCCTGCCCCCTTGCCTTGGATGTCAGCACTCTAATCCTGGGAATTGGTGAATGAGTTACCTTCCATGGCCAGAGGGACGCTTCTGCTGTGATTAAGGATAAGGACTTTTAGGTGGAAGATTAACCTGGATTATCCAAGTGAGCCCAGTCTAATCATGGGAGTTCTTAGAAGCAGAGGACTGCTTTCTTATCTGTTCAGAGATCTGTGGTAACAGAAAGGAGGTCAGAGAGATGTGAGGTTTGCTGGCTTTGAAGATGGAGGAAGTGGGCATTGGCCAAGAAATGTAGACTGCCTCTAGAAGCTGGAAAAAGGCAAGAAAGTAGATGCTCCCCTAGAGCCTCTAGAGAAGAAAGCAGCCTGGCTAACACATTAGTTTTAGCCCAGTGAGCCCTGTGTTGGAGTTCTGACCTATAGAATTGTGAGATAATGCATCTGTGTTGTTTGAAGCCTCTACATTTGTGGTAATTTCTTATGACAGGAACAGTTAGAAAAAATGCAGACTTTGGTGCCCAGAGTGGGTTGTTGCTTTAAAAAAATACCTAAAAATGTGGAGTGGTTTTGGAACTGGGCAGTGGGCAGAGGCTGGAAGAGTTCTGAGACATTTGATAGAGAGAGGAAAAAAAAATGTAGTTTGCCTAGACTCTGCTGTTAGTAGAACTATGATTATTAACAACTTAATTAGTATTGACCCAGAGGAAATAAGGATCATATTATTGGAAACTGGAAGAAAGGGGATCCTTGTCTGGCGGGACAGAAATCTTAGAAGGACTATATCCTGCAGTTTTGTGGGAAACAGAACTTATAAATGATGAGCTTAGATATTTAGTTGACATTTCCAAGCCAGTGTAGAAGGTATGGTTGGCAGGGATCTTCCTGTTGCTTATGGAAAACTGTGAGCAGAAACAGATGAATTTGAGGGAAGAACTGTTAAACAGAAAGAAAGAAGGACTTGATAATTGTGGTGTCCTCTGCCTGTCTTACTGGGAAAAGATGCTAAAATTGAGAGGTTCCCTGTCAGGAAATCATGCTCCAGAGAAAAGGCTTTGTGTGCAGCTGTACAACTTTCTGCTAATACCTTAGAAAGACCAAAAGTTCAAAGAATTCAGTCACACAAAAGGCTCTTTGAAGAGATTAAGGGTGTGAGTCACAGATCCCTTCAATCAAACCCAAGAGTATCTCAGAAGCTTAAGGGTGTGTGTTTCCTAAGCCATCTCAGCAAATGCCAAAAATAAGGGAGGGATTTTCTAGGAAAGACATGTTGAAGAGCCTCTTGTCTAATGGAGTGAATTCCCATGACATACACAGGAGACCCATGGGGTTACTGAGAACGTTATACCAGCAGAAACACTGCCAGGTTGGACTGAAAGAGAATATGAAATGAAAGCAGGCAGTCAGATGCCCAAAAGTCTACTGACAAGACCCAGGCTGACAAAAGTGCTTATCTGCAAATACCTGCTACCTTGCATGAGAAAGGAAGGATGACTCAGAGGATGGAGTGGCAAGTCCATATGGAATATCCCTGAGCCGTAGAGGATTATTTCTAGACCTTGAGACCTGACAGATTTGCCTGGCTGGATTTCAGAATTGCTTAGGACCAATGACCTTTCTTTTTTCTTTTTTCCTTCCATTGCCTCCTGTTTTTAAACAGGAATGTCTATTACTCTGGGTCTATCCCAATATCTTAAATAGGGAACAAGTAACTTGTTGCTTTAGAGGAATTATGCTCCAGGATGGATCATAACAAGAGCCTTGTCCCAATTTACATGATTTAGCTGATGACATTTGAGACTTTTGAGCTGATGAGATTCCGATGAGATTTTGAACTTCAAATTGCTACTGTAATGAAATGATAACTGGGGGGACCTTTAGATAGAGTGAATATATTTTGCATGAGGTATAGACATGAATCTTAGTGGGCCACAAGGCAACCTGTCATAGGCAGAATAATGGCCCACAAATTCATCCCCAGAACCTATTAGTATGTTACCTTACATGGTAAAAGGATGCGATTAAGGTTGAGGAAATAGATTCTCCCCTAGAGCCTCTAAGGTGAACATGGTCCTTGTTGCTGATCAGTCCCTAAGTTGTATCTGACTCTTTGTGACCCCATGGACTAAAGCATGCCAGGCTCTTCTGTCCTCCACTATCTCCTTGAGTTTGCACAAACTCATGTCCATTGAATAGATGATGCCATCCAACCATCTTATCCTCTGTTGCCCCCTTCTCCTTTTGCCTTCAGTCTTTCCTAATACCAGGGTCTTTTCCAGTGAATCAGCTCTTCACATCAGGGGCCAAAGTATCAGCTTCAGTGACAATCCTTCCAATGGATATTCAGAGTTGATTTCCTTTAGGATTGACTGGTTTGATCTCCTTGACCTCTTTCTAGGGGGCCTCTTATTTTAATTGCAAATGCCCCTGGGCAAGTAACCCACAAAGTGCTGGATCTGCCTCGATTTTAGACTGCAAACAACAGAGATTGAACTTGGATGATCTGGGCAGAAAAGGAATTAATTTAAAGCACCTTGAGCCTTGAAGGAACTCACAGCAAGTACTGAGAACCAGGTTCGAGGCTGCTTGGCCAGGATCATGTCCCCACACTTTACAGGAGAACCAGCCTGGGAAGACCGCACTCCCAAGGTCATTCCCTCTGCACCCCGTCACTCCAGACACTGGGGCTGGGGTGTTTGGCCAGTGGAGCCTGGGTCACATGCCTGACCCTGTGCAGCAGAGGTGGGGGAGCCATCCACAGGCATTTTCAGCTTCTTGAGTGTGATAGTGGGCTCTGAGTCACAAGATGGGCAGCTCCCAAAATAAAGGGAAGAGTTTAGGTGCCAGGCAAAGGAAATGGCAGGTGTCCAGGGGCAATGTGTTGGGTTAGGCTGTATCTTAGACATAGTTCCTGTGTCTCAATGAGCCATAAGATACACCCCCCCTCCTGGCCATTAGTTCACCTTCCCAACTTTAGTTTCTCTCTTTCCACGCTTGGAAATTCCCCCACAGTCTCTTGGCCAGCCAAGGGTCCCAGATTAGAAAATAGAGTCCGTAGGTAAAAGCAGCCCCGGGGATTGTAAAGAGGAGTGTGTGCTGTGACCCCCAGAGGCCTGGAGTTGCTGACCAACCCCCCCCTCCCAGGACCCTTCGTTTCTTGGGTCTTTCCTCCTCCACTGTCACACCCAAGGGCCTTCTCACTCAGACACTCCACAAGGCTCTGAAAGGCTCAGCTTAACATTTTTCCTTGCACTCTCTCCCTTTCATCATTTATTTTTTCCTCTTTTCTTTTTTTTTTAGTATAATTAATTTTAAGGCTTCCATGGTGGCTCAGCAGTAAAGAATCCTCCTGCAAGGCGAAAGACACCAGAGATGCAGGTTTGATCCCCAGGTTGGGAAGATCCCCTGGATGAGGGCATGACAACCTACTCGTGTATTCTTGCCTGGAAAATCCCACAGACAGAGGAGCCATAGGGTCACAAAGAGTGGGACATGACTGAAGCAACTGAGCACACATGCATAGTTAATTTGCAATGTGTTCATTTCTACTCTACAGCAAAGTGATTCTGTTATATATAAAACCTTTGCATTATGGCTTTCCATTAGGGTTTACTACAGGATATTGTATATAGTTCCTTAGGTATACAGTAGGACCTTGTGGTTTATCCATCCTCTATATGAGTTTGCATCTGCTAATCCCAGACTCCCAATCCATCCCTTCCCCTACCCTCTCCACCCTGGCAACCACAGGTCGGTTCTCTATGTCCATATGTCTGTTTCTGTTAAATATCATTCTTAGTTTTGTCATAAGGAATAATACGGAATAATAATCTCTATCCTTTCTTTCTCTTCCTCTTTCCAGGAGATCAGTGTTCATGTTCCAGGTAACTTTTGTTTCTGGTTCATGCAAATAATCCATAACTACGGAAATAAGAAAAACTGATTGTCAGGGTCATGTTTAAAAGCATATGTAGGTCTTCCCTGGTGGCTCAGAGGTTAAAGCGTCTGCCTGCAATGCAGGAGACCTGGGTTCGATCCCTGGGTCAGGAAGATCCCCTGGAGAAGGAAATAGCAACACACTCCAGTATTCTTGCCTGAAAGTCCCACGCACGGAGGAGCCTAGAGGGCTACAGTCCATGGGGCCGCAAAGAGTCAGACACGACTGATTGACTTCACTTTCACTTTCACTTTTCACCACTCTTTGGAAGAGGAAAGGAGTAAACTCCTCTTTCTACCACTTCCCTGTTGTGACCCAGGGTGATTCACTTTATCTCTCTAAGCTCATGTCCCCAGGCTGCATTCTTCCCAGTGGGATGTGAGTGATGAGTGGAGCCAGTTAAACTACATCACCTGTGCAGCAGGCCAGGGCCTTGCACACCTGAGGTGCTCAAGAAAGAGCAGCTGCTCTTTCCACTGTTTGTCACCTTTGTCCCTGTTACTCCCAGGTGGAGAGTGGGCTTTGGAGCCACGGAAGGATGTGATGCCCGGCTCTGTAACATCCCCGGAGTGTGAGCTCAGAAGCTCACATCACCTCTCTGAGCCCGGGTTTCCCCATCTGGAAAAAGAGAGTTAACCGGCGGTGCAGTCGAAACAGGAAGGCGCCGTGAATAGCAGCACGTGGCTATAGCTGGCCTGATTGTTGTTTCCTGTTGATGGCAAGTCTCTCTCCTTTCTTTCTCTTTCCCTGACACTGGTCAGTTGGTAGGTTCTTAGCTTGTCTGTCTGCTGTTCAAACAAAAACAAGACAGGAAAAATAGAAAACCAATGCTACACGCCTGCATTCTAACCAGGGGGGGGCGTGCGAATGGAAGGGCTGCCCTGGTGGCTCAAATGGTAGAGACCCCACCTGCAATACAGGAGACTGGATATGACCCCTGGGTCAGGAAGACCCCCAGGAGAAGAAAATGGCAACCCTCTCCCGTATTCTTGGCCTGGAGAATTTCATTGTCAGAGTAGCCTGGCGGGCTGCAGTCCATGGGGTCGGGAGGAGTTAGACACAACTGAGTGACTCACATGAGTGCGAATGGAAAGAGATGGCTTTAGAGGTGGGGCATTCTGAGCATCGCTGGAGCCGCTCTTAGGGGAGGCTGCCTGACCTTACCCAGTAATTCACATGGGGTACTCAAACGGAGCAGGAGGCAATGGCTCCAAGCCTCTTTCTCAAAAGGACATTTCAGAAGCAGAGAGTCAAAAATAGCTGCTAGTAAAATGACTGTTCAACAGTCAGAGCCCAAGTGTGGGAAGCAAACTTTCCCTGAGCTCCAGCCACGTGAACCTGTGTCTGTTTAGATCTTGGAGTATTTAGGTTTTCTCTGGGACGTTTTCCAGGAGATTTGTCTCTCTCTGAATGTCAGATATGTGGCTTCTCACAGCACAGGCCACCCAAGCCTTGATCCCACCAGGGCCTCAAAGTCCAGGCCTGCTTTGAGCAGCTCTGCCTGGCCCCAAGTGCCTTTGGAGTATGTGGGCAGCAAAGAGGTGGGAGCCATCTTAGCTCTGGTATCCTGGTCCAGGAATACCCCAGCCACGCTCCCTAGTCTCCCCATTGAGGGATGAGCAGAAGCAAAGGGCTGGCCCTCATTCAGCAGCATCTCTACCCCTGATGCTGGAAGGGCCTGCAGTGGAGTCAGGGGCATGACTTAGGCCTTGGGCCTCCCCTGGAAAGGACCAGGCCCACCCTCTTGGTTCTCCTTACTTCCTTGAGGGACAGAGCCTGGCTTCAACAGTAAACAGTCTCTTCCCTAAGCTTTCCACTCGCCTAAGGGGCAGGCCTCATTTTGGGAGTTGGTCAAACAGTAGATACTGTCTCAGCCCTTCTCAGAAAGGCCTCTTAGGAAGTCCATGCTGCCCCCATCATACCATTCCCTCGGCCTCCACGACCCTCTGAGTACCAAGGCCCACTCATCAGCGATGCTCTGCCTGCACCTGGGAGCCATTCATAATTCCCTGAGCACCTGCCAGGTGCTGTGGATAAAGCACAGTCCTGGCCTGCGGGGAGTGCCCGCTGTCCTTGTTTCCATCGCCATATCCCATTCCCCAAGCCCAGCACATATCCCTCATGCTTATGGTCATCATAAATAGCAGTGACAGCAGTGTAGAGCTAACATTTCTTGAGAACCTGCGCTGGCTGAAGAACCCCTGCGAAGCCCTTTGCATGAATTTTCTCATGAAAATCTCACAGCTATCTTGTGAGGCAGATCTTGTTATCATCTCCATTTTATAGAAGAGAAAACTGAGACTCAGAGAAATCATGCATCTTGCCCAAGGCCAGGGGTGCCCTCAGATGGCCCAAGGTCTTCCCAGGTGGCTCAGTGGTAAAGAATCCCCCTGCCAATGCAGGAGATGTGAGATATTCAGGTTAGATCCCTGGGTTGGGAAGATTCCCTGGAGAAGAAAATGGCAACCCACTCCGGTATTCTTGTCTGGAAAATCCCACGGACAGAGGAGCCTGCCGAGCTGCAGTCCACGGGTTCTCAAACAGTTGGACACGACTGAGCACACAAAGACTGATTGCCTAAAACCCGGCTGGCGAGCCCTCCCTCAACCTGTGTCTCAGAGTCAGGATCAGCAAATACAGGTTTTATTTGGCCTCTTCCTAGCACAAGAGACAATGTTATTCTGATTTAGTGAGTCCAGAAACCGAGGCTCGGAGAGGCCAGTAGAATTCCCTCAGGTCACCCAGGTGAGGCTTTGGTTTGAGCACTTCAGTTGCAAAGCTCCTCTTGCTGTGACATATGGCCCGTTCATTCCAAAAAGGCATTTAGTCCTTCTGGGCTTTAATCAGCTGTGGCTAAGATGTAGCCTCACGGGTTGCAGCGTATGCCTTGGGTCCCTGGCCTTCGCCGACTCTGGCTGGTAGGAGGCACTGGCTCCAGAAGACCTGACTCTGAAAGGAAGGGGCCAGGTCTGGCTGCCAATGGTGAGCATTTGGGGTTGCCACAGTGGCCGGGCCTGGCTGGCATTTATGAGCAAGGGCAGCTATGACAAACCTGGACAGAAGATTAAAAAGCAGAGATATCAATTTGCCGACAAAGGTCCGTGTAGCCAAAGCTCTGGTTTTTCCAGTAGTCATATACTAATATAAGAGTTGGACCATAAAGCAGGCTGAGCACTGAAGAATTGATGTTTTTGTTTTTTTAATATAAATTTATTTATTTTAATTGGAGGTTAAGTACTTTACAATATTGTATGGATAAGGAAGCAGTGGTACATATACACAATGGAGTATTACTCAGCCATTAAAAAGAATACATTTGAATTGATGTTTTTGAACTGTGATTCTGCAGAAGATTCTTTGGAGTCCCTTGGAATACAAGGTGATCAAACCAGTCAGTCCTAAAGGAAATCAACCTGAAATAGTCATTGAAGGACTGAAGCTAACCGCCAATACTTTGGCCACCTGATACAAAGAGCCATCTCATTGGAAAAGACTCTGATCCTAGGAAAGACTGAAGGCAAAGGAGAAGGGGGTGGCAGAGGATGAGATGGTTAGATAGCATTACCAACTCAAGGGACATGAATTTGAGCAAACTCCCTCCAGAAGATGGTGAAGACAAGGAAACCTGGAGTGCTGCGGTCCATGGAGTCACAAAGAGTCGGACATGACTTAGCAACTGATCAACAACAATCGGGATGTAACAGACCCCGCTATGCACGTGAGCGTGTCCTGTGTCTGACAGTGGTTTCTCATTGAACGTTGATGTTGGTGAAGATCCTGTTCATTTGTATATAAGCGCAGAACTGAACTCTGTGTTACATATTGACACTTGATACATAATGGAATTTGCAGCAAACCAAGTAAATCAGGGCAAATCTGTACTTCATTTTATTTAGAACTCCAATAAAAGTTGTGTCCCCAATTTAAAACCCAGGACCAGCAATGTCACCTGTAGTTTTCAAGATATTTTGGTGCTGATAGAATAACCCCATAGTAGCTGCTAGTAGCTGTCATATTTCCAGTGATTCAGTGTGTGTATGTATATGTATATACATATGCATATGAATTTATTTATTTAGCCCTCACTTCAAAATGCCCAACATGAAGAAAAGAGTTGACAACTCTCAGTTGAATGGTGTCTTCTCTTCCAAACCTTCATGCCCAGTAGGATCCATTGTCTGTTGACGTCATCGTATCTCCTGGAGCCGTCACAGCAAGGCCTTGTGATGTGGACATGCACACATGATTTTCCTTTCTTTTCTTCCCTGCATTTACAGTTGGGGCATTATAGGCCCTTTAAATTATGTAGATTGCTAGGTCGTATTAGTTGTGAATTTGCTTTCTAGATAGTAAAAGGGGTGTTGGATCAGATGGGCCCCAAAACCACTGGCATGGTGGACAGACATCACTGGTTATGGGTGGTGCCCTGCCCCTACTTAGCTGGGACCTGGGATACAAGCATGAGGGTTAGCTCTTACCCCTAGCCTCTGATGCCATATGTTAAACTTGGTTCAGCCATCGAACTAGCAGGTGAGCAGTAGCTGTTGACAGATAACGGATGATGGGCTTTTGGATGAACCAACAGGTGGGTGGATGGATGGGCAGGTGGGTGCACAGATGAAGAAGAAAGTGGATGAATGGGTGTAGTAGGTGGACAGAGAGATGAGTGGGTGGATGGGTGGGTGGATGGATGGATGGATGAGTAGTGGGTACAGAGATGGAGAAGCAAGTAGGTGGATGGATGTGGTAGGTGGACGGATAGATGAGTGGGCGGCTGGGTGGATGGATATGAGGGATAGGTGGACAGATGGGTAGACAGATGGAGGGTGGTGGTGAGCCCACAGACAGTCAGGTGGTGAACAGATGGCCTGATGGGTAAGCAGTTGGCCGACAGGTGGACAGATGCAGTGACTGGACAGACACAGATGGAAGGGTGGGTGGACAGATGGAAAGATGGATGGGTAGACAGACAGGTGAGTGGGTGGTTGGGGGGAAGGACGAGTGGATGAAATGAGGGAAGGGGGAAGAAGAGGCACAGAGATGTTCACTCACTTTCCCAAAGTCACACAGCTCATCTGCAGGACCGGAACCCAGGCAGTCTGACCTCAGATCCCATTCTCTTAATCACTGCCTTCCATTTGACGGAGTCACTTGCCCAAGTCACCAGTTAGGAATGGGTTAGGCCAAGATTTGAAGCTGAGTCTGCCTGACTTATTACTACCCCAATGGGCTGAAGGCTGGAAAAGGGCACTGGGAATCAATAGTGAATGTCACGGGAAGCTGGACCATGTCCTCAGGCAACCAGTGGAGCTGGCAAAGGGTTTTATGTAAGTCTGGACATCACACCATCCTTCTGAGTTTAGCAAGATGATACACCCAGCAATGTAATGGCTGGGTTTTAGGGAACCCACCTATGGGGAGACTTTTGACTTGAGGGGAGGCTGTTGTAGTAACCATCAGAGGAACTGAGTCAGAGATAGAGCTGAGGTGGCACAGAAGCAAGAGCGGATTCAGAAGGCTTCCAGAATTCCAGTTGCCAGGACCCGGTGGCTAAGCCCGAGTGAGAGAGGAGGAGCAGTAGGAATCACAGAGGTCTGTGTGACCTTGAACACAGTCACTTCCCTTTCCCGAACCACCTACTCCCTCAAAAACATGTATTAGTAAAATAAAGGCAGTGCTGCTGTAACAAAGAGGCCCCCAAGTACTGCTGCTTAAGCAAGCTATTAATAGGAGCATTTTTCTAGGACAACAGGTGGGTGCTATTAGCTTGACATGAGGCTCTGCTCCATGAGGTCACTCACCAGCCCAGGGCTACGTGAGCATATTGAGAATGGCTTCTGATGAGAGGGTCAGGGAAGAGCGTTCCACAGTAGTGACCTAGATGGTCAGAAGGATTCGCTGGGAATAAAACGGCATGAAGGGTGCAGGCGAGGGGAGCAGGTTATGCAAAGGCCCTGAGTGGGACCCAGTGTCGAGCCCTGGGAGCACGGAGGGAAGGCCAGGGTAGGGGACGCTGATGTGAGGAGGGTGCGTAGGGGGCCAGCAGGACGTGTGTGGAGTCTGGACGTCATCGTAACTGCAGGAGAGCCGTTAAAGGACCGAAGCTTCCTGTCATGGATCCAGCTTCCAGAATTCCAGATTCTTCTGTTGGAGAGTGGATTGATTTTAAGGGGTGATAGTGGAGGCCAGAGGCCAGGCTAAAGGTATGCCATTCATTCTGGCCAGCAGTGATGTGGATGACCGTGGCATGATGAGGAGGGGGGCCGTGTAGGGGAGAGGGCTGAAAGGCACAGTCTGCAGACAGGCTGGGGCAGGGGGCTGGCTGTGAGCCTGTGGTGGGCGGCAGGCAGCCGGTCGACTGGCTTTGGGAGCCGTCTCCTGAGACTGGAGGAGGAAGAGAGAAGCATGGGGCTCACCTGGGCCCATGGGGCATTTGAGGGGCTTCTCAGCTATAAGGCCGTGGGGAGGTTCCTTTTTATTCTGAATGCATCAGGGAGAGAGCCTCACTGAGACAGCACAGGTTGTCAGCCTCTGCCGTGGCACCTGCTGAGCCGTGTCCCTCCTCGGAGGGCTGGTCCTGGCTGTCCACAGCCGTGTCAGAAGCTTGGCGTGTCCCACAGAAGCTTGGGTCCCACACGCCCCACCCTGGCCTGTCTGCAGCCCCTTGTCAGAGAGGGCGTCCACCACATCGTGCTTTTCCCCTGGTTTGTTCAGAAGCCCAGCTGCTGCCTTTGCTTTGCTCTCATCTCATTATCCCTGGAGTTTCACCTTCTTTTTGTGAAAATTTAATTGCCTGCTGAATGTGAAAGGGCCTGGACCAGCTGTTCAGGTTTGGGAAATGAGAGTCAAATGCCCCCAGTGATCAAAGCCTTGCAAGAGGACAGCGTCGTCGTTATCAGCAGTACCTTTAAGCGGGAGCAACTTCACTCCTCCCCAGACAGAAACCAAATCGCCCAGCACGGAAACTTGAAAGGAAGAATGTTAAGCAGTTCCCAGCATTTGAACTGCCTGCTGCATCTTTCAATCG
>SJYF01000519.1:2211128-2224179 GCA_006410515.1 Procapra przewalskii | reverse complement strand
GGCCCCAAGTGCTGGTGGATCTGCCCAAGGTGATGGTGAGTTCCTCCCAGGGCAGCTGTGGAGGGCTTGGCCTGACCTGGCAGAAGTCACGGAAACTCAGATATCGATGGTAATAATCGTACCTAGGATTCACTAGGCACTTGCTGTGAGCCAGGCACTGGTCTGAGCCTCTCATCCTCACCACCAGCCTGTTACATATGTATGTTCATTATCTCCATTTCACAGAAGAGGGAGGGGACCAAGGCACAGAGCCGTTAAGTGAAATGCCCAGGGTCGCTCAGCGAGTTAATGGCAAAGCTGGACTTGAACCCCGTCCGTCTGACTCCATATATGCGGCCCTCCATCCACGGTGGCTGAGGGAAATGATACCAGTAGCAATGCTAACAGTGATGAGAGCAGTTGCTTAATACAGTGCTGGCTACATGCCAGGCCCCATTCTAAATGCTTTAACAAATGCTGACTGGGGACTTCCCTAGTGGTCCAGTGGTTAAGACCTCACCTTCCAGTTCAGAAGGTGGGAGCTTGATCCCTCATTGGGGAGCTAAGATCACACATACCTTGAGGTCAAAAAACCAAAGCATAAAACAGAAACAAGGAAGGTTGTAACAAATTCAGTAAAGACTTCTAAAGTGATCCTCATTAAAAAAAAAAAAATCTAATCATTTAGTCTTCACAACAGCCTATAAGGCAGGCACGACCTTTATCCCCATCTTACAGGAGACACTGAAGCACAGAGCTTTTCCTAGCCAAGATTTGAACCCAGGAGTTCTAGCTCCAGACTCCAGGCTTTTAGCAAAATGCGGTGTAAGTTGGGGGGACGTTAACCACCTACAATCTAACTTGGCTCCATCTGCATTCCCAAGTCTGGGGCCAAGCCTTGGCTGGGCCAGAGTCCCAGCCATGTTGGGGAGTGGGGCAGGCACTCCAGGAGCCATGGGAAACCACAGAGGGCTGGACTATCCCCCTCCAGAGCCTGCTGGCTCTTCAGTGGCCAAAGCAGAGGGCCTCTCAGAGCCTGACCCACCTGCAGAAGCAGAGACGAGCCAACACGGGCAGGCTCAGCTCCTTGACATCACTGTGGAGACATCCCACCACTCTCTCTGCTGACAAGAGCATCCAGAGAGAAGTGAACCAGGAGGGAGGGGTTCTCAAGTCAGATCACATCCATGAGAAATGTCTACCCCAAGTCTGCTCAGAAACATCCCCCCAAACAGTCCCAGTGGAACTTCTTTTAAGCAAAAACTACAGGCATCCTTCTCTATAAATAAATCCAACTGGCAGACTTTCCGCACCTCAGCAATGTCTTAGGCCATAGGAACTAACACTAGTTTACAAAGCAAGGCAGCCCTTCTACAGAGGTGGATGGCAGTTCCTGTCTGAGGGGCAGTGCTGGCACCAGGGGACAGTGTGTGCAGAAGTGCAGCATGACACGTGAAAACGTGTGCACGCAAGGGCTGGAAGAATACTCAACATGTTTCTGTAAGTCTTTTGCCTCTCTTTTGTTGTTAGGTTGTTTGTCTTATTGGTTGGGCTTCCCAGGTGGCTCAATGGTGAAGAATCCACCTGCAATGCAGGAGATATGGGTTCGATCCCTGGGTCAGGAAGATTCCCTGGAGAAGGAAGTGGCAACCCACTCCAGTATTCTTGCCTGGAAAACCCCATGGACAGAGGAGCCTAACAGGCTACAGTCCACAGGGTCACAAAGAGTTGGATACAACTTAGCAACTAAACACCAGAATTGTCTTATTGAGTTCTTTATAGTATATGTTTTCTATGAATGCCTCCTTTGTTATCTGAAAAGTGAAAGCATTAGTCTCTCAGTCGAGTCAGACTCTTTGTGACCCCCCATAGGCTGTAGCCCGCCAGGCTCCTCTATTCATGGAATTCCCCAGGCCAGAATGCTGGAGTGGCTAGCCATTCCTTTCTCCGGGGATCTTCCTGACCCAGAGATTGAACCTGGGTCTCCTGCATTGCAGACAGATTCTTTACTTTCCAAGCCACCTCTTTATAGTATATATTGTATATGAATATATCCTTTGTTGTCCATATGATTGCAAGTATTATCTCCTAGTTCATGACTTGTCTTCCCCTGGCCAGGCAGTCCGAGAGTCTGGAATGCCAGGGATGGAGCAAAGAGGTTGGGGCCATGCACTCCACACCCCGAGGCTGCTCAGCACAGGTTCTGTCTGGGGAGGCAGGAGAACGGCCAGGCTGCACAGTTCCCCCACTGGTGGTTTCAGGTCCCAGTCATGCAGTCTTGAGCAAGGTGTTTACATTTCTGCCACCTCAGTTTTATGTCTTTAAAATGGGAGTAAGAAGCCCTCCATGTTGAGACTGTTGAAAGAATTAGGTGGGAGAGGACATTTCAGGGTGGAGTGGAGTGTTACCAGGTGTCCAATGGGCCTCTGGTCCCGGTGGCTCCAGTGGGAACAATTGCCCGCTCTCAGCCTTGGGTGCCTGGGGTTCAGGGCGCCCTTCCCCAGGGTCAGTGGGAGAACCTGCCTTCCTTCACTAGGAAAGAATAATAAAACTTGTAACGTCTTATTCCTAGAAGGAACCAAAGAACTCCTCAACAATCCCACCCTGTGACTGGCACCTTTTCAAAATGTCTTGCTGAGTACCTCCAGAGACAGGGACCTCACCACCTGCTCTGTGGCCAAGCGCAGAGATGACCCCCAGTTCATGCAGCTCGTTCTTGGGCATTTTACACATAAAGAAACCCAGTACTCCTCACTCAGGGCATCGTGGCTCTTACTTTACACAGTTTTAACCACACGAGTTATGTGGTTTCTTAAGCTTGAGAATGGAAAACCCTGCTCATGTTTCAGCTCTCCTGGAACCATCCCCCATGGAAATCAGTCACTCTCCTCCTCGTCTCTGCAGCTCTTCAGATATGCCTCTTCTGTGGCAGAAGGTATCCTGTTGTGCTTTATTTGGTTGTTCAGTTAGAGCTCTCTCGCTAGACTCTAAAGTCTCCAAGAGTTGGGGGCAGTGGAAAGAGCTTGCCTGGGCCTGAGAGTCAAATAGGTCTGACTTTCATGCCTTATTCCCTGCTGGCTGTGTGGCCCAGAGGAAGCGGCCCCGCCTCTCTGAGCACATGGATCGCGTCAGCGTCTCCTGACCCTTGCTCCCTGTGTGTGCCTGCATGCTTAGGCGCTCAGTCGTGTCTGACTCTGCGACCCCGTGGACTGTAACCCACCAGGCTCCTCTGTCCATGCAATAGCCCAGGCAAGAATACTGGAGTGGATTGCCACTTCCTTCTTCAGGGGATCTTCTCGATCTGGGGATCAAACCCAGGTCTCCTGCATTGCAGGCAGAATCTTTACCACTGAGCCACCAGGGACTCCCCTCCCTGAGCAGAGCCCACGTCTGTTTATCTGTGTATCCCTAGTCCCTGACCCACAGTGGGCACTGAGCCCTTGTGGAACAGAGGAAGTGCCAGGAGGCTGTGAGTGCAGTAAGTTATTACATTGCAGGGGAGGAGTCTGCAGCTAGAAGTGTGCAGTGCTGAAGCCAAGAGACAAAACAGGAAAATAAGATTCAAGGACTGGACATGGGCAGCGGTCCAGGGCTCCTTAGCGAAGGGGCAGCAGAGGGAAGCACACTCACACCACCGCCCAGGAGCCAGCCCGAGGGGACTGCCAGCCCCGTGGTCCCTGTGCCAGGGAAGTGCTCGTCTAGGACCTGTGTGGCTTAACCTGTGTTTTAAAAAGCAAAAGCCTGGGAAGCAAAGGAAGTCGCTGGGTTGACTAAATAATATGTTTGCCACACAGACGTTCTACTGTTTGTCAAATAGGAGCCGTTGCCATCAGCAAAATATCAATTCACGTAAAAAGAGAAAAACAGAGTCAAGGGCAAGTTCCTTACACCTGAAATGTTTAAAATAAAGGAGACTGTCAGCACGAGAAGCGGAGAACGACAGGAGCTGGGTGGGCACTCGAGTGGAAGTGCTCCTTCTCCGGAGACACTGGTGAAAGTCTGTCTCTCTGCCCATCAGGAAACACACGTGTTTTCTTCCTGCTCTCTGTCAACAGACAGGAAGGAATCAGGCCCATTATAAGGGGACAAGCAAGGAGTATCGTGGGGACATGAGACAGGATGAGCAAGGGGCTGTGTCATCTTTTTTTCCCTTTAATCGAGAAAGGCTTCCTGGGGGAGGCAAGATCCAGGCTGTTTGGTCCAGGCCCTCCCCACTACCTGGCCTCTCCCCAGCTCTCGCACTCACGCAGCCGCTTCATTGGCAGCCTCTGTGCCCAGGGTCTGGCCAGATGCACAGATGGTGGCCACCCTTTCCGCACAATCCCAGGGCCACTCGACACCAGCCGGTCGTACCGGGAGTCCTCAGAACAAAAGGACTTCCAGGTAACAGGACTGGAGCCAGCGCGCTGCTGATAGGATCAGAAGCCTCAGGCGCACGGCAGCCCAGGAGGAAGCCAGGGCCACAGCAAAGCGCCCCCCACCTGCCCTGCTTCGGCAGAGGTGCGGTTTCGGCAAGCACAGGGGCTGGGGAGGCCGGCCGTGCTCCCCCGCCCCTCCTCATCCTGTCCTGCTCCTCGCGGGTTCCGAGACCAGAAAGGCAGGTCTCAGCCCTGCTGGCAGCTGGACTGGCCACCTCATAGGGTGAAACCACGGGCTGGAGACTTCTGCAGCGGGGGCCATCCATGCTGAAACCAAGAGGTCAGGGTAGGGGTTTGTGTCCCGGTATGCAGGGAGGAACCCTTGGGGATTCTCCACCATCTCTGGCTCAGGTGTGGGTGGGTCGTTCACCAGCACTGCCCACAGTCCTGCACTGCCTGGGCCCCTCGAGGGTCTGGGTCTCCAGGGCCAGGGGGGCGCTGAGATGGAGGCGACTCAGTGTGGAGGAGGGACCTCGAGCCTGTGAGTCCCGGGCCCAGAGGCAGGCTGGAGGGCAGGCACGCCCTTTGGAAGTTGATGAGGAGCCCCGAGGGGTCAGTCTGTGGCCTCACTCAGCTCTCTGGGCACCCTTCCTGCAGAGAACAGCTGACTCAAGCAAGAGCGTGAGAGATAGCCCAGGTTCAAATCCAGGTCCCTGTGAGACTGCACTTTTACCAGTCCCTCAGTTTCCCACCCTGTAAAATGGGGGTGTGATAGCAGGACCAATTTCATAAGGCTCTTGTGAAGATCAAGCAAGACAGCAGATGCAGCCCCATAGCTCTGAGCATCTCCGCTGCCTGCCCCTCAGTACTCCCCAAGCATGGGGCACGCCTTCAGAGCCCACAGGGTCAGCGCTGGAAGGAAAATGAAGAGACCTGGAGGCTGCTTGCCCATTTCACAGGCGCAACTGCAGAGGAGATGATCTAGGTCATGGCCCCAGACTCCGAGCCAGACAGGCCATGGATTGAATCCTGTGTCTGCAGACCTTTCAGCTGGAAGCTGTAGACAAGTTCTTGACCCTCTGACCCTCATTTTTCAATATGTGAAGTGGAGATGATTGTAGTGGATATACTTCACGGGGGTATCTGTGAGGATTGAAATCATGCCTCACACATAAAAGGCATATCCTGTAATTCATACAAAAATTGGGAGCCACCAGCAGCAGCACCAGCACCATCGCTGTGGTCACTGTTATTGTTGTTGAGAACGATGCTGTGAGGAAAGTGAACTCAGAGAGGAAAAGGGACTTGCTGGCGGTCGCACAGCAAGCCAGAGGGCAAGACAGGCCCAGCCTGGCCCCCGAACCCCCAGCCCCCGTTCTTCCTGCTTCCCGCATCATCTCATTGGTCTTTGCTGCCTCTCAGTCCATCCTGCCTAGAGCTCGGTTTCCCCTTGCAAGAGGCCCCCCCTGAAGCATCTGAGACCTGCCTCTTGCTGACCTTGTTGCTTCTGGGCACAGATTTGGGGTCACCACAAAGGGGAAGCTGACATCCCCCGAGACAAGATGCTGGGCCTTCAGCGTGCTGCTAAGGCTACCGTCTCCCTGTGCTTTCTGCAGTGCCCGTCCAAAAGCCCACAGTTTCCCTGCTGTCCTCAGGGATCCTTGGCCAGGGGAACCCCTGAAGGGATCAGGATGCAGCTTTTGGGGGCTGACTCTTTTGTTCCCCAAGAGGCTCCTTAGGGAGGGGAGGATTGGGACCCCAACTTCCACTGATGTTTCCCTGCATGTTTGGGTCAGATCCAGGGTCATCCTCCAGGGGTTCCTGGTTCCTTAGCCAATCTGGGCCACCTGTGCAGGCTTGCCTCTGTCTCTCTACCTTCCAGCCATCAGAGCTCGGCCTTTCCTGGCAGGGAGGGACAGAGACACAAGAAGAGGCTGAGGAGGGAGAGGATGGAATTTGTTTAAAGAGAAACAGGAGTTATGTACTTGTTTTAATAATATAAATATTACATGAACAATAATAATTATTATGATGCCCACATATTGAACACTTACTATGCACCAGACGGGCTTCCCAGGTGGCACTAGTGGTAAAGAACCCACCTGCTAATGCAGGAAGTGTAAGAGATGTAGGTTCAATCCCTGGTTCAGGAAGATCCCCTGGAGGAGGGCATGGCAACCCAGTCCAGTATTCTTGCCTGGAGAATCCATGGAGAGAGGAGCCTGGCGGGCTATAGTCCACGAGGCCGCAAAGAGCCAGACACGACTGAAGTGACTGAGCAGGCACACACGTGTGCATGTTGAAGTGGGCAGAGAGCACTCATCTTAATTGCACCATCTGATGATTTTTACACATATTTATGCCACCCAAATAAAAATACGTATAGAATATTCCTAGTACCCCAAACAGTGCTTCTCAGGCATACAATTTTTTTTTTTTAATTCTGCAAAGCTATCACAGCCAAGAGGCACCTAAGGAAACATGATGACTGAAATATACTGTGATTTCCTGGATGGGATCCTGGAAAAGAAACAGGACTGGAGGTGAAAACTAAAGAAATGTGAAACAAATATGGGCTTTAGTTAATATTAACATATCAATATTGATTCATTATTTGTGAAAAATGTGCGATACTAATGTAAACGGTTAATAAATAATAAGGGAAACTGGAGGTGGGGGAGGTGAGAACTTCCTGTACTATTCTTAGCAATTTTTTGGTAAACCTAAAACTGTTCTAAAACAAAAAGTTTATTAAAAAAAACAAAACAGGCGTTCTGTAGATATTTAAAAATACATCCATGGACTGGGTCTGGCTGTGTTTGAGCTGCCCGTTTGTGACCTCCAGTGGTCTAATGTCCTTACTTTACAGATGAGGAACTTGGGGCCCCCAACAGGGAGGGCGCTCGTCCAGGGCCCCACAGGGGGCCAGTGGCAGAGGCTGGTGCGTGCTCCAGCTGTAAGGGAGGGGCTTGGGGCACGGGTGCAGGGCGGCCGGGGTCTCCCTGGGTCCTGGCTGGGGACCTGCCCCGCCGGAAGCTGCCAGGTGTCACTGGTTTCCTCCCGGGCTCTCCAGGGCTGTCAGTTGGAAACCAGTTTTCCCACTGGCCTCGGGCCCAGAGGGAGTGGTCACGAGCAGTTCCTGTTCTGGGAGCAGGGTGTCGTCTTCCCACTCCCGCCCGTCTCCATGCACCTGAGAGGTGTCCCCACGGGCAGCCCGGGGCCTCGGTTGAGTGTTTGTTGGACGGATGGGTGAGTGAAGACATGAAGGAGGGAAGAAACAAATGGCAGGGGTGGGCTATTTGGGAGAGGGCGGCAGGGGAGAGGGGGCCAGGAGTGCAGACCCTGCAGCCAGATGGCCTGGGTCAGACGCTGGCCCTGCGGCTCCAGCCACAACGCCTTGGACAAGTCACTTAACCTGTCTGTGCCTCAAACTTCTCATCAGATGGCGGAGCTGATGGTGGCTCCTGTGCCCTGCAGGAGTGCGAAGAGGGATAAAGGAGTCGAGTGACAGCAGGGGAGGGAGGGACGTGATAAATAGAGGCCAGGAGAGAAGGAGAGTGGGGGGAGGGGTGATGGGTTTGTTTTCATATTGAGACGTGGGAACCTGGACAAAGCCACGGGACTGGTCACTGACCCAGAAAAGAGGTTTGGTGGCTTCACACGGTGATCAGAGCACAGATTTGTGAGCCGGTCTGCCGGGAGTCCAAGCCCAAGGCCCCCCCTTACTGTTATCGCCATGTAGCCTTGGGCAAGACTATTAACCTCTGTGTGCGCCCGTGTCTTCATCTGTAAAACAGGTGCGATTACTGCAGTACTTGTTCCGTGAGACTGTCATGAGAATTAAGTAGTTGTCTGGTTATGTGTGTACCCCCGGGGACGGTACCTGGTGTGCACATAACGTTAGTTGCTTGGTCGTATCCGATTCTTTGCTACCTCATGGGCTATAGCTCCCCCAGGCTCCTCTGTCCCTGTGATTCTCCAGGCAAGTATACTGGAGTGGCTTGCCATTCCCTTCTCCAGGGGATCTTCCCGACCCATGTATCGAGCCCAGGTCTCCTGCGTTGCGGGTGAATTCTTTACCATGTGAGCCACCGAGGAGCCCCTGGCATATGACCAGTACTTGTTAAATAACTGGGAGAGGTTTTATACCAGAAACCCACTCCCTTCTCTGGAGGGCATCGACTCACGGGAGAGATGGAGCTTCTGGCGTTGTGGATTCTCTTACCTCCTGAATCCAGGCAGGCAACTGCCCTTCACAAAGCCAGATAGGGTTAGGGCCGAACTGCTGACCAGCTTCCCGTTGCTGTGGCCTCCACCCCCTCCAGCCAACCCCGGGTGAGCAATGCTTGCCATAATTTCAGAGAAGCCAGAAATCTGGATTCTACGCACAAGTCCCCAATTTTTAAACATTGGCACTTGGTTCAAATTTATTTTAAGCTCTGAGCCAAACAAACAAATGTATTTTAAGCTGGCTGCTCTCCTGAGCAGTTGGTTTGCAGCTTCCACCCCAGTCTAGCCCTGCCAGCTGGCTTTCTTCTATTATTTTTGCCCTGCATTTTAGAGAAAAGGAAACTGAGGCACAGAAAGACACACCTGGGCTTGTGTATCTGACTGCTCAGTGGAGGCCACAGGCAGTCTCCTCGTTCCCTTCTCCTGGCTGCAAGCAACGCGGGACTCCCCAGGGAATCCACCAAGCTTTGCAGCAGGTGAGGGAACACGACTCCAGAGGGAATTTCCCCCCGGCCTGGGCTCTTCCAGGGGCATATTTGAATTCTGATGTCTGCTGACCACATGCCAGCTAGGCCATGCCTTCGGGAGCAGCTGATATGAAGCAGAGTTGCCCGACTTCCAAAGCCATCGCAAAGATTCTTGATGCCAGGATCCCCATCTTTGCGTCCAGCACTGACCCAGCAGATGGGAGGCCACGATTCCAAGAGGTTCTTGACCCTCAGGCTTTGGGAAAGAGCTAGCAATATACTCTATAGTAAAGAAAGTCGCTCAGTGAGAACCCGTGGGGGTGAGGAAAGACCCAAGGCATGTTCTAAAGTCTTGGAGGGGTAATTTTTTTGTTTGCAGTTGATTTGCAGGCCTGTCATACTCTGAGCTTGAGTCTTTTTTTTTTTTTTCTCTTTTCTGTTAAAAAACTGCTCTTTGGTTTCCACTTACTTAACGTGTCTGGGCCTCCATTCCCTTGGCTGTAAACTGGGGATAAACGTTGTCCTGACCTCCTGCAGCTTGTGATGAGAATGCAACGAGACACGTGCCAAGGATTAAGCAGTAGAAGCCAACAAGGTTGTCGCTGTTAGCTGTGGCCCGCTGGCCTATCTGCCCAGGTGGTGGCCGGAGGAGCTGTCGCTCTCAGCCTTTCCGTACCCCGACTCTTGATGCGTTTGCGGTCTTGGCTTTGCCTGGAGAGTTAAATGCACCCACCAGCTGTGGAGAGCCTCTTGTGGGTCAGCTTCTACGCCAGACCCTCCCCCCTGTTTTGTCTTCCTAACCCCTCAGAGCAGCCCTGGGAAGCCAACAGCACCACCATCTTTGCAGATGAAGAACCTGAGGCTCTGGGAGGTCACCCCCACATGGGGACCTGACCCCGAGCATGCTCCGTTACCTGCCTGAGCCTCCAGCTTCCTTGTCTGTAAAAGGAGGTTCAGGACACCCATCCCGGGGCTGCTGTGAGGATCAGTGAGGTCACGGCTTGGAGGGTGCACTGTCAGCTGCGAATCCCAGGTAGACGGGCAGCAGTGGTGTGAGTCCTGCAGAGGCCTGAGCCCATTCAGGATTCAGGGCGTTTGGGGAGCAAGAGCTTTGGGGGAGAGCTATTTCAAGTGTCTTTTCCTTGGGTGGGTTCTAAAACGCGTCTCCTCTCTCCATCTGACAAGTGCAGAGCTAGCCTCAGCAGAGGCTACACCTAAAACAAGGTCCTGGGAGTGACCTGGGAGGCGGAGGGAGGTGGGCATGATGGCCACAGGGCGGACAGGGTCATGCAGAAGTTCTCAGGACTCTGGCGTCAGATGGACATGGGATCAAATCCTGGCTCTTCCACTTCCTACCAGGGCGACCTTGAACGTGCTAGCAGAGGATGGTTACTATGGGGGAGCTGAGCCTGGTGCTGACAAGCACAGCGCGAGGATTCACTGACATCCCAGGAGACAAGTGTCAGGCCCAAGGCTGACCCAGCAGTCCTTACGGGGGATGGAGTGGGGAGGGGAGCAGGATGGAAATCAGCCACAGGGCCCGGGGTGGGGAGAAGGGGCGCTCCTGAACCCAAGAAGGGAAGACGGCTCAGGCAGGGTTTAGCAGGACACACACCCTGGGCAGGAACGCCAGCCAAGTAGGGCTTACCAGGGCATGCACACTGGCCCACGAGTAGCTGCAGGGCAGGCGCTCTTCGTCCCGGTGGCCTGGCTCCCAACCAGGGCACAGACTAGATTTTACAAACTGAATTACGCATCCGGTTTCCTTTCTGCCTCAAACCCGCCCATTTAATTCCCCAAGTCCTGCCATCTCCAACCCCATCACCCGCCTCTGTGAAGTGTGGAAGCACGCAGGCTCCGGTGTCAGACAGATGGGGGTTCAGACGCACACTCTGCCCCTTCTGGCTGCGTAGCCTTGGGCGGGTACTCCCTTCTCTGACCCTGCGTTTCCTCTTCTGTAAATGGGCTGGTCCTGCCCCTGCCCCGGGCAGGGTTCACATAGGAGAGGCTGTGTGGGAAAGCACCTCAGTGGTCCCTGACACACAGTCAGCATTACGTCAATGGCAATGGAAAGTACTGGTATCCCTTCCAGGCGTAGCGCATGTCTACTGTTTTTACGCAGAGTAGGAACAGAACCCCAGGGCGTTCGCGATTTGTCTTTACGTCACAGCACAAGCACCTAGGCTGGACGGGTCAGTGAAGAAGTGTCACCTCTGTTTTCACCGTCTCTTTACACAATTTCTACCCTGCTCCGATGTTGGTTGGACATGGTGCGCTTAACAAGGTCCATAAAACACCTCGAAAATGAGAGTCAGAGAGCAAATCACTGGAGACCAAGAGATAAACCACCCTTGGGAACTAAAACACACATCCACAGTGGCCAACAGCATCCTCTGGCCGTCTGTGGTCTGTGAATGTCCTCAGGCTGAGTTCATGAGTGTGGGCTTTGTGGTCCCAGATCTGACATCTTACTCTTGAGGATGGTCTGGAAACCCTGCAGCATTGCTCCGCTGACTCTCGATGGGTCCTTCTCCTGCATGTTCTGGACAGGCTGCGTTCCTGAAAGGTGGGGCTGGCTCTGATCCCCGCAGCAGGAAGCCCACGGAGCTGCAGCCAGTGAGGGCTGGACCCAGAGAGGGGCCCCCTACCCATTTGGGCTGTGTGTGCCCTTGAGGCCGGAAGCTGGCAAGGGTCTCAGGCCAGACCCTGTGCTTGCCTGGCTCACGTGCACTTACCCTACATTAAGTGCAGACGCTGTTCTATGAGCCTCCCCCTCAGAACTGGGAACAGGGTTCGCCCTGTTACTAGCTGGGAAATCCTGCTTTAATGCCTGGCACTGTTGGAGGAGCCCCATGGCCACCAGCAAGGGCCTCGAAGAGACTATCTGCAGCCCCTGGGCCTCGGTGCCAACCCCTGAGCCCCTGGTGATGTGTTACTTGGAAAAGTCACCACACTGTTTGGTCCAGTCTAATCACAGCATAGCTGGTATCAGGTTCCATCAGTTCAGTTCAGTTGAGTCATTCAGTCGTGTCCGACTCTTTGCAAACCCATGAACTGCAACATGCCAGGCCTCCCTGTCCATCGCCAACTCCCGGAGCTTGCTCAAACTCATGTCCATTGAGTTGGTGATGCCATCCAACCATCTCATCCTCTGTCATACCCTTCTCCTCCTGCCTTCAATCTTTCCCAGCATCAGGGTCTTTTCCAAGGAGTCAGCTCTTCACATCAGGAGGCCAAGGATTGGAACTTCAGCTTCAGCATCAGTCATAGGCAAAAATCATTCTGCAACCATCATTTTGGGGCTTCCCTGATGGCTCAGACAGGAAAGAATCTGCCTACAGTGCGGGAGACCAGGGTTTGATCCCTGGGTCGAGAATATCCCTGGAGGTGGAAATGGCAACCCACTCCAGTATTCCTGCCGGGAGCATTCCATGGGCAGAGGGGCCTGGCGGGCTAGAGTGCATGGAGTTGCGAAAGAGACATGACTGAGGAGCTGACACTTTCCACTTCACTTTCAGTCGCAACGTTAAGGCACAGTCCCTACCCCACTCGGCCCCTCTGGCCCATCTCTCTCTGTGTGTTACTTTGGGTTCCTCTCCCCTTACCTCCCACGGGCATCCAGGGGCTCACCCGACCCCCATCACCTGCACAGCTGGGCATCCAAGCTTACAGCTGGCCCCCACCCCCTCTCACTGCCTGCTCCAGCCCTGGCTCCCACACCCAGCCTCTCCCTCTGGGCCTCCGAGCTAATTACAGGCTTCCCTCGATCATTCTAAGGAAAGGCTAATTAAATCATGGTCGGCCATCAATTTCCCGGCTAAGGACAGGCAACCCGAGCCCTCTCCCCCCTCCCAGGATTCCGCAGACTCTGATTCTGATCTGACTCTGCTCCATGGCAGTGGCTTTGGCTTGAGTCTGAGAACAGGGTTCACCTCTCAGGCCTGATGTGAGGATGAGCAGCAGGGCAGGACACTCCCCCTTTGCTCCTCTGCCCCAGGTCAGGGTGCCATGGCGGGA
>SJYF01000519.1:2172155-2186462 GCA_006410515.1 Procapra przewalskii | reverse complement strand
GTGGCCCTGCACTCCTATATATCTGCAGTGGGGAGGTCGCTGAGAACCAGCCTCTTCCTAGCAACTATCTGAAGGCAGGAGATTAAGAGCTCTTTAGGCCACTTCTAAATTTATCAACTTACATGACTCACTTCAGATTAAAATGAGGCCCTTCTCCCCATTCCCACCCCCAGCCAATTTCAAGTTTCCAAGCTCAGAGGGAGGATCCTGAAAAGGGAAGAGAATAGGAATCAATAAAACCAGCATAGGCTGTGGGCTCAGCGTGTGTCAGGCCGGGTGCAGCCCCAGGCAGAAGGCGGTAGGTGAGAGCAGACGCCCAGCTGTTGGCTGGACCGTGAGTAACTTCTGTGCCCAAGGTGTGGCCTTGCCGACCATGGTCCTAGCACCTCACTGGGCCTCAGTTTCCTCATCTATGAAATGGGGCCAGTGTTGGGAGAAGCCGTGGCTGTAGCCACCCCACACTCAATCAGTGGGAATAGAATATAGAGTGAGTGGGGGTTGGGGTCCAGGCTGGTTGTGGGTGTTTCTTTGCCCTCTTGGAGGCCAGGGTCTGCCCAGACGTCTGCAGGCAGAGGGAACAGCTTCTCTTACCCTGGGACCTCCAGAAGCTTCTCCAGGAATCTCTGAGCTCCAGGGTCAGAGCTGGACAGTGGGGCCACGGCAAGTAGAGGTGAATGGAGGCTTGTGCTGATCAGTGACCCCAGAGCTTTCCCCTGGGGACCGCCTCGAGCCTCACTGCAGCCCGCGTGGTAACTAGATTCCCGATAACAGCACCATTCACCAAGGGCTTCTGCGCGCAGCACCGTCCACACGTGCCCCTTCACCCCTCGTGGCCGTGACTGGACCCTTTACAGAGGGGCACCCGGGCTGGGGGAAGTGAGGCAGCTCCAGCCAGCTCTCCCAGCTGAGAAGGGCACCCCTGGGAGGAAGCCAGTACCCCTGCCCCCATCATCCTACGGTGTGCATGGGACTCAGGGGGGACCGAGGCCCAGGGCAGAGTCGCCCAAAGTTGCCCAGTGAGAGCCAGAACACCAGGACTACACACACACACACACACACACACACACCCCAAAGCTCATAATACCTCCCCAACCCTCCAGGGGAAAGGGTGAGGCCTCGGCCAGACATCAAGCCAGACACAGGGTTGTTTACACACAGCCTGTGTGCCCACTGGCACAGATGTTCAGGAGACCCTGTGCGCTGATAGCTCGGCAATGCCAGGCCTGGGCCTCAGGAGTCGAGCACGGCCTGCTCTTCATTCTTACCCCCTAAGATACCCGGGTGACCTTGGTAAGGTCGGAGCCACACTAGGGCCACCTTTGGGCGAGAGCAGTGACTACTTTCCTTAAGTTCCTCCTGGGCACTTCAGACCCCAGCTTTGCCACTGACAGGCTGTGTCCCCTGGGTGGGCTGTTGCTTTCTAAGCCTCGTGGTTTTCGCCTCTGAAACGGGGAAGTGGCCACAGCTGCCATGGCGATGAGGGTAGGCGTGAGTCGCAGGCCCTGTGCGTCTCCTGCCGGCTGCCTTCTCACTAACAGGGGTATCACCCCGGCTCAAAACACGCGGTTCTCCTGTACATCCTGTGAAGAAGGCCTTCTCGTCCACACTTTGCAGACCAGACACACGTGTCTCTCAGAGATGTCTAGGGACTCACTCCAGTCTCGCAGATCAGCAGTAGAGCCATGAGCAGGAGCTGGTCCATTCTCGTGCTTTGAAGGGCTCGTTGGCAGATTCTCGAGGCCTCAGCAGGCAGTCAGGGGCATTGTGTGAGGGTTTTCTCTACCCAAATGTAGGGTTGTGGGATCCTAGGTGGAGAAGACAGCCAAGGGCAGTGGTTAAGAGTGGGCCCTGAAGTCTGAGCACATGGGCTTGCTTCCCAGCCTGAGTGCTCCCTCGCTGTGTGATCTTGAGCAAGTGATGTAACCTCTCTCTGCCTCAGTCGCCTTCCCTGCACACCGGAGCACACTGTAGCGCCAGCTTTCCAGGAGTCCTTCTGGTTCAACGAGTTAACAGGCATAAAGGACTTAGAACAGTGCCTGCTTCTTAGGAAGCTCTATACCGTGTCAGCTGTTTGTTATCATCAATCGTATCATCAGAATGGGACGGGGGAGCCGGGCTTTGCCGGCAGCCCTCAGTCTTGCCTCCAGCCTCCTCCCTGGCCACCAGGGGGCCCTGCTCAGAATGTCCATCTGGCCAGCCACTCTCTGGGCAAGGGCTCAGCACTCCCTGTTGCCAAGCAGACGGAGCTCAGACTCCTTGGCCCCTGTTCAGCGCTACCGTGACTTATCCCCCAGCTACCCTTCCAGCACCTCCCTCCAGCTTCACCTTCTTCCCACTCCTCTCTCCTGTTATTTCATCCACTAAGTACTCAAGTCATTCAGTACAGATAGGAGTACAGCTCCTGTTCACGCCAGCCTTCCCCCACCTCTGAGCCTCTGCCCGGACGGTGTCCATCCCTGAACACCCTTCAGCCATCCTTCAAGGCCTCCTGAAATGCAGGAAGGCTTCCTGCCTCTCCATTTGTTGTGCGCTCCTCCTGTAAGCTCCTGGACCTCTGGAGTCAGGCCCCAGCTAACGAGTCTTGTTTGTTTCCATCTGTGTGTTTATCTGAGATTTCGTCAGAACGTTGTTGAATAAACACATGTGGAACAAGTGAAGTGATGACCTGCCTCACTGGTCCCCCGTATCCTCTCTTGCTCCCCACCACCACCCCAAATCATCTGTTCTCCCTAAGTGGCCAGATGGATCCTTTTAATGATGCCGACCAGATTGTGGTGCTTTCCGCTTCAGTCTCTGCAGTCCTCCGCCATGCTGCACAGGATGAAACCCAGACTCCTCCCACGGCCTGTGGGCCCCCCGTCACACCCCCACCTCCTCACTCGCCTCCTCTGGCTCACTGGTCGTCTTTCCAGTCCTCAAGCTTATCAGCCTCTTTCCCGCCTCAGGGCCTTTGCACGTGTTGTTTCCCCGATCTAGACTGCTCATCCCCCTTCTCTTTCTATTATCGGCCCCATCTCATAGAGGTCCTCCCTGATCTACTAAAGGGAGCTTTCCCTGTTACGGCCCTTGTCTTTTAATAGCATTTGTCACAATTCATAGCCTTTTCAGTGTTTATTCTCTTTTTTGTTGTCTGTCTCCCCCACGGCAGACAGAAGTGTATCCATCCCATTCAGTGGGGGAGGGCTCCTGTTTTGATCGGCTGTTTCGAAGGGAAAACAGTGTCCTTACTTGGTATCACTCTTGACCCTCTATATACCAGAGGGGAGAGACGGGGAGATGTGATAGTGGGGGGTGCCTGGGAACCTCATGCTCACCCTGCCTGCCTTTAGCAGATCGAACAGGGAGGGGGCGGAGAGAGAGAGAGTGAGCGAGAGGCGCGGCCCCAAATGAGACAAATGCAATGTGTAGCGTCCTTCTGTTCCCATTCTAGCTGGAGAGAGGGCAGTAAACAGACCACCAGGCCTGTGAATGGTCAGACGCCAGGTAGCAGTGGTGCTGCGAGGCGGACGTAGCAGAGGTCGGTGCGGGAGGCAGAGCCCCTGGCTGCCCCGCTCTCTGAGAAATTCGGCTTTGTCGCACTGTTCGTGGCTCCACGGTGTACGTTCAGACCTGAAGAGCCTTTAATGATGGGTTTGGGGGCCAGGCCTTAATCAAGGGAAATTTCTGCTGATTAGACCCGCCTAGGACAAGCTCTGGAAAGCGTGCCTGACGCTCACCTTCCCCTTTCCAACCTTCTCCCCCCAGCAGGGAACCCAGAGCTGCCAATTAATGTGTCCCCAACCCATGAGGTGCCCGGAAAAGAGACCAGGCGGCAACTGCTTGGAAAACCAATTTCCTTTTTTTAAACTGCAGTCATTTGCATTAGAAGAATAATGGTTTGCTTACTGAAACAGGCAGAACGATACGGAAGGGGCTACATGTACACATCCCAGTCACCAGATGTAACCACGGCCCGAACCCTGTTTGGTAGCTTTTAGGGTGCGTGGTTTCACGGCCCTGAGAAAGGGATACGTGTTGTACATACAGAGTTGGTAGCACGTTATAGCTTTGTCGTCTTTCGAGTATAGTTGACTCACCATATTGCCCTGGTTTCAGATATACACCGCAACCTGCCAAGAGCCAGCAAAACCTGAATCAGGATATAGCTTCATGTTGGAAGCTCTTTTCCTTTCTTGGTTGCTGTTTACTCAGTAAGTCCCATCCAGCTCTTTTGACCCCGTGGACTGTAGCCCACCAGGCTCTTCTGTCCACTGGATTTCCCAGGCAAGAATACTGGAGGGGGTTGACATTTCCTTCTCCAGAGGGATCTTCGTGACCCAGGTGTTGAACCTGCCTCTCCTACACTGGCAGGTGGATTCTTTACTGCTGAGCTGCCTGGGAAGATTGTGGTATAGCTTACAACTTGACTTGTGTGTGTGTGTTCAGTCGTTCAGTCTGTCTCTTTGGGACCCAATGGACTTAGCCCTCCAGGCTCCTCTGTCCATGGGATTCTCCAGGCAAGGATATTGGAGTGGGTTGCCATGTCTTCCTCCAGGGGATCTCCCTGCCCCAGGGATCGAACCTGCATCTCCTGCACTAGCAGACGGATTCTTTATCGCTTAGCCATCTGGGAAGCCCCCCCTGTTAGTGGTACATAAGATTGGGGTACATCTTACAATTTAACTTAGGTTTGAGGAAATCTGGCAATTTGCTATTTCCCTCCCTTGCTTATATATTCACATACTGGTAGATACAAGTTTGGAGGGAGTTTGCTTCTTGTCTTTGGAATCCTTTTGTTGTTCCGTGGCTTTGTTTTCCCTTAGGGTGCTGCGGCCATCCTGCTGGCCGGGCAGTCTCTGAGGGGCACAGAGGCTAGTGCAGATGGCAGGGCCTTGGCAGCTGCTCGCCCTGCCACCCACCTGCTGTGCCGCAGCGTCTCTGTGTCCCCAGCGCCGCACTCGCACAGTGCCTAGCACAAGCGGGCGCCCGGGGATCATGCTTCCCCCTCCCCTGCCCCCACGATGTGGACAGTGTGGACTGGCATCATCGCCCCGGCCCCAACCAGAGACATCGTTGCCCTGAGACCCAGGGGAGGGGCAGGGAGCCTGAACTCAAATAAAAAGGTTGGATGCAAAAGGTCAGCTAAAAAAAGCCACATGCAAACAAAGGCAGGAGGTGAAATCAAAATAACAGGCACAAAGGTCAGAAGGAGAGAAAAATGAAGGGCATTAACCACAAACCTGAAAAGACGCTTCTCACCCCCAAAGCAAATAAGACACGTTTTTTAAAAATCAGCTGAAGCAAGTAGACACTTCTTAGTAAAAAGAAGGTGATCCTCTGAGGGCAGGTACAGGTCAAGGTGATCCTCTGGCCCAGTCCCAGCCTCCACCCACGGCAGCCAGGTGCCAGGGCCCTGGGCTCCTTCCCTCCTCTGGTTTCTCCATCTGAATGCTGCCAGCTGACTCACATCTAGACTCTGCTCTAAGTGCTGGGGGGATTGGCTGAGTACAGCATCCTTCCAGCAATCATTACCCCCACTTTACAAACCAGGGAGTGGGGTCCCCAGACTTACAGTGACCTGCCCGAGGGCACCCAGCCAGCAGGCTGGCTGCAGTGCTCCGAGCCCAGCCGTGAGTCCGGTGGCCTCCAGTCCCCGCGTGCTCGGCCTCACAGGGACACCAGTCATTGCAGACCGGTCAGTGTGCTCACAGCCCGGCCAGAGGGCAGCCGCAGGGGTGCGGGGCCTAGGGAGGGCAGCCGCTCGCCGGCACTGTCAGGGAACAGCCCCGAGAGGGCCCCACGCGGCCAGCCGCAGCCGAGCGGAAGGGTAAACGAGAGCCAGCCAGCTGGAAGGAAGGTAGGAGGTGGGGAGGGCGCCCCAGGCGAAGGCACAGCCTGAGCCACGGAGACACCAGCAGCGGCCAGAGCAGAAGGCAGCAGGCGGGGTGGGGAGCGTGAGGGGTGGCAGGGCCAGGCTGAGGGCAGGTGGTAAGCTGGGGAGTGACGTGGCCAGATGGGCCCCTTGGGAAAATCCCATGGCCTTAGTGAGGATAACG
The DNA here is from genome assembly GCA_006410515.1 of Procapra przewalskii. Taxonomy (NCBI): domain Eukaryota; kingdom Metazoa; phylum Chordata; class Mammalia; order Artiodactyla; family Bovidae; genus Procapra; species Procapra przewalskii. The sequence goes on along the minus strand of SJYF01000519.1, from coordinate 2,180,427 downwards.
GGTTGCAGAGAGGAGGCTGGAGGCCCAGGAGGTTGGAGGCCAGACAGGCATTTGGGCGAATAAGGGGCAGGTTCTGGGGGGAGGAGGCAGGGTGAGACGACAAGGCTTAGGGACTTCAGGGGGCAGCAAATGGGAGGTCACACTGGGTCCCTGCTGACAGTGGGGTCACTGGGGCCGATGGTGAGACAGCAAGCAGGTCAGGGAGAACATGTGGATCTGTTTAATGAGAGCTGAGAGGGTTGGCTACGAACAATCATCAGATTATGATCACTGATGAGAAGAATGCAGAAGTCCTTCATAAAATGGAAGTTGCCACCCGCACCTAAAGGCGGGCTTTCCTTCAGTCCACAAATACCACGCAGGGCGAGCTGTGCGCCGGGCACTGCAGCAGCCACACTGGGGAGAAGCGGACCCGTTCACTGCCCCGTGGTTTGTACTCGAGGGGGCAGAGAGAGATGGTAAACAAAGATGTGAGTGGGCGGCGTGTTGGGGAATGGTCCATGACGGAGAGAAATAAGGCAAAGGGAGGAAGGTGAAGACGGTGGTTTCAAGGAAGGGGCCAGGGCAGGCCTCCCTGAGAAGGTGGCATTGGGCAGAGACCTGGGGGAGTTCTGTGGCTGTCTGGGGAAGCGGGAGTAGGCAGAGCAAAGGCCCTGGGGGGGGGGTGCATGCTCACTGGACTCGGACAGGGAGGAAGCCAGTGGGGCAGAGGGGAGTGAGCAAGGGGCAGTGGGGGATGTGGTTGGAGAGGTAAAGGCGAGGGGAGGGGCACAGATCATGTAGGGCCTCGTGGGCCGTTCAGGGACTTTGGGTTTTCCTCAGGGAGTGGCAGGAACCACAGCAAGGTTCTGAATACAAGAGGACTTGAGTCATCTCTGACCATGTGTCTAGAACAGGCTGGGATGGGGTGGGGGGATGAGAAGCAGGGAGATCAGGGAGGAGTCCTCCGCAGTGAGCACTCTGCGAGAAGATGGTGGCTCAGCCCGGGGTAGAGACTGTGACAGTGATGAGACGTGGTCACGCAGGTGTGTTTTGAAGGTAGCGCAGATAGGATCCGCAGGTCGATATTTGGTGAAATAGGGTTAGTAAAGAGCTGAAGATCTAGGTTAACCCCAGCACGTAGCATGCTGTCTAGAACCTGGGAACCACTTAGTCAGTGCTGCATGAAAGGATGGATGGGTGGGTGGACGTCCGGGTGGAGGAATGGAGAGAGGGAGGAAAGGGTACAGGTAGGCAGGTGGGTGGGTGGAAGGACAGAGGGATGGATGGATGGACAGTCAGGCAGCTGGATAGATGGGCAGCTAGAGGGGAAGGATGGATGGATGGATGGATGGATGCAGGAAGGGAGAGAGGAAAGGAGGCAGGCCTCAAATGCCAGACTAAGAGATCCAAACTTTCTCAGAGGCAGTGTGAGCCACTGCAGGCTCTTGAGCAGGGCATGATGAAATGCGAGCACTGCTGGAGGCGCCATCAGAAACTCAGCATTCCAAAGACTAGGACCGTGGCACCTGATCTCATCCCTCAGTGGCAAATAGATGGGGAGACAGTGGAAACAGTGAGAGGCTTTCTTTTCTTGGGCTCCGAAATCACTGCAGATGGTGATTGCAGCCATGAAATTAAAAGACGCTTGCTCCTTGGAAGAAAAGCTATGATCAACCTAGAAAGCATATTAAAAAGCAGAGACATTACTTTGCCAACAAAGGTCCATCTAGTCAAGGCTATGATTTTTCCAGTACTCATGTATGGATGTGAGAGTTGGACCATAAAGAAAGCTGAGTGCCAAAGAATGGATGTTTTTGAACTGTGGTGTTGGAGAAGACTCTTGAGAGTCCCTTGGAAAGCAAGGAGACCAAACCAGTCAATCCCAAAGAAAATCAGTCCTGAATATTCATTAGAAGGACTGATGCTGAAGCTACAATACTTTGGCCATGTGATGCAAAGAGCCAACTCATTGGAAAAGACCCTGAAAATGGGAAAGATTGAGGTCAGAATAGGGCAGAAGATGAGATGGTTGGATGGCATCACCGACTCAATGGACATGAGTCCGAGCAAATTCCAGGAGATGGTGTTGGACAGGGAAGCCTGGCGTGCTGCAGTCCATGGAGTCACAAACAGTTGGACACAACTTAGAGACTGAACAACTGAAGGGTCTTAAGCAGGGGTGAGACACACATGCAGTCCCCTTTGGCTGCCGTATGGGAAGAGGTTCTCATTTGATTCAATCCTTGCAACAGTTCTGAGCAGTTGTTGAGGAAATCCCCATTTCACAGATAGAGAAACTGAGTTGCACGGCTAGTAAGTGACAGAGCAGGTTTCGAACCCACATCTGCATGACCAAGTCCCGCACGTGATCAGTGGGCACTCACAGAAGGACCCTGGATGGGGAAAAGGTGGGATGGGATGCAGATGGGGTTGCAGGGTGCTGACGGGGCCCCTGCCCTGTGCATCTTTGTGCCCCCTCATCTCATTCACCACCTCTCAGCCCCATTTCCAGCGGTAGCGGATTCTGCCAAAAGCTTCTGCAAAGGCCTTCCCCTGCCATTGGCAGACAGCACCCTTGCAGACTGATTGCCCAATTCCCAGGCTCTGAGAGCTGATCCTGGGCTAAGGGGCTGGCCTGGGGACCAGGGAAGCAAGCAGGCCAAGACAGGGGGTCCACAAGCCAGCCTCTGTGACTCTGTGGGGTGGGTAGTAGGGATGGGCAACCCTTTTCTTCCCAACCCTGCTCCACCCTCATCCCTCTCCACCCCTGGAGAAAATGTGGAGACAGGCAAAGTAACTTTGGTTTCTTTGCTGTAATCACAAGAGCCTGCTTTAGACACAAGGAGATGAGCTGAAAGCAGAAGGGGCTGGGGGCAGGAGAGGAGCCTGCTGAGGAGGGGGCTGCACCAGGTGCGCTCAGCTTTCCCTGAGCAGCCGCTGAGGGAGGGGGCACAAAACCGTCACTTGCCACCTCTTTTAAGCCCCCTGTCACCCCACTGCTCCCCACCTGCACCCTCCTCAGTGCTCAGCTCAGGGGTAAAGGCCCTGGCCGTGTCACCCACCAGCCAGGTGGCCTCACCACTCTGAACCTAGTTTCAGCAGCTGTAAAATGAGCTGATAAGCCTTTCCAGGCAGGACTTTAGTGAGGGAACTGCAAGAAGCCCTAACCTCAGAGCCTGGCATGTATGTGGCCCCGTGGACTGCAGCCTGCCAGGCTCCCCTGTCCATGGGATTCTCCAGGCAAGCATATTGGAGTGGGGAGCCATCTCCTCCTCCAGGGGATCTTCCCGACCCAGGGATCAAACCTGTGTCTCTTGCATCACCTGCATTGGCAGGTGGGTTCTTTATTGCTACCGCCACCTGGGAAGCCCAGCACATACCAAGTGCTCAGTTTAAAAAGCAGACAGTGCTTCTCTGATAGCAGGGACGACAATGGCCACCCAGCCTCCTAACACCTCCCCCGTCTCACCTCACCGCCCCACTGCCTCGTCTAACTGAGTCCTGACCCAGGTGCTTTCCAGAGGGGATCCACCTGGGTCAGGTCTGCCTAGGGTCTGCTCCAGGCCAGCCTCTGGGCCCAGCGCTGCTAGCTCATTCTCATTCCCACCCTCAGGACGACAGTGGAAGGGCCGGGGCTGCACCCCCACTGCATGGCTGAGAAAACAGACTCTGAGCTGTGAAGGCGTCCGCCTGGGGGGGCAGAAACCCAGGGCTGCTTGGGAAGTCACCACTGTCCCTAACCTGCAGGGTTTCTTCCTAGGCTGTTCGTGGAGGCTGTGGTCCCCCATTGGCCGTGATGTATAAGGGGGTTTCCTGCACTGGGAGGAGAGGTTTCAGGCAGTGGGAGGGAGAGGTGATCCTCTGGGTCATTGCCCCCTCTCCTACCATACATAGCAGGGAGTTGGGGCCCTGGGGGCCTCTGCAGTATAGGGTGAGGGCCTGGTCAGCCCAGCAAAGGAGTGAGGTCTGAGCAGGGAGGGGGGCACCTGGGGACGGCGGGCAGGAACCACCAAGGCAGCAGTGGGCAGCGGCTGCAGTGGGTGGGTGTGTAGAGCTCAGAATGCCACCAAGACCCCAGGAATGGCTGTGGCAGGGGTCGCATCCCCAAGTTCCTCACCTTTGTCCAGAGCCCCCGTCTGTCCCTTCCTTTCACAGAAGGCAGCTGGGTGAACCACGTGCCCGTGGGAGAGGCAGAGAGTGGCTGGGCGGTGAGGAGGCTGTGATCTCACCCACAAGCTCCCACCCTCCAGGACCTGTGGGTCCTTTTTCTCCCTCTGGGCCCTTTAGCTTGCTCAAGAGTCCCATGGGTTCAGTCTCTCTGCTCCTTTCCTGGCCTCAGAACTCAGGAGACCCAGTGTCAGAGCCAGCCACACGTCACCACGTGTTTCAGACCTTAAAGAGCTGCATACCCCCTGCCTCCTTTCCCAGGGGAGGAACTGGGCTCAGAGAGGTCTACTAACTGCTCAAGGTCACACAGTGAGTGGGTGGCAGAGAAAACAGACTCCAGGCTTGTGACTGGCTCCCGGGGAAGTGACTGCTTTGTTCTGCCATACATCCCTCCAAGAGAGGAAAAGCTCCCCATTTTTCCTTGAGCCCTGGGCCTCTGGGGCCCAGCTCCACGCTGGGGGGCCGATGCCCACATGCTGGCCCGGGGCCCTACCGTGGGCGGCTCCAGCGTCTGCCAGGACTGTAGCGGGCCCAGTCCAGCCATTTGGGTTTGGAAGTTTTTTCCAGGAGAGGTGTTTGGAGAGTGGCCAGCAGGTCTTTTCCACCGCCATGGAAATTTCCAACGATGGAATTATGAAAACCTCCCGTGGCCCTTCTCCCGCCCTACTTTGTTATGAAAAAAAAAAAAAAAACCTCCTTGGCAGCCAGGCAGGGGGAGAGCAGATTAGATCCCAGAATGAAGAACTCCCCAGCAGGAGACTCCCAAGTAGATCACTGGGAGGACCCAGGAGATGGTGGTTCGAAGTCCGGGCAGCCTCTCCGGAGGGGGTTTCCAGCTGTTCTGCGCCGGGAGCTGGGGTTGGTGTTGAGATCACTGTCAGTCAGTGAACGCTGATTGGCGGTGAGATGGGTGCACAGGTGGGTGGGTAGGGAGGAAGAAAAGGAGGGAGGGAAGCCATTTGGCAGGACGGGCTTCCCTAGGAAACATCCGGACCGTGGGACCTTGGTCGGCCCCTTCACTCCGGTGCCATCTGACTTCCAAAACATGGACACGATTGTAGCTCCCACTCCTGGAGAAGTGGACCATGGCAACCCACTCCAGTAGTCTTGCCTGGAGGACTCCATGGACAGAGGAGTCTTGCGGGCTACAGTCCATGGGGTTGCGAAGAGTCACACACAGCTGAGCGACTAAACAGCAGACATACCTACCACGCAAAGTGGAAATGAGAACCAGCGCATGGGAAACGCCCGGCTCTGTGAACGGCAGAGACTCAGATCGTCTCCATCGTAGAATAGATAGGTAACGCCTGAGCGTGGGAGACAGCCCTGACTCTGTCTCTCCAAGCTGTGTCGCCTGAAGGCAGGCGACTTCGCCTCTCTGGGCCTCAGTTTCCTCATTCACGACATGGGGATGAGAAAGAGCTCTCACCACCAGGGTTGCCTGCAGGGACCGGATGATAGTTCCGCTGACCTGGGGAAAGCGCCACCCCACCCCTCACTGTGTTCCCCTGATTCTGATGGTGAGTTGGGAGGCAGTGGGGGGCAGCGAGTCTATGATGGCAGAGGGGCCTTTCTACTGACTGTGGTGGGAAGGAGGCTTTAGTTAGGCCCCCGTGGGTGGGCAGAAGATAGGCTTTTCCAGCTCAGTCACAGGGCTGAGGACCAGCTGCAAAGGCAGCTGTGATTGACAGGCCCGCAGAAAGCCAGGGGGTCTGGACCGGAAATGCCTGGGGACTGGGAGTTCTGGCCTGAGGGCAGCTCGACTCCAGCCCCTGCACTGCCCACTCTCTCCTTCTCACCACCAGCCTGGCCCAGAGCAGGTTGCCCTTGGGTTAGTTCTCACTCCACCTGAGTAGGGTGAGGTGAGGGGTTGAGCTGCTCTGGGCCCAAACACGGCTGCGGCTGAGGGTCAGTTGGCATCAGCAGAGCAAGCTGTGACTGGGGGGTGTGCACAGCGACACAGTGACGGGCTTGACTTTCAGATGGATTCCAGTCCTGCTTCCCCAGCTGTGTGGCCTGGGCAAGGTGCCCAAGCCTCGGGCTCCTCGTCCGTAAAATGGGGATAATAGAGCCCACTTCCCAGGCTGGTCAGGAGGATGATACAAAAGAGTGCACATAAATACAGCGTGGCACCGCCTGGCCCAGGACTGGCATGCATTTACCCACTCAGCTGTGTGCTGATCATCCTCTGTGTGCCAGCCCTGGTCTGAGAAGTGGGGTTTTATAGTAAACCAACTGAGCAGTCACAGGTGATCAAATTGTCCAAGACATTCTGGCCTCAGAAATAGAAGTCCTGCATCTCAGAAACCAACCCCCCCCCCCTTCCCTGCCCCGCATTCTCAAGCTAATCAGGACAGTGGGACATCCTAACACAGTCTCTATCCTCGTGGAGTTTAAAGCTTAGTGGAGGGAGACAGACAGTAAGTAAACACATAATGCTGAAACAGTTATTTTTAAAAATAACCCAGAGTAAGGGAATCGGGGGTGATGATCAGGCTTGTCACTGTTGATGGGCTGGGAAGGGCAGGCCTCTCTAAGGAGGTGACATTTGAGCAGGGACCTGGGGGGTGAGACATCTGGGAGAACAGGAGCTCCATGGGCAGAAGCCCCGCGGTGGAGGTGCGGGCGTGTTGGAGGAGCAGAAGAGGAGATGGAGAGTCGGGTGAGGAAGGGCCGGCCTTGAATTAATTGGGGCTCCTTTCAGAAGCAAGTAGTATAAATGTCAACTCGAGTTAACTTAAGAAAAAAAAAGTCGTGTTGACTTCAGGTGTGGCTGTATCCTGGCTCAGACGACTTTTCTCATTCGTCATCTCTGCCTGCATCTCTGTTATTGTCGTTCTCGAGAAAGTCGTAGCAGCCCCAGCTAGATGACCTACGTGTCTGTAACTGCAAAAAAAAAAAAAAAAGATGCTCTGCTCTAAGGTCCAGCATGGCAGATGGGAGCAGGCTGGGCAGAGATCATGAGAGAGAAGTATGCGGGAGGGGAAGTGAGCCATCTGCAGAGCCAGAGCACTGGGGTCCAGTCTTGTAGAGTCTGGACTTTGAACTTCATTCTGAGTGTACTGGAAGCCATAGAAGGTTTTAAACCGGGAAGTGACCTGATCCAGGTTATGTTTTAGGAATTGTCAGTCTCGTTGTGGTGTGGTGAAGGAATTGTCAGAGCAAGGGATTAGCGGAGAAATCGAGGAGGAGGCTAGTGTGGTCACTCAGGTGGGCCTTCATGGTGGATGTAGAGGTGGAGGGAAGGAGAGGGACCGGGAGTTGGGGAGGGGAGCACTGGGAAGAGAGCCTGGACAAACCTGGGGTTGAGATGGGAGCAGGGTCACTGGGAGAGACTTGGAAGAGCCCCATCCCTGAAGGGACTGGGGTGTGGGAGGGGCTCTGTGTCAGGAGCAAGACGACAGGCAGCCGTAGACGCAGGGCCTGTTTCTCCAGACGGCATGAGCCCCTGAGCAGGAGGAGCCCTTCTGGACTCCTCTCCCAGCTAGGGGCCCACGGAGTCTGGAGCCCCCTTTCTCAGCTCGAGGAAAGGAGAGTTGAGGGGGGCAGGCAGCCCACCCAGCAGACAGCAGGAGGCCCAGAATGGAGGAAGCCCCTGCTTCAGCCACGGCCACTCATTGTCCCTTCCTTCACCGCTGGGTCCGTGGCAGGACGTATCCTCTGTGAGCAACATCAGAGTCCTAGGTAGGCCCCGAGCTTCTCAGGACCCGGCCTGGCCTTCTCTTGGTGCCTAAGGGCAGCTTGGGGGTCTGCCCTGCCTGCCGGGGGGACTTACTCAAGTCACATGCAAGAGAAGAGTACCCAGCATCTAGGCTTGCAGTGGGAAGTGGGCCCAGTATGGGCCCACCCGCCTCTGACTCACCAGGCTAGAGCAAGTCTCATGCCATTTCCAAGCTTTCAACAAGAAACAAAGCAAATGTTCATGCAGACAAGTCATGAGCGTTTTTTCTGAGGTTTCTGCTCCTGGACTTCAGGTATGGCTAGATCAAAGGGTATCTGAGTTAAGCCTCCTAGGCACATACCTGAGGGCAATTCCCAAAGACTGCATGCCTCAGGAGGGGCTTGGGTCTCCATGTATCATTCTAGGGATGTGTCTGTGCCCAAATCTGGCAACTAATGCAGA
>SJYF01000519.1:2146154-2165912 GCA_006410515.1 Procapra przewalskii | reverse complement strand
CCTCCTCCCTGGTCCCTCCCACCCCAGCCTCTCAAGTTCCTCTCTGCCTTACAGCTTCTCTTTCTCCCTTTTCTTCCCCCTCCACCCCAGCCTCTCCTCCCCCTCCAGTGGGAGGCATCCTGGAACACACACACACACATGCACTTGCACACACACACGCACTTGCACACACACACACACACACTTGCACACACACGCACTTGTGCACACACGCACACGCACACATGTGCACCTGCACACACGGGTACACTTGCACACATGCACGCACTTGCACACACACACTTGCGCACACACACACGCACTTGTACACACACGCACTTGCACACATACACACACTAGCACACACGCTCTTGAGCCCAGCACTCTGCCGTAGTCTTCCACGCTGGCCAAGTCTGGTGCAGCACACAGAGGTGGGGCAGGGCTGGCCAGACGGGTGGGTGTCGAGGCTAACGGAGGCAGTAGGGTAGAGGTCCCGGCTTCCCCCACTTCCCTCAGCCCTGGGCTCAGAGCTGGGGGCCGGGGGTGGGGCAGTGGAGTGGAGGTTCCTGAGCTGTTTCCTCCTCTCTGTGCAGCTGTGGGCTTCCCGGCCCTTGGACGGCGGGTCAAGTCACTGGGCCCATTCAGCAGAATTATAAATAGCAGAGTGTGCCCGGACTGGCCCACAGAGCAGCCCCAGCCACCACAGGGCCCCCGGGCCCCCCGTCCTGCACCCTCCAGCCATCCCTCTGAGGCCAGGCCTCCCCCTCCCGTGTGCTGCCGGCGGGTCCCCAGGTCAGTATCCGATGTGCTGTCGCCATGGCAACCCGCCTGTCTCTATCCAGCCCAGGCTCAGGTTGCTGGAGGTGGAGGGTGTGGGCCACTGAAAAAAAGGTCTGCTGGCCCGGAATCGATGGTCACGGCTCAGTGCTGGGGCTTGCTGGCTCTCTTGTGGGCTGGAAAATGGGGTCCTGTCCCCCAGAAATCTCACGCTGCCAGGGAGGGGTGGGGCAGAGATGGCTGAGGCTGGGAGGCCTGGCTGGAGGGTGCTGCCAGTGAACTGGGCAAACTGGGTCAGCCGGGGCCTTGAAGCCAGAGAGATGTGGGTTCAAATCCTTTATGTCTACTTACTACCTAGGTCACCTGGGAACCATCACTTAATCCTCTGAGTTCAGCATCCTCAGAGGTGGGTCAGGAAGAATTATGCCTCTTTCCCCGGGGTCTTCTGAAGAGATCAGAGACCACCTGCTGGAGGCAGGTCGCTCAGTCCTCACCCGTCCCCTCCTTCATCCTCCTCAGCACCAGTGGGAGCAGAGCCTGCAGACTTCAGAGTCACTCTGACTGGCCTCTGTCATTCACCAGCTTGATGGTTTCCAGCAAGCTGCATAGTCTCTCTGAGCCTCGTTTTCTCCATCTGAAAAATGGGCATGCAAACAAGCATCTGCCCCTCACTGTTGTGTTGAGGTTGAGTTGGGCTGTGGTGGGAGAAGCCACTGGCACGGTGCCAGGCGCACAGCCAGTGCCCTGCACACAGCAGCTGCATTTGCCGCCACTTTCTGAATTGTTCCTTGTCTTCGAGTCTTCCCAGCGAGATGATCCTGCCTTCTTCACTAACTCACTGCTCACTTCAGGCAACTCCCTTTCCCTCCCAGGGTTCAGTCTCTCCATCTGCAGAATGGTCACAAGACTGCCCCAGCCCTGCCCATGTCTGAGATTTGTGTATCTCAAGCGGCCCCACTGGGCTGGGCCATATCTATTATTATTAACTGACGCCCTCACCCAAGCCCTGTGCTCAGCCCCCCGAAACCTAAGCTGCCTAGTTGCCTGGCAACCAAGGCGAAGCCGGAGAGGCATGGGTGTAGGGTGTCCAGCTGCAGCCCTTCCCTGAGGGACTGGAGCCCTGTCACTGTGGTCGCCATGTGGCCGGGAAGCTGGAGGACTCAGGGCTGGGACCTTGGGCCAGGGCAGTCTAGGAGCAGCCTCCCGTTGCTCTCATACCTGCCCAGGGCCAGCCTGTCTCAGAGCCCACTTTGCCCGGGGTGAAAGGGGCCATGGGCCTGGGATATTTTTATAGGCAGGGCGCGTGGTCAGACTCAGAGAGGGAGAAATCGGAGCCTCCTTGCACTGCTAACTGATACGGCGGCTGCCACCGTCACCCTCTGCTTGGAAGCCTGCAGCCCAAGTTTGCCCCAAAGCACAGTTGGTTCCCTGACCCACTCGTAGCCCCGCCCTCAGGAGGCCTGGTGCTGCTTCTTGGAGCTCTGAGGGCACTTTGCACGGTCACGTTTAACCAATCACATCGCCCGTCTGTTGTACAGGCTCCCTCATGGCCTCCCCTGTATCTTCGTTCATTCACCCAACAAACCTTTTACTGAACTTGCCTCCCAGCTCTACTATGTTCTGCCCGAGTCACCTTGGGCACGTTACTTTACAAACTCTCTGCTTCATTTTTCTTTTCTGCAAAATGGGATAATGAGAATACCTGCCTCAGAGTTGTGATGGGGATCCAATGATATGTTGCTGTTCAGTCGCTAAGTTGTATCCAACTTTGCAACCTCATAGACGGCACCATGGCAGACCTCCCTCCTTCACTATCTTCCGGAGTTTGCTCAAACTCATGTCCATTGAGTCAACGATGCCATCCTACTATCTTATCCTCTGTCATCCCCTTCTCCTCCTGCCCTCAATCTTTCCCAGCATCAGGTCTATTCCAATGAGTAGGCTCTTCGCATCAGGGGGCCAAAGTATTGGAACTTCTGCTTCAGCATCATTCCTTCCAATAAGTATTCAGGGGTAATTTCCTTTAGTCTTGACTGGTTTCATCTCTTTGCTGTCCAAGGAACTCTCAAGAGTTTTCTCTAGTGCCACAATATGAAAGCATCAATTCTTTGGTGCTCAGCTTTCTTTATGGTCCACCTCTTACATCCATACATGACTACTGGAAAAACCATAGCTTTGACTATTTGGACCTTTGTCAGCAAACTGAAATCTCTGCTTTTTGATACACTGTCTAGGTTTGTCATAGCTTTGCTTCCAAGGAGTAAGCGTCTTTTAATTTCGTGGCTGCAGTCACCATCCACAATGATTTAGTGAGATGATGTGTATAAAATACTTAGCACAGAGCTTGACACATAGAAGATAATGCACAAATGCTAACTTATCGTGATTATTTGTTAAGAAATTGTGCAGGCACCATGCCGCATGGGGAGAGAACACCAGCAACTTTTCTGAGAACAGGGCTGTGTCCTATTCCTCACCATCCATATCACATCTCACAAGTCCAGGCACGTAGTGGACCCATGCCAAAGTTTGCTAAATGAGTGGAAGTGAGAAATGAACTCTTTGCTCCCAAATCCCCTGCTGCTCAGGGAACTGATGGCTGAGACATCGGCTTTAAACCTCTTCTATAATTCTGGGTACTTCTTAGAATCTGTTATGTTTGGCTACATCATCCACAAAGTTGCCGAAGTGGGTTTGCAGTCTCTCTGTGGCTTTTCCGTCTCTGCCCTGTGTTTGCTGTGGGGGTGGGGCTGGGAGATGCATGGCTAATTCAGGTGGTCTTGAACTGCAGGGCAGACAGATAGCAGAGCAGCGGGAACCTGAGAGCAAGCGCTGCCTTGCACTTTGCACCCTGGAGGCCTCCCCTGCCTCGCCACCACCCCAGCACTGTGTCTCAGGGGCCTGTGTAAGAACTTGCTTGTCTTCTTGAGCCTCAGTCTTCTCATCTTTAAAATGAGCACCCTGCTTCCTCTGCCCCAGGGTCATGGGTGAGACCAAGGGGGTTGTACCATGAAGAACTCCTTCCAGCAACAGTCCTGAATTCTAAGATAGTGATGCTATCCATGGAAAAGGGCTGGGCTGGTGCCTCCCCAGGCCTCCCATTCGTCAGCAGACCCGCATTGGGTGGCCACCAGCCCCCTGGCCCAGGGGCGGTTTCTAACAGCAGGTGACGCGGTCAGGCTGGCTGCTCGAGGATTTCACCCTTGACTTCTTCCAAACCCAGGAAGGGACTGCCATCTGCTTCCCAGCCCCTCACACTCAGCCTGTCGGGTCAGCCAAAGACCCTGCCTGGCACCTGTCAGCAATGGAATGGACCAGAATCCCACTGGAGGTTTCCTTATGGATGCCAAAGTTGGCAAAGCCTAGGGGCCTCCTCCCAGCCCTCAGCCAGCAGCCCACCTGGAGGCCAGGCACTGTATCCTCCTCCTTGAGGTGGGGGGCAGGGTGGCCCTGGCTTTCTCTCTCCCTGCAGAACAGCACATTCCACTCCTGTGACATCCACTGGGTCCAGGTCTGGGAGTCTATTGCGTGCCAAGGTCAAGAGTATAGCTTTGGGAGTCAGACCCTAGTGCAGAACCCAGCGTGACCTTAGCCAGACACCCCATCATGTGAACCTCAGTGTCCTCCTCTGCAGAGTAAAGGAAATCAGAATTCTGACCTTGGAGGCTGTTGTGGGTGTGAGCAAGGTTGTGCACAGAAAAAATTAAATATAAGGAGCAGCACTCACTAGTAATAAAATCAGGCGTCCCTGGTGCCTCGGGTGGTGAAGAATCCACCTGCAATGCAGGAGACTCGGGTTCAATCCCTGGGTCAGGAAGAGCCCCTGGAGGAAGCAATGGCTACCCAATCCCGTATTCTTGCCTGGAGAGCTCCATGGATGGGCTATAGGCCATGGGGTCACAGAGGGTCAGACATGATCCTTTCCATTGCTGTTACTGCTGCTCTGACGCATGATTACTGTGGCCACCTCCCCACCAGGGAGGTGATCTCATTTCCTCTAGTTAGGCTGCAGGAGCCACCCTTCCCGGAGGCTCCAGTGACAGGCACACAGTAGGTTCTCAGTGCCTGCTCTCTGCCTTTGCTCAAAAGCAAGCCCCTGTGGAAGGAGTGGATGAGCCCAGGTCCCAGGCACTCTGGTGCTCTGTTTCTGAGGTCAAGCTGCGGGTTTCTGTGGTCAGTCAGCAAGCCTCTGTTAGACACTGACCCTGTCAGATATGCTGGGGACCCAGAGAGGGGGTGGACATAGTCCCCTGGTGTGAACGGTCAAGCCCGGTGGAGGGATCAACTGATTCTGCCCAGAGTGGGCTCAGCATAGTGTTCACTGAGGAGGGGGCTCTCTTGAGTGGGCCCCTGCAGGGTGAATAGGAGTCTAGCAGACAGAGAAGAAGCAAGTGGGAGGGAAGAGCTTGTGCTAAACCAGGACGGATTTTTCACAAGGCAGCATCGAGTTGATTTAAAAAAATTTTTTAAAGCAGAAAATTTCCCCACCCCCAAAGATGTCGCAGTGTCCAGAGGTGACTCTGGCCAAGCTGAAGGCAAACATGCCCATTGGGGAGGGGATTCCAGAACCACAGAGGGCTCCTTCCCTGGGCCTGATCCAATGTCCAAGACTCAGCACAAGCCAACACACAAGGGTCTCTTAGAAGCCGTCTAGTCTGGCCTCCTCATTTTACAGATGGAGAAACTCAGGTTCAAAGAGGTAAGACCAGTGGCACAGTTACAGCTAAGGGCAGATCTCCCAAGGCCCATCCACCATGGCTGGGGTGACCAGCCCTGGCGTTGTATGTTCTGTGCAGGATTCTGAGCCTCTAGGTTCCCCCCAGAGACATCACTCTCTGCCGGGCCCCCTGTGTCTTTCTCATCTTTATTCATGAAATACAAAGGATCGGTGGGCTCTTTGTGAACTTCAAGCTGGAAAGTGTCTTGTGGCCGCTCTTATGTAAATGGTATTTTGCCATCACAGTCATTTTGTTCAGGGTGATGGCAGAGTTCCCTGAGAGATGAAGTCATCTGGTGACGTGCTGTGGGGTTCAGAGGTTCAGGGCCACCCTGCAGTTGGCCGTGGAGGCAGTAACAAGGCCTCTGCTACAGGTTGGCCTTCTGTTCTGTTCTGGAACCTTTACAGGTGCCCCTTCTCACCACCCACCCATCTCCCAAACTGGGAGGCTAAGGTAATCTCAAGGTAGTAATAAAACTCTTTGCCATGACTCACGACTCCCTAACAGCCCCCTATACCTAAAGTCTTATTTTTTCCAAAATACATCCATTTCTGCACGTCCCAGCACAGCCCGCACTCAGACACGTTCAAGCAAGTTTATACACACCGTTGTGCAACCTACACGTGTGCTCTCCCACCCTGACCTACACGGACACACACCTGTCTGTATATTCAGGCTTGCACAGCCATTCAAAGTTCTGCCCTGGCACACACATGTATGCACCCATAGTTATGAATGTCCAAAGGAGATGAGGGAGCAGGGTTACTGCGTGTGAGTCCATTAACCGTAAAACAGACAAACAAAAAGTGTTAGCAAGATTTCAGCTCTACCGAAAGAATTTAGGAATTACCAGCGTTGGTGGTGGCGTTTAGTCACTAAATCGAATCAGTCTCTTTGCGACCCCCATGGACTGTAGCCCATTGGCTCCTCTGTCCATGGGATTTCCCAGACAAGAATACTGGAACGGGTTGCCATTTCGTCCTGCGGGGAATTTTTCCCGGCCCAAGGACTGATCCTGGGTCTCCTGGTTGGCAGGTGGATTCTTTCCTACTGAGCCATGCAAGAAGCCCCGGGTGGAAGGAGAGAGTGAACCCCCTGTCAAGGGAGGCATGCAGGCATAAGCAGGACTTTGCTAGGTGCTCTGAAGGGGCTTGGGTGTCACAGGGATTTTGCCTCTAGGGGCTCTCCTGGTCTCTGGATTCGAGTAAGCTTGGGGAGTCAGAGCCTCTTCTGGCTCTCCCTCAAGTTTTACGAACAGTGGCTTCCCGATGGCTCAGTGGTAAGGAATCCGCCTGCAAGCCAGGAGACATGGGTTTTGCAGGTTTGATCCCTGGGTTAGGAAGAGCCCCTGGAGAAGGAAACGGCAACCCATTCCAGTATTCTTGCTTGGAGAATCGCATGGACAGAGGAGCCTGGCGGGCTGCAGTCCACGGGGTCGCAGTCAGACACGACTGAGCTGCTAAACAACAACCGCTTCTGGGGAGGGGCTTCCTGGAGTGCCCCACGAGGACCGGCTCTGAGCAGGCCTGATGTCACTGGGGTCCGTGAACCCTCTCTAAAGATGCACACGTAGGAGCCCCCCAGAAAAACCCGGCGCCCGTTTCATGCCAGGCCTGACCCTGGAGAGGGAGAGGCGGCCGCCCTGGGCTGCTCAGTCAGTTGTAATAAGGAGGCTGGGGAAATGAAGGCCCTGATTAGCAGTAGGTGGCAGGGACTGAAGGTCTAGAGAGGGAGAGAGGGAGGGAGGGGGCCTGGAGAAAGCTTCCGGGACTTGGAGTTGTATGCGATTTGAGCGTGGGTTCTGACTGCATCTGAGACCCCAAACGTAAACTCCCCTGCAATACACCCCACAGAGAGCAGGCCTGTCACAGAGGCAGTGTGACATGAGGCCTGGAATCTAGGAGACATCAGTACCTCCAGAAGTGCCTGTATCCCTCCTTTTCTGGGAGGCTTCCAAGCCACGGGGAAGCTCAGCAGAGAGGGGAAGGGCAGCCATGGCTGGAGGAGGTGGGAAGCAGAGTCGCGGTGAAGGGAGGGCTGGGCCAGGCCAGGGAGAAGGAAGTGGACAGCCCTTCACGCCCACTGCTGCCAGTGGCCTCACCGCCAGGCTTGGGAGGAGGAGGAGAGCCCCTGCAAGGCTGGGAAATCAGAGGGGCAGAGCCGGTGGGGGCCGCCATGAGAAGGCTGCCCATGTGGGTACTTCCAGGGTCCAAGGATTGGGATCTCCTGGGGCCTTGGGAGCACTTTGGATTTTGAGCTCTTGAACTTACTGGCAGGACTTGAACTTCCTTGAGAAGCTGGAAGGGTCAGGCTGGGGTTCAGAGCTGGTTCTTTGCAAGATATGGGGAGGAGGTGTTTTCGAGTAGTCCCTTAGGCCTCCTGGCCAGCTCCTGGGACTGGAGATGGACTAACACTCGGGGAAAATCCTGCACAAGTGTGAAGGTGAGACACATCCCTGGAACATTAGAGAGGGCTGTTTCAGGGGGTGAAAGCTCTGGCAGAGGCCTTGGGCCTGAACCTGGCTCTGCCAACATGCTCTGTGGCCTTGGGCTAGTGTCTTCCAATCAGGGTTTCTGTTTCCTCATCTAGAAATTGCTATCATTCCTGTTGATCGTGTGTCTCTCACTGGCCAGGCCCTGCTATTTCTTTAGCTGCCCTGCAAGTTAGGGACGATTATTGTGTCCATTTTACAAATGTGGCAACTGAGGCCAGAGAGCTGCCCTGATTTACCCATGATCACTCAGGGCTGGCAGATTGAGAGTTCTCACCCAGATCTCTCTTACTCTCTTGTTTAGTGACAGGGAGCTGGGAAAAGAGTAGTTGCTGTTCAGTTGCTCAGTCGTATCCGACTCTTTGAGCCCCCCTGGGCTGCACCACACCAGGCTTCCCTGTCCTTCACCTTCTCCCAGAGTTTGCTCAAACTCATGTCCATCAAGTCGGTGATGCCATCCAACCATCTCATCCTCTGTCACCCCCTTCTCCTCCTGCCCTCAGTCTTTCGCAGCATCAAGGTGTTTGCCAGTGAGTCAGCTCTTTGGATCACGTGGCCAAAGAACTGTAGCTTCAGCTTCATCATCAGTCCTTCCAACAAATATTCAGGGTTGAGTTCCTTAGCATTGACCGGTTGAATCTCCTTGCAGTCCAAAGGACTCTCAAGAGTGTTTTCCAGCACCACAGTTTGAAAGAATCAAGGCTTTGGTGCTCAGCCTCAAACAAAGGGGTTCTGACCCGGCTAGGTTGTTAGTCCAGTGAAAAGTGGCTAAAGACTCTATGGGTGGAAGGAGAAGCTTCCTGGGAGTGGAAGGAAACTCCCTAGAGAAGATGGCCCTAGGGATTGTGGGCACAGGGACCGAGACATGGGGTCGAAGGTGACAGGCGAAGAAGAGCCGGTGTTCCGAGTGGGAATGCCAGGCCGCACACCCCGCCTCGCCTGCTTACGTTCACCTCAGGGCCGCACCTCGGCAGCAGGCCCGAGGCTCTACAACAGCTTCCGTGAGGCAGGGGTCCCCTGGGCCCGCGTCCCTGGGGAGGCTGCATTCGCATCTGTCTCTGTGCAGATGGCTGGTGAGCACAGCTCGCGGCCCCCACCCCCACCCGCACCCCCTTCTGTCGCCGGACCGGCTGCGCAGGGGAGCGTTATTTTTAGAGGCGGCACCATCTGCTCAAGGTGCCGGGCAGATTCTGTTTGTCTCTGCAGCGGCCGGGACAGCCATGCCATGTCAGGGGAGGGCCTGCGGCGCCGGCCTGCCCTGTGCGGGAGCCAAAGAGAGGCCGCAGGTGCACGAGGTGTGGAATTCTGGGGTCTGGGGTCTGGGGCCTGGAGCCTCCGGGGCCGTGGCTCTGGGGCCAGGGCAGTCAGCCTGGAGGACAGGCTAGGTGTGGGGGTGCCCTGTACTCCCAGCACCCCACCAGGTCCCTGGGCCTGAGCCTGGATCTACCTCCTGACAGGTTCTGAGTGCCCTGCTCTGACCTTACCCCTGCCCTCCAGCTTTGGGTAGAGAACAGAGACGTGTGGGGGTGGAGGACAGTATGAGGGCCAGGCCGTGAGGATCCCTGGTGGGATGCACACTGGGCATGGCAAAAGACGCGGACCTGGCCAATGTGCTCCACACAGGCGGAGGCGTCTCCCTGCTGGACCCAAGACGCCCAGCGTGTCCCACTGCCTTTGCCCCCACCTGCCCAGCTTCGGAGTCATCTCAGAAGGGACTTAGGCAAGGCTTCTGATGGCAGATTGCTTGGGCTCAGATTCAGCGGTGATGTGACCCTAGACAACTTCCTTAGCCTGGCAAAGCCTCCATTTGCCCGTCTGTGAAATGGGATACTGGAGCATCTGCTTCCCAAGTCTTAGCTGCCAATTTGCCAGCTTGCTGGCTGTAACGCTTGCCCCCCTTGCCCCTGGCTGCATTTAGCATCCACTCATGCGGCCACTCGGCCTACCAGTTTCCACTTTCCAAATGCAGACTGTACCCCAGATCTGTTCTTTCCAGGCACGTTGTTTCATCACCCACAGAACCAGCACTGGTGGAAACCAGTCTTGTGCTGGGCACTGGGAAAGCTCTGTTCTCAGGGAGTTTAATCTAGTGGAGGAGGCAAGCTGGCAGAACCCACCCCAAGACTGAGGGTGGAGGGTGCAGAGTCAGGGAAAGAGCCACATGTGATGGGCTGGAAGGGGGTTCAAATGTTTAACAGAGGAATTAGAGAATGCCTGACAATGCAGGAGCCTCAGAAAACGTGGGTTTGATCTCTGGGTTGGGAAGATCTCCTGGAGAAGGAAATGGCAACCCGCTCTGTATTCTTGCCTGGGAATTCCCATGGACAAAGGGAGCCTGGCGGGCTACAGTCAGTGGGGTTGCAGAGAGTCGGACATGGCTTAGCAACTGAACCACAACAGTGATACATCACAGCGAAGTTAGAAGTTAGTGTTAAGGCTGGACCTTAGAGAGGAAGGGACATTTTTGTTATTGTTGTCCTTTTTAAAAAATTAGTTTCTAATTTGGACCATTTTTAAAGTCTTTATTGAATTTGTTACACTATTGCTTCTGATTTATGTTTGGGGTGTCTTGGCTACAAGACATGTGGGATCTTAACTCCCTGATCAGGGGTGGAACCCACACCCCCTGCTTTGGAAGGCAGAGTCTTAACCATCAGGCTGCCAGAAGTCCCTGCAAGGAAGGTTTTGAATGGTGGCAAAGTGGGTGTAGACAATCCCAGAGAGAAGAAACTGTATACAGAGGGTGGGGGATGAGGAGGAGAAGCATGTGTTTGTTGTTTAGGAAACACAGGAGTTCACTCACACGAGAGCCCAGGAAAGTTGGCTCTGAGTCAGTGAAGCAGAATCTTGGATGCAGTGGTCGTGAATATGTTTGTTTGTTTCTTTAAACAGGCACCAAGGAGCCAGTGATGTTTTTAATGCAAAGCATGGCATGCTCAAATCTGAAAAGTTTTAGAGTCAGACGGGTCCCAACTCTACTGGCTCAGCCGCTCATTAACTATGTGACCTGGACATGATATTATTGCCCCTCTTTGAGTCAGTTTCCTCGTCTGTAAACTAGGCATGAGAATGCCTCCCTCATGGGCTTATTGTGGAAACAGATGTTTTCAGTGCTGCTCAGTAAGTAGGAGTCCCTCTCAGCATCACACTGGGAACCGTGAAGGGGATGAGGAGCCACTCGAGAGGCTGTGAATGAGGAACCTGAGCAGGGTCAGGAGCCCAGGCCAGGGAGGAAGATGATGAAGCCTGAGCTCTTACCCCACTGCCCCCTGGCTCAGGCACCTGATTGAGTACAAAGAGGGAATAGAGTCAAGAGCAACCCTAATGGTCCAACTCCTGACTCGATGGACATGAGTTTGAGCCAGCTTTGGGAGTTGGTGATGGACAGGGAAGCCTGGCGTGCTGCAGTCCGTGGGGTCGCAAATAGTCGGACATGACTAAGCGACTGAATGGAATGAACTGAATGGTCCAACCCTGGGGGGATGCTTTTTATTGACACAGAGGTCACAGAAGGGTAGGGACATTTGGGAGAGTCTGAGAGCCTGGACAACCTTCAGAGGTGACATTTGGTAGTCATGGGGAGTTTGGTTTTAGAGCTTAGGAGAAAGGGCAGGGTCGAAATGTCAGTTTGGGAACCACTCATGTTAGGATGCAAGTTGATGTCAGGTGGGTGGCTTTGCCAGGGAGAGGTGAGGCATTAAGAGGGTCAAGGGCAGAACTGTGGGAAAAGCCCAGAGTTCGCCCAGAACAGAGAAGTGGTATGGACCCCTGGGCAGAATTGTTCAGAGAGGCTATCGGAGAGTGGGAAGAAGGAATGGGGTCATCGGGTGTGGGCAAGAGTGTGGAGACAGAAGGACCCTGGAGCGGCTGGTGGGAGTCATTCCCAGAAGATCCTACCACCTATCCCGGCAGGAAGTGGCATTTGAGAAAGCGGGAGCTGGAGGTGATTTTGAGCCATAGACTAGGTTACAAGAGCAAGACAGGAGTCTAGAACCCAGAACAAGAGGAAGAAAGCCGAAAAGAAGGACTGCAATGGAATCACCACCAACTCTAGGGCAGTGGTTCTGCCTGTTTAAAAATTCCCAGCCCCAGTACCAGAGGTTGACTCATTTCTGCAGGCCTGAGCCTGGAAACTTACGTTTCAGCCAATCCCCACGTGATGCCTGGGGAACCACACTTTGGGCAGCCCCCTGCTCTGGGGTCCTGAGCTCCACTCAGAGAAGCGTTTCTCAAGAGAGGAAGGAAAGGAAACGTTAGCCTTGGAGGCTGCTCCTGCTCTCGTCTCCTCCTCTGGCTTCCAGGCCTTCTGATCTATTGCCTTTAGGTCTGAGGCCAAGTCAGCGTCCAGACAGAGATCGCTAGCTATCCACCAAGGAGTCACTGAGGGAGGTGACCTGGGATGGAGCGTGAAAGGCAGTGAGTCCACAGCCACGACCAGGGATAGTTCTTGAGCCCAGAAGACCCGCTTCAGTAGTGGGAAATAAAATCTGGAAAACATCCTCCACCACATACAAATGCCACCTCCTGCCCGTGCCCACATCAGTCTGACTCCCCTGCTCTGAATCCGGGAACCCTGCTTCTCTGCCTTCTCCTCTTTTCTGCATGGTTCTCTCTCTTGGCCTCCGTGTGCTCAGGCCGCTAGAGTGGCTTTTCCTCAAGCCTTAGCTTCCTGCTTCTCTGATTTGGACCCCAAAGAACTTAGCGATTCAAAAGTAGTCTCCAAACTTCAACTCATTCTTTGGCACTTCTCTGGGTGAGTTTTCCTTCCCCATTCCATGGAGGAATGAATTTTATAAACTCAGACACACTGAGATGCGGCCACCTAAATACAGTCCCAGCAGGAACCAGAGGGAAAGGATAAAGCACAGCACAAAAGAATGGATAATTAGTGGTGGGGTTTCTGGCATTGGTGACAGATGGCGCTGATAGGTCAAAGTGAGTCTTCTCTATGGTCGTGCAGTTGGCCCCAAATGACCTTTTGTTTAGTCTCATTTTCTTGGCTCAAGCCTGCTCACAGGGACACCCCGTTGCCTGACAACCTGGCTTTGAGCGACAGCACCAAATATCTGGGGTCAGCTACCCATGCTCGATCACAGATCTCATGAAAAATGCCCTGTGCCCTCCCTACCCCACCCACACCCAGCTCCTCGGACTTCCCAAGCCTGTGCTCCATCAGTCAGCACTGCTATCCTGGATAGCTCTAGGGGCACTCATAGCCCTTTGCCCTGTGTCAGCACCACAGAACACGGACAGCTCCTCGATGCGCGGTCCCTATACCCACCCCAGATCCCAAATCAGTACTGTGGCCTTGGGGACAGCTCCCAGTGGAGCCGGTTCTTTGTCCTCCCCAGGGGGCCTGTCACTCCGCACCACAACCACATGGGCAGCACTCACGCCCAGCCTCTGCTGGTCAGCCGGCAAGGGGAGAGAGGGGGCCCTATGGTTATCAGGTTCCCTGGCCTTAGCTACCCAATCCCTCCCTAGCACCCACCTCCATCCATCCATCAGCACTTCATCCCTGGAGACGCTCCCTGAGCCCCGAGGAGCCAGTGACCTGTTGTTGATGATCAGAGCACTGGCATGGCAGAACCCAGTGTATCATTACAGAGACCAGAAAAATGGGCGGAGCCTGGTCTGGTGGAAAGAAGGATGTCACTGGGCCCCGAAGAGTTTCTGTGTGCGTGTGTGTGTTTGAGAGCTGACTGCCTCCCGCCCCCAAACCAGAGCCCTCATGCAGTCCCTGCCGGCTTCCTGTTATCTCCTCTGTAAAATACGAGTGTGGCAGTCCCTGTGTCTTAGGGTTGCTGTGAAGGATTAAATGAGATAACAAAGGTGGAGTGCATAGAATGGTACTGGACACACGTGGTCCAAGTGTCCCCCTTATTGTTCGTTTATTTGTTCTTGTCCTTTCAGCCCTCCGCTTGTAATCTGTGAGGACAAAGCTGGGGGTAGGAGAGAAGTAGGAAGATGAAGCCCGAAGGGGATGGTGTCACTCTAGCTAGTTAGGACCTGGAGGCAGGGGACAGCCAGCGCATCTGTAGGGAGAGCTGGGCAGGGTGAGAGATGAGACTGGGGAAGTGGCCAAGACATTTTTCTGAAACCAGAAGACACTGTGGGCTTCGCAGGTGGCCCTGGCGGTAAAGAGCCTGCCTGACAATGCAGGAGACGGGAGAAACTCGGGCTCGATCCCTGGGTCAGAAAGCCCCCCTGGAGGAGGGCACAGCAACCCACTCCAGCATTCTTGCCTGGAGAATCCTATGGACAGAGGAGCCTGACAGGCCACAGTCCATGGGGTCATAGCGAGTTGGACATGACTGAGTGACTTAGTATGCGCACACACACGCAGAGGACGCTGAACAGAGCAGCTGGTCCGTCTTAGGCAGAGCCCTCGAGCCGCATGTACCCTCTCTTGGAGGTAAGATGAAGTCTCTCCCGACACTTTTCTGCCTCAGCTAAGCTTTCTTGCCTCTATCTGCTGATGATTTTACTGTTTGTCCTTCATCAGAAAACCCTCCTTAAAAAAAAAAAAAAACAACTTTACTGTTTTTCTTTCATCAGAAAACCCTCCAACTTTTTGTTTGTTTGTTTAAGGGAAGGTGTCTAACAGGGAGCACATAAAGGGTACAAATCGGGAGGCAGGCACTTCCACGCAGAGGCCAGTGGGTGTCAAAGGCACCAGGTGAATTCTTGTCAGCTTGTGATCCCTAGGTTCTAGGACGTTTCTCCTTCCCCCAGCCTCCAGCCAAGCGGGACTCGGCTTGCAGCTAGGATGATGCTCCTGCTGGACACAGCAGGGGAGCACAGAGGCTCAGGAAGCACGTGTGTCCTGAGCAGCGAGTATCAGGTGATGGGAGAATCCTTGAGGAGGGTGCTAAAGCTGCTCTCTGAGACGGAGTATCTGTCCAACCCCCCCTCACTTTATAGAGAAGGAAACTGAGGCTCAGGGAAGAAGGCAGTGGTCTGAGGCTATTCTGTGAGTTGGTGAAAGGCAATGGGACACAGAGGCTTTGGACTCAAGCAGGCACCCATCTGTAAGGCACTGGCCATCTGTAACCCTCTGAGCCCAGCTCTCTCCTGTAAGGTGGGAACCGTGATACTGAACAGCCCATGCAAGCGTGCGCTAAGCGATCCATGTTAATAGTGGAGGCAAAGCTGAGATTGGAACTCCACAGCTGCAGTTCCCAGGCAAGTGCCATGTGGATTGAAAATGAAAGTCGCTCAGTCACGTCCGACTCTTTGTGACCCCCATGGACTATACAGTCCATGGAATTCTCCAGGCCAGAATACTGGAGCGGGTAGCCCTTCCCTTCTCCAGGGGATCTTCCCAACCCAGGGATCACACCCAGGTCTCCCACATTGCAGGCGGATTCTTTACCAGCTGAGCCACAAGGGAAGCCCAGGAATACTGGAGTGAGTAGCGTGTCCCTTCTCCAGCGGATCTTCCCAACCCTGGGATCAAATTGGGGTCTCCTGCATTGCAGGCAGATTCTTTACCACCTGAACTCTCAGGGAAGCCATTTGGATTACGTTGCCCCCAGACCCAGAACAAGAGTGGTGCAGGACTCATTCAGCAAGGTCAGCAGACCCTGGCCGTAGCATGTGGGGGAGGGCTGTCTGTGGCAGAGGAAGCCGACTCTCAGCTAGAAAGGTGGTCTGTGCACCTCCCTTGCTCTCTCCAGAATCCCTTGCCCGAGGCAGGGCCTGAGATGCAGCTTTTCATTGAATAGGTTGATGGATGGATGGATGAGTGGGTATGTGAGACACCTAGAGGACCAGAAATGTGGGGTTTCCCTACCATCTAACACTGGAAACTCCTGTGGAGAACAAGGGACAGTGGAGAGAGCTGACCCTGGTGATCAGGGAATCCACCCTCCCTCGATTCAGGCGGAAGCTGGGAAGCTATGTGAGAAACCCCAAGTCCCTAACAACCCACCCCCTGTCCCTGCTTCTGCCATCTGTGCCTTTGAGGCTGATGCGAGGCTGTTTCTGTGGGTTTTGTTTTGTTGTGTTTTTTTTTTAGATTTTCCTTTTCTGGTTAACAGGATAGGAGTCTTCTAAAAATAGCACTAAACTCACTTCTGAGGCATTCATTTTCAGCTCCCTTCCCCTTTCCCTGCGCTCTCTCCTTGACTGTGAGAATTCAGAGCTGAAATCGTCATTGTGAGCTTTGATGCGCGCACGCACACAGACGCGAAGGACATTCCGTCTCAGAGAGGGGCGGCTAAGGCAGTAACTACAGCCCCTCCTGACTGTCCAGTGAGGCTGTCCCTCTCTCCCCAGCTGCCAGCTGAGTCCCCCGTCTCACCCTGCTCAGCAGCGGCAGGAGGGTGCCCTTGGCTGGAGTGGGGTGTGGCGAGGGGCTACAGAAAGGCCAGAATTTGCATCCTGGAGAGGAAAGAAAATGTCCTGTCTGTGGGGATCAGTCAAGACCAGAGCAGAAGGGAGACCAGCCCTTCGAGCTGTGCCGACAAGCGGGGACCCTCACCAGCCTTCCGAGCTGTGCTGGGGCCTTGCGGGCGCCATCAGCCTGAGACCTGTGTTAAGAACAGCAGCGTGGGGACAGTCTGGTGAGCAGGTAGAGGAGGGGAGTGAGTTAAGTTAGCGTCGTCAGAACAGTCACTGTTTAACCGGTCTCCCTCTCACCGGGCCAAGTTCCATCTCAGTTGAGTCCTCACCCGGCCCTAAGAGGGAGGCTGTGGGGCTGGCTCTGTTCCAGGAAGATGAGACGGATGCATAGGGAGGGGAGAGGAGCCTTGCCCCCACCTCACCCCAAATCTCAGAACCCCCACCTGTCAGCGTCAGGCCTCGTCATCGGGGATCTCCAGATGGGGTCTGTGTCCCCACATGGCTCACTCACTGGTGCCGGGGAAGAGTCAAACTGAAGAGTGACTTTATACATACATATTAAGGTGGCATTTAAATTCAGCACATCTGAAAGCAGAAGGATTCGGCATCTGAAAGTTATTTTTAGCGCCTAATTCATTTGCAGTGTCCCAGCTACCATCCTTCAGTTAGGGTTTGAAAAGCTGTTGGTTTAGGTTTGGGGGTGTTTTTTTTTTAAATAAAATCCTCCCTTTAAAAGATGGATCTCTTTTTTGTTAAATTAACTCCCCCCTCCACACACACAAAAAAACATTGCTCCTTCCTCTGCCAGTCTCTCCTGGCAAAGACTTTATTAAGGTGCCCCTAACCTACTCTTGAGTCATTGAAGTATAACAGTACAGAGTCATTTAAATGCTAATGAGATGAGACTGAAACGCATAAACCCAGTATCGTCAGAACGTTCTCCTGGGGTCCACAGGGGCTGTTGTATCACAGTCAGAAGAGACCCCAGAGGACACTGCTCCAGTCTCCTCACTTTCCACGTGGGAAACAGGCCCAGGCCGGAAAGAGGCTTGGTCACCCAGCAGGAGCTTGGAAAACGGGGAAGAGCTTTTCAAGGGGCTGCGGCCTCAGGTGGCTGTGTGACCCCTAGTGTTTTGTGTAACCTCTCTGGGCCTAGGACTGGCTCTCTGCCCTGCCCAGGCCCATGCCTTAGTTTGGGTTGCTGTAGAACAAAATACCATAGGCTGAGCAGCTTAGACAACAGAAATTGTTTTTCTTATAGTGCTGGAGGCTGGGAAGTCCAAGATCAAGTTACCGGCAGATTCAGTTCCTAGTGAGAACCCACTTCCTGACTTACAGATGGCCGTCTCCTCACTGTCCTCACACAGTCGAGAAAGATCATCTCTCCCAAATCTCATTTTATAAGACTAGTCCCATTCATGACGGCTCCACCCTCATGACCTAATCACCTCCCGAATGCCCCCCCTCCAAACACCATCACACTGGGGATTAGGGCCTTCAGTGCGTGTGCTTGGGGCAGGGGGACATTCAGTCCATAGCAGCCTGTGCGCACATTACTTAGCACAGGGGGCACTGTCAGGATGCTGTTGAGAGCTGGCTGCAAATGAACCTCGTTGTGGCCTTGAGGAGGGGGAGGGAGGAGGAAGCTGGGAGGAGGCACAGAAGCCAGTCACTGCAGCGTGTGTGCTCCAGGGGCCAGGAGCTGCAGAGACCCATACACCGGATCTTGGTGGGTTCTTACGGCAGCCAGTGTGGCAGACGGGCCAGCCTCACTAGGCAGATGAGCCCCAGAGAGGTCAGTGACTTCTCCAGAGTCACACAGCCCATTCTCCTGCAGGGAAAGAATATTCCCCACTCATATTAACAGGAAAATCTTCCCTGATACCCTGGGCCCGATCACATCTTCCTGCTCTAGATATCCACAGCATCTGGGACTGACTTCCTGTCGTGACAAACCCATCATGTTATAACAGGTCATTTGATTGTCTCTCTTGCCCCTTGTCATCTCCTGGAGGGCAGGACCCATGTCTGGATTATCCACGGCCTGGCACAAAGTAGGTGCCCCCAGCACAGTTAATGAATGGATGATTGGATGGATGGATGGGTGGGTGGGTGGATGCATAAATGGCTGAAGATCATTGTTCCTCTTCACACAGCAGCCATTAAAATCAGCAGTCGCCCATTAACTGATGCCTACTGTTATCATCACAGATATAATTACTGCTAACGGTTCTCGTAGCTCCTGGTGTCAGAGACGTAATTATTGGTGCCTGTAAGCCACGCCACAGGTAGCAAGAGGGCAGAGAGAAAACAGCACCTCAGGGTTAGAGAGTCCCTTGTGGTTTGCGAGGCACTTTTGTTCACATATGGCACTTCATTTAAGCATCATAAGGGCCCCGTGAGGCCCTACCAGGGAAGGCAGCAACGCCTCCTGAGTAAGACTGTGTCTCTGGATCCAAATCTCCTGGGTTCAACTCCCAGCTCTGCCACTCACTAACTCTGTGAGCCTGGATGCGTGACTTCACCTCTCTTGGTCTCCGCTTCTCTGCGTGTTCTAGGGGATAACAAGACTGTCTCTATCTCAAAAAGTGCTTGTGTGGATTGGTGATAGTGCTGATCATTAGTGCGTACCATGTGCTTGTCTTGATTCTAAATATTCTGCATTAAATAATGCATTGAAGCCTCATAATACCTATTAGGTAGATACTATTACTCTCTGCTTTTTTCTTTTTTTAAGATAATGAAACTGAAGTTAATTTGCCTCCCATTCTGCTGAGAGGTGGCAGAACTTGAAGCCAGAGGCTGTGTCTTCCAGAGCCCCTCCAGTTCACCCCTGCAGCATCTCTGCACACAGCCCTGCTTGGTCCTTGCCTCACCTGCTCCTCTCAGAGATGTTCCATTGGGATCCAGACTCATGGGTTTTGGGGGTGGGGTGTGCCTGGGTGGCCGAGGACCTGGAGTGTTCCTGCAGGACTGTGGGTGGGAGCCCAAAGCACACACTTTGTTTGCTGCCTCGTGCCTCTGCTCAGCATCAACTCCATTCTGAATTCTACTCTGTGTAACACGGGTTGGCCCCGGTGTGAAAACCAGGCTTCCTACTGCATCACTGAGTGAAGGGCCCTCCTCCGAGGCATGACAGGCTTCTCCTGTGGCTCCAGCACCCCCTGCCCCAGGCTGGGAAGCCCTGTACCCGAGTGGACATGCACTGGATTTGAACAGGGTTCATAATTAGTTTCCAATAAACTGAGAGGTCACAGGGGGCCAGGGCAGACTGACTTCTTTTATAGACGAGGAAACTGAGCCTCGCAAAAGTGAAGGGACTCACCCAGGACCCCACAGCCAGGACTTGAGAGAGCTCGCGTTTGACCCCGGGTTGCTGTGATTTAGAATCCTGTGCTGCTCCACCGCGGTCGGTCATGGTCTTCAGCGAGAAAGGAGGGAGCGCCC
>SJYF01000519.1:2119281-2131640 GCA_006410515.1 Procapra przewalskii | reverse complement strand
CTTCAGCATATGGACTAAGGCAGGGTCATAATCCGCCCAGAACATTCTCACTTGAGACGACCCTTTCTATGCTTGAAGCCCCGGTTTCTCTCCTGTAAAGTGGGGATACACAGGGGGACAGATGAGGCCTGTGGTGAGAGCGGATGAGCTGTCTTCCGTGTGGATGTGTGCGTCTCCGAGCGCCCGTCACAGTGGGCGTCAGGAAGCAGTGATGCGGCCTATGCCTTAAGCAGCGGGCGTCTTGGGTCTGATCCCAGCTGTGCCACTTACTCACTCGCTGTGCTGTGCCAAGCAAATGACTTCACCTCTCAGAACCTGTTTACTCATCTGTGAAATAGTACTTGCTCGTGATCCGTGGCAAGGAATAAATGAGCTGGTGTAAGAACTCACAGCCTGCAGGGAACGGAAACTGCCGTTACTCTTATTACTATCATCACTACCATTGTCATTATTTACACATTATAGGTTTAAGATGCTGCAGCACAGAGAGGGAAAGATCTTGCCCCAAACTCACACAGCCTTCTGGCACAAAACCAAGTGAGAACTCTGTTCTCCTGACCCAGTCCCAGGTTTTTTTTTTTTCTTCTTAACTGTTTTCCTGTGTGATATTAAGTAATTCCTAAATGCCTAACATTAGGAGAGCAATTAAGCCGCCTTCAGCTTCTCCACATGCCTGGTGGAACATCATGGGAAATTGCTGTTGCAAAGGACATGCAGCAACGTGTTTGGGGCTCGTGATGTGCAGTGTGAAAAGGCAGCGTTCAGCATGGAACATGGCAGTGACTCCATAGAAACAGATGGGAGGCAAGTGCCAGTGTGGGGTTATGGGTGAGATTCAGGATGACCGTTTTTCTCTCCACTTGTCCTTCTGCGTTGGTGGGGACGTTGTCCTAAGGCGGATCAGCTAGGGTGCACTGGTGATGAGCAACAGGAGTGGTGGGGCAGATCTGAGGAAAGAATGGGCACGGTCCCCCCAAGTCAGGCCAGAGGCTGGAAAACCAAGCTCGGTTTTCCAGAGGGAAGTTGGGATGCGCGGGGCTGGGTGGCAGAACTGACAGAAGAGATGCCCCTTGGGGGCAGGCAGGATAGGAGAAATCCACTCCGGCTGTTTCGGGTCCTTGTGTTGCTCCCGATTTCAGGCAGCGCTGGGCTGGTGCACGTTTAGCACACAGCTCTCTCGGTTGGCAGGGAGTCCTCGTCCGTGGCGTATGCTGATTTCCGTGGCGTATGCTGATTTCCGTGACGTAAGTGTTCCTACAGCGGCACTAACACGAGGGCATGAAACGTGAGACTGGGAGAGGATGCACAGCCCACACCATTATGTGGCGTTTCTGGCAGGTAGACTCGCTGCACTCCAGAGAACAGAGCATAGTGACAGGCAGTGAACTAGTTATAGTTAGGAAGGGGCAAGCATGGGCTACTCGTTCCCTTTTTAAATATAATTTATAGGAATTGTAAGTCTGTATCATTTAATTCTCATGACGGCTGCATCAAACAACCAGCTCACAAAAATGCCTGAATACTTAGCGACAGGTTCTCACAAGAAGATGTGAGCTGATTCCACTGCATTGCTGATTCCAGGTCCAAGGAGAGAGCATGTGAATGGTCTGGCCCAGTCACATGCCCATCTGCGGCCAGGAAGTGGGGGTGCCTTGATGGACAGCCACCAAGACTCCTCTCAGTGGGGGTGAAATAACTTCCCAGAAGGAAAGAAGAATGTCACCAGATCGCCAAGACCTGGCACCTGCTTTTGTTTCGCTTTTGATAAATTTATGTTGCTTGTTTGTTTTTCATTTTATGATATCTTCCCATTCCTACCTTTTAAATGTCATCATTGCTTAAAGTCCCAGAGTCTTTAAAGAGAAAGTGAAAATGCTAGTCACTTGTGTCTGGCTCTTGCGACCCCATGGACTGTAGCCCGCCAGGCTCCTCTGTCCATGTGATTTTCCAGGCAAGAATACCGGAGTGGGCTCCCATTCCCTTCTCCAAGCAATCCTCCCAACCCAGGGATCGAACCTGTGTCTCCTACATTGAAAGCAGAGTCTTTACCATCTGAGCACCAGGAAAACCCTTTAAAGCGAATCCAGGGCTTAATTCTGACAGTAGTGAATGAAAGGAGCCAGCCACTCTGTATAGGGGCTTAAAACAGTTACACCATGTACACCCTGCCCCAGCTGGCCCCTACCTTCTCCAGGGAGGGAGGGAAATGAACTCAACTCCCCGTCACCCTGCTGAGCCCACCGTAGAGATTCTCCCAAGAGGACAGAAATCCCAGTGGGATAGTATCTCAGGGCAGAGTCTTCCCAAGCAGCCCTGCAGGTAGAAGAGGGTCAGACTCCTGACCCTCAGGAGTCTGAAGTGGCCGCCTATGAATTGCTTGCCAAGATTGGCTAAGGGTGAGTTCTGGTAGGACTCCAGCTCTCTGGACTTTTCTGATCCCCTACTCCTTGGAAGGAAAGTTATGACCAACCTAGATAGTATATTCAAAAGCAGAGACATTACTTTGCCAACAAAGGTCCATCTAGTCAAGGCTATGGTTTTTCCAGTGGTCATGAATGGATATGAGAATTGGACTGTGAAGAAAGCTGAGCACCGAAGAATTGATGCTTTTGAACTGTGGTGTTGAAGACTCTTGAGAGTCCCTTGGACTGTAAGGAGATCCAACCAGTCCATTCTGAAGGAGATCGGCCCTGGGTGTTCTTTGGAGGGAATAATGCTGAAGCTGAAACTCCAATACTTTGGCCACCTCATGTGAAGAGTTGACTCACTGGAAAAGACTCTGATGCTGGGAGGGATTGGGGGCGGGAGGAGAAGGGGACGACAGAGGATGAGATGGCTGGATGGCATCACTGACTCGATGGATGTGAGTTTGAGTGAACTCGGGGAGTTGGTGATGGACAAGGAGGCCTAGCGTGCTGCTATTCATGGGATTGCAGAGTTGGACACAACTGAGCGACTGAACTGAACTGACTGATGTCCATCTCTGGCTTTCCAGGTGGCTCAGTGGTAAAGAATCTGCCTGCCAATGCAGAAACACAGGAGACGGGGGTTTGATCCCTGGTTTGGGAAGATCCTCTGTAGGAGGAAATGACAACCTATTCCAATATTCTTACTTGGGAAATCCTATGGGCTGAGGAGCCTGGCAGGCTCCAGTCCATGGGGTTACAAAGAGTCAGACACAGTTTAGCGACTAACCAACAGCAGCGTGGTTGCTTTACAGTGTTGTATTCGTTTCTACTGTACTGCAAAGTAACTCCACTACACATACATATAGCCTCTCATTTTTGGATTTCCTTCCTGTTTGGGTCAATGCAGAGCACTGAGTAGGGCTCCCTACTAAATACAGTGGGGAATACTGTACACAGAGCGGTACAGCGGGTTCTCATTGGTTATCTAGACTTTTGGATTTTATGCTTCCTGAGGACAAGGGTAGTCTCATGTGCCTCTGAAAAGTTAGCATGTAACAGGGATTCTACATAAATGAAAATATGAATGATGATGATATGTGTAGGCATGCTGAGGGCTCCCTAGTCCACTTGCCCCAAACAGAACCCACAGCCTGCTCAGCTTAGGACCTGGGGGAGGGGGCTGGCCCAAGAGGGGCTGCGATCTAACAGAGACACACACTCTGCTGCCCCCTTGCCAGCCTCAAGGACATGTGAGCTGGCATGAAACCGCCAGCATCCTCTTGAAGTCCTGGGAGATCTAATTACCCAGACAAGGAGAAAGTGTCGAGTGAGTGAACGCCGGGGTTTGGAATAATCCATTTTCTGACTGCTGCAGTTAATATGAGGCCAGGCTGCAAAACTGTCCTTCTGATGTTCTGACAACGGGCTCCCGGGAAAGCTGGCTGTTTGATCTGGAACTGCCAGCTTCTCTGTCTCCCCCAGAGGTTTCCTAAATTGTCCGAACAATTACCATCTTGGGGAGCCAGCCATGTTTCCGGCCTCAGCACAGTAGCAAAGAAAATGCAGCCGCCATGTGGGAGGCTGATGGAGCCCACCCATGGGGCTGCAGTGAGTCCCAGCTCCAAGGTTTAATTCTGAGCAGTGGAGAGTGGTTGGGGGGGGACTTGGATTTACGTATGGGATCTCTTTGCAGTATTATCCCTGTTTCACAGACGAAGACACGGAGACACAGTGTCAAAGCCAAGGTCACTCACTAACAGGTTGCAGAAGTAACCTCTGAACCCAAGCCAGCCTGGCCCAAGTCCCCACTCTCCAGTGTGTTCTAGATGCTGGCAAATCTTAGATGTTATTTCCTCTCCCTGTTTTGTGTATTTAAATTTCAGAGTCCTTCATGACAGGTCCTAAAGTTTTGTCCCTGAAAAGTGCACTGAATGATGATCTCATGCTAGCGTGTTTCTTGGTTAATGGATATCTTTACCTTTTGCTGTAAATATCTAAGAAAGAATGCCTCCAGTAAATGCAGGGCCAAGCATACAGGGTTTAAGGGTGTCAGCCAACTCCTTTTCTAGAAAAGCCTAAAGTGAAACAAAAGGCAAGAAGGTCCCAAGCACCTACTAAGTGCCAGGCCTTGGAACCGTTCCTTCATTTGTTCATTGATTCACACAGTAGGTGGTCCTTGAGCACCTATCATGTGCTAGACATAGTTCCAGGCCCCAGAGATAGATACAGCAGTGAACGGAATAAAAAATGTCACTGCTCTTATGGGGCTTGTGTTTGAGTGTGGGTGGCAAGAAAAAAAGCTAAGAAAATGGAGAAATAATTGAGACTATCCATTGTCATTACAGCTCTGGGGGAAATAAGCAAGGGCCAGGGGAGAAAGAACAGAACAGTCATTGGAGATCCTGAGATCAGGAGGCGGAGAGGACCTGCGGAATGAAAAGGAGCCTGTGCGGTGAAATGAGGGGGAAGCATGGAGAAAGGCTTGGAGGTGGGGCCTGAGGGGAAGTCAGCAGGGGCTGGACGACCAGGGGGCACCAGGAGACCTGTGGGGTCTCCTCCCTAGTTGGGTGGATGCTGGAGATCTGAGAACAGGTGAGGGACGTAGTGTGGTATCTCGTCCATTCTCACCATGCCCTGCAGAGCAGGGACCAAATCTGAACTCCAGCAGGTGAGGAGATACCAGGGCACTGACTGGGTATGGCTCAGCCAGGGAGGAGGTGACAGGGCCACTCTTTGAACCTGGACCTGGGTGAGGATCTCAGTATCACCCAGCCAACCAGGGCTCCTAGCCCGGTACTCCATCCCCCAGAGGTCTTGCTGCTTTGTTCTGTTCCTTATGGCTTTGTTGCTGAGCCTCAGGCTGAACAGAACTTAATGATGTGTGATTTGAGGGTTCATCCGGAACATTTTGTTTCTCCATATAATTGCGAGCCGAGGCAGAGATGTGTGTTGCTGGTTGCTAGGCAACCAGGTGTGACCCAGTGAGTGCTGGGGGTGATGATTCTTCCCAGACAGAGATGGCAGGTCCACCCACCCTCCCCTTTCTGCAGCCCCCCTCCTAAATCCAGACCCTCTCAGCCAAGCAAGTGAACCCCTGGGACTCAATGATGAGGGGGACAGAATGCAAAGAAAATGTAAACAGGAGAGGGTGATGATTCCAAACAAACATTAAATGGGTTCAGGCCTAAAGCAAAACTAAAGTGGAGGACCTATCCCAATGTGTAGGAAAGGTCCTTTATGACCGTAATAAGAGCCCTCACTCTTACCCTGTACCAAACCCTGTTTTAAGCACATTCGTGTATTCTTCGTCACTCAGCTGTGTCTGACTCTGCGACCCCGTGGACTGTAGCCCTCTGGACTCCTCTGTCCATGGAATTCTCCAGGCAAGATGCTGGAGTGGGGTGCCAGTCCCTTCTCCATTCTTGCCATCTGCCTTCTCTGAGCACGTAGTTGCTGTTGTTCAGTCACTCAGCTGTGGCCAACTCTTTGTGACCCGATGGACTGCAGCACGCCAGGCCTCCCTGTCCCTCACCAGCTCCCAGAGCTTGCTCAAACTCATGTCCATCCAACCATCTCACCCTCTGTCATCCCCTTCTCCTCCTGCCTTCAGTCTTCCTCAGCATCAGGGTCTTTCTCATGAGTCGGCTCTTTGCATCAGGTGGCCAAAGTATTGGCTCCTCAGCTTCAACATCAGTCTTTCCAATGAATGTTCAGGATGGATTTCCTTTAGGATTGACTGGTTTGATCTCCTTGCAGTTCAATGGACTCTTAAGAGTCTTCTCCAACACCACAGTTCAAAACCATCAATACTTTGGCGCTCAGCCTTCTTTATGGTCCAACTCTCACATCCATACATGACCACTGGAAAAACCATAGCTTTGACTAGATGGACCTTTGTTGGCAAAGTGATGTCTCTACTTTTTAATATGCTGTCTAGGTTTGTTATAGTTTTTCTCCCAAGGAGCAAGCATCTTTTGATTTCATGGCTGCAGTAACCATCTGCAGTGATTTTGGAACACAAGAAAATAAAGTCTCTCACTGTTTCCATTGTTTCCCCATCTATTTGCCAAGAAGTCATGGGACCAGATGCCAGGATCTTAGTTTTTAGAATGTTGAGTTTTAAGCCAGCTTTTTCACTCTCCTCTTTTCACTTTCATTAAGAAGCTCTTTAGTTCCTCTTTGCTTTCTGCCATAAGGGTGGTGTCATCTGCATATCTGAGGTTTTGATATTTCTCCCGGCAGTCTTGATTCCAGCTTGTGCTTCATCCAGCCCAGCATTTCACATGATGTACCCTGCATATAACTTAAATAACCAGAGTGGCAATATACAACCTTGACATAAGCACATTGACAAGTATCAACTCATCATCTTCACAGCAAGCCTAGGAGGGAGGTACTGTCAAAATTCCCATTTTAGAGACAGGAAAACTGAAGCACCTGGGGGTTATGTCCAACCTGTAAGTGGCAGAACCCCTTCATGGATCAGTGCAAAGAGATGACTTGTTGGAAAAGACCCTGATGTTGGGAAGGATTGAAGGCAAGAGGAGAAGAGGGTGGCAGAGGATAAGATGTTTAGATAGCATCACCAACTCAATGCAAACTCCAGGAGATAGTGAAGGATGAAGGAGCCTGGCGTGCTGCATCCATGGGGTCGCAAAGAGTCAGATATGACTTAGCATGACTCAAAAACAACAACAGAAAGTGGCAGAAGCAGGTGGTCTGGCCCCAAGTCCAGCACCAAAACAAATGGGTGGGCCTGAGACCTGATTGGGGATCAGCAAGGAGAAATGGAACAAGGAGAGATTTACTAAAAAACTGGAGTTGAATTAATTCAGTTCTTATCGTGGCCCTACTGTACACTGGACAGTTTGCCTTATACAGAAATGAGGTGAAGACCTGGAGGAAAAGGAGTGGAGACAGATAGACCCAAGCCAGCCATCGGACTGTTTACTAGGGTGTGGTGGCTACTATGAGAGAAGAGAAAGATGCTGGGAGAGGATGGTGTTGAGGCAGACCCCAGAGGAAAGGAGACAGACCCAGACCTGGAAAAGGAACTAAAGTTGGAAGGAGAGGCATTTCAGGTGGTATTTTATCATCTGTGATTAGAATGAATTTTTTAGACATCTGTCTCCACCCCAGACTGCAAGCTCCACAAACCAGGAATAACATGCATTAAGGGAATAACCTGGGAGGGGTTGTGAATGTCACATACCTTGGACTGGACTGACTTCTCATAGGAATTTGAAGTGGAGGGGAAGTATTCATTTCCGTGTCAGGAGACAGTACATATCTGCCATTTTGGATGCAGCAGTCGTGAAATGTTTATTTAACAAATATGTGAACAGAGAAGAAAAGGGAATCAAAGAATGAATGGGTTAGTGGCTGAGAGAAAGGGATTGGTTTTACCTGGTGAAGAGGGGATGTTAGACACGGTTGAGCATTAGAGCCACGCCCTTTCCAGCGTGGAGACACACGGGTCTGAGGGGCACTTAGGAGAGATCAGAGCATCATTCACCCTGAGTCAGAGGATGACAGTTCGGGAAGGGAGATCCACTAAGGAACCATCGCAGGGACAGCCAGATGAGAGATGTGAGGACCCCAAACTCAGATGATGATCTCGGGGCTGAAGAAGCAAGGCCAGATCCAGGAAATCCCAGGGCAGCTGGCCAGTATGGTCAGAAGAGGGTATAGATTTCAAGGAAATGAAGAGCTTGGTCTCAGACCTCCCAAGTTGGAGATGCATTAATAAATAAGACATCCAGGTGGGGCTACCTTGTGGGCCTCTTGACATCCTGAGCCAGGGGTTGAATGAGAAAGAGGACAGGACAGCAAATTCCTGAAACACAAGCCCATACTTCCAGACCCAAATCTGGGACAGACATCACTAATCAATCCTGATACACAGACTCTTCAAACTCAACTCCAGGTAGTCCTTGCTAATAAGTCACAGTTGACTTGCAAGATGAAATTAATTTGTGGCTCCTGTCTGAGAAGTGGCAAGGATAGCCCTCAGATTTGACTGTTCTCTGAAAGCCCAATTAGAAGAGGGAAAGGGGTAATGAGGGAGCAGTGAGACCTGAAAGTTAAGGTCAGATATAAGCCACCCGAGGTCCAGGTAAGAATCATGACATTTTCCCTCTGTAAGAAAGACTTTGAAGGCTTACAGAGATTAAACACTTAAACTCTCGCAGGGGTTTTGTTTTTAAGGAACTTTGTTTTGTTTTTTATATTTAGTTATTTTTGATTGATGATTGTATTACAATATTGGTTTAATTTCTTCCACACATCAATTATAAATTAGCCATAGGTGTTCCCTATGTCCCCTCCCTCTTGCACATGCCTCCCACCCCGCTAGGCTGTTACAGTGCCCCAGTGCGAGTTCCCTGAGTCACACAGCAGATTCCCATTGATGATCTGTTTTGCATATGGGAGTGTGTATGCGTCCATGGTACTCTCTCCATTCCTCTCCCCCTCCCCTTCCACTCCCCCACCCTTGTCCATGAATCTGTTCTCTATGTCTGTATCTCCACTGCTGCCCTGCAAATAGGCTCATCAGTACCATCTTTCTAGATTGCACATATATGCATTAATATACGGTATTTGCCTTTCTCTTTCTGACTTACCTCTGTCTGTATAATAGGCTCTGGTTTCTCCTACCTCACCAGAACTGACTCAGGCGCGTTCCTTTTTGAGGCTGAGTGGTGCTGCGCTGTATCCGTGTACCATGGTTTCTTTACCCGTCCATCTGCTGATGGGCATCTAGGCTGCTTCCCTGTCCCAGCTGCTGTAAGTGGAACTGCAACAAATGACGGGGCAGGTGTGTCTTCTTCGGTCTGGGCTTCCTCAGAGTGTGAGCCTAGAAGTGGGATCGCTGGGTTGAATGGTGGTTTTGCAAAGAGTCAGACACGGCTGGGCGACTGAACAGCAACAACATTTTATTATTGTTCCTAGCTTTTTAAAGAATCTGCATACCGTCTTCCATTGTGGTGATATCGATTTACATCCCCACCAGCAGGGCTGGAGGGTCCCTTTTCTCCATTCGCTCTCCAGCACTTGTCGTTTGTGGCCTTTGTGATGATGGCCATTCTGACCAGTGTGAGGCGATAGCTCACTGTAGTTTGATTTGGATTTCTCTAACAATGAGCGATGTTGAGCATCTTTTCATGTGTTTTTTAGCCATCTGTATTAAAGGAACTCTTTTTTTAAGCAAAATCACCCAGCTACTGGGCTTCCCAGGTGGCACTAGTGGTAAAGAACCTGCCTGCCAGTGCAGGGGACTTAAGAGACATGGGTTCGATCCCTGGGTTGGGAAGATCTCCTGAAGGAGGGCATGGCAACCCACTCCAGTATTCTTACCTGGAGAATCCCATGGACAGAGGAGCTTAGCAGGCTATAGTCCATGGGTCACAGTGTTGGATATGATTGAAACAACTTAGCACACACGCATACACCCAGCTATTATTATTCATTTGCCCCAAGTAGTGAAAATGCATCCATTCTTATGCAGAATAATATTCTGAAGGTACAGTTGGACAACTTTCCTGAGAAGCCTGACTAGTCTCAACTGACTTCGGTTTTATTGTTTGGTAAATGTCCTAAGGAACATACGTTTCTCTTACTGTGGACTCTGTAGCCTGCCAGCCTGACATGCCACGCCTGTTTCATGAGCACCTACTATGTGCTGGGCTCTATTCGAGGTAACAGGACAGTCTTCACCATGGAGCTCCCAGCAAGTTAGGGCAAGAGCCAGCCTCAGAGCCAGCTATGGTCTCACCAGTGACCAGCCCCGGGACCCTTCCTCTTTCACAGCCAGCTTAACAGTTGGAAGAAAAGGGTTCTGTCATCTTGCAAGAAAGCATTGTAGTCAGCCTGCCAGCATGCCTGCTCCCGACCCTGCCAGAGCAGAGGCATGGCTGGTCAGCAGACCAACCGCCCCTTCTCCCCCAGAGGAGGGTGGGCTCACCCCCGGCAGGCCAGGCGCAGCGGGGCTGGCCGAGGACCTGGCCGCCCTCAAGTACCACAGGAATGAGGTTCCCCAAAGCAGACACGGCTGACCTCTCCTGGGCTCAGGGTCAGCGCAGCTGCAGAAAGGCTTGCTAGAGGAACAGCCCCCCAAACAAGAGCACGCTTCAGAGGGAGCGCGGCGCACCTCGAGAGACCTCGCGGGCTTTGCCAGGAGCCAGTGAATGGCGAGACGGTCGCCACGGCCGCTCCGGGGGGCCACGGAGTGGGTTTTCACAGCTGTCCCCTTGCTCTCAGTATGAGCCTGAGCCTTGGTCAGCCCAGCATGGGCTTTCCTAGCGGCTCAGACAGTAAAGAGTCTGCCCGCAATGCGGGAGACCCAGGCTCAATCCCTGGGTCAGGAAGGTCCCCTGGAGAAGGGCATGGCAACCCACTCCAGTATTCTTGCCTGGAGAATCCCATGGACAGAGGAGCCTGGCGGTCACAATCCTTGGGATCACAAAGTCAGACACAACCGAGCAGCTAACACTTGGTCAGTCCAGCATCTTTATCCAGCTCGAGGCTGCTCCCGGCACCACACCAGTCCCCTGAGCAAAGGGACAGGAAGCACCCGGCCCCTGAAACAACAGTGATGCTGACCCTTCTGCTGCTGCACAGGCAATGACAGAGGCGGCCTTTGTCAAGTTAGTGGAGAGACACACAGAACATTCAGAGTATAAAAGAATGCCCGGCAGTGTGTGGGGAGGCAACAACGTCAGTGATAGGTTCCTGGTGCAAACGCGTAGCCTGTCCTGAGGAGCCTATGTCACAGAGCAACGGGGCATGGGGTCTTGGCGTCTCGAGCCCGGGGTCCTGGTCCTGCTCCTCCTGTAATGGCTGCGTGCCCTCAGTCAGGTCTCTTCAGCTCCCTCCTCCATGCGGTGTCGCAAGGCTATCAGCTTCTGCAGCTGAAGTGCTTTAACCCGTACACGTGTGTGTGTGTGTGTGTGTGTTCAGTCGTGTCTGACTGTAGGCCAGAACTGTAGCCCACCAGGCTCCTCTGTCCATGGAATTTTCCAGGCAAGAATCCTGGAGTGTTTTGCCGTTTCCTACCCCGGGGATCTTTCCGACCCAGGGACCAGGCCCATGTCTCTGGTGCCTCCTGCACTGGCAGGCCCGTTCTTTACCACTGTGCCAGCAGTGCCTACCTTATGCCAAGCACTGGGCCAGACTTTGCCTTAGATAGCCCTCTCCTCAGGTCTCTGGTGGCCTGTGGGATCTCCCTATTTTATAGCCCACGTGGCCCAGAGAAGGTGAGTGACTTGTCCACGGTCACACAGCAGTGGAAAGTGGAACAGCTGGAGCCACCATTGGTCACTGGAGGCCATGACCACACAATCCAGTGCCCAGAGGATCGAAATGAATAAGTGCGTGTCTCACCCGCTGCTGAAAGAGCTCGAAGAGCTCGGAAGAGCTTGAGTCCACGCGTGGCAACAGCACTGCGCGGTTAGACGTCCACGTGGGTGTAGAAGAGCCCGGGAGGGTGGGAGTGCCGCTTCTGCTCGCTAATGTGTGACCGGTGCTTGCTGAGATGCCGGTGCGGGCGGGTGCACGGCCACCGTTCACCAAGCGAAGGAACCGACAGGCGAGTGAAGGAAGGAGTCAGGCCACACACGCTAGTTCAGGACGGGCCTTGGGCCAGCTTCCCTGGGGTCCCTTCCCGCTCTGCCACTTCCTAGCTATGTGTAAGATGGGATGATAATGGTGTCCCCTTCAAGGAGCCATGCTAGGGATTAAGTGAGTCTGTACACGTGAACGCCGTTAGCTAGAACCTGGCATGGAGTAAGCACCGAGTGTCGCCTGCGAGGGTGGCGAGGACCGGTGGTTTTTTAGCCAGAGGGTTTCGTGTCTGCGTTGTTATTTAGCGTTAGAGCTGTTGCTCTGTGCTGTTTGCTCTCTGCTAGTACCAAGTGTGGGTCCAGCCGGGACCCGCCCTCCCCCTTCCTCTCC